>JAPQRN010000018.1:22099125-22109408 GCA_037367275.1 Coranthus polyacanthus
ACAGGGGGGGGTCACAAGGGCAAAGCCTGTATACAGAGAAGCTCTTACCTGCCCTTCGTGCCTTTTGACCCTTTCCCATCAACCCTCTTTATTGTGAGTTTTACACTCCTACGCCACGGTAGCAGAAACAAAAGAGGGTGGGGATGTAGATGAGCGAGACGCCGACACCACTACTGTCAACTGGAAACTCTGCTTCCCCCTTTACAGCCTCATTAGAAATATCATCAAAACAACAGCCCGCGTGTTGTTAGGAAGGGCTCAGTTAGCAGCCTAAGGTGTATCTCTACTTGTTCACTTTGAAAACAGACCACAATGGGTCAAACATTTAAAAGGTAAAATCCAGTTCATTGTCTTCTTATTTGTCAACAAAGCTGCTATGTCAAACGCTAAGCGCAGGAGCCAGCCTTGAGTAGGTAAAAGACAAACACTGAATCTGCTCAATTAGCAGTGTTAAGGAGCTTGACAAGACGATAACAGACACAGTGTACAACAAAAACAAAAAACAATGTACTTGGATGTGAAATCTCAAGCTACCGTTTGCTTAAATTCAAAGTTATTCTAATGCCACACATCCCCAACAAGTTGTTGACATAGCTGTTATTTTCACATTCACTCAGTTCTGCCTCAAGGTGTTTTTTTTTTTTTTTTTGTATTAATATTATTCATTTATCAGCTTACCCCTCTTTCAGCATGATGGGGGTTTCAATACTCTTCTGATCCCACTTGCCAGAGGTGGAGATCAGGTCCAGGAACTGAACAATAAAATACAAATTTTAGACAAAACTCATTTCATCTCCCATTTAACTAATTATATACATTACATACTCTATAAACCAAAAGAATGGCAAAAATGATGAATCGGTGAATCATGGAAAGAAACCAGCGCTCACATTCTTCACAGCATCTGCGTATTTCTGTTCATTGAAGTAGTCGTAAAAAGCAGCCATGTAGGACTCTTTGAAATTGGCCTTGAAAGGAAACACAGTCCAGAGTGGCAGGGTAAGAAGGAGGTTTGAAATTAAATCAAATTAACCCCACTTAAAGATACTTTGAAAATCTATCTGAGCAGAGAAACTCACAGATTTAGACTTGGCGAGACTTCCCAGGGTCTGGATCGTCTTGGAGATCAGAGTCAGGGTTCGTGAGGTGGCGGGATCCTGGAAGGATAAGAAGAGATTAAATAAAACAAAATGAATCAAGTCTGATCGTATCCACTTAACCAACCTGACCAAAAACTACTGTGTTGTATTGATACAGGGAAAAAAAAGCACTTTTTCATTTTTTTCAGTATTTTAATCCAATCTTTTTTTCTTTTTTTTTTCAGATGACTAGATTGAATAACGGTTCATCAATTCATCAGTGATCTGAGTGACAGAAAAATAATTCATGGCCATTTTAGTAACCAGTTAATCATTTAAACAAACATTAAAAAAGTATAAAGGTCGAATATTTCATAGTTTTAGCTTCATTTTGCTACTTTTGTGTGAGAAAAGTGAACATATTTATGTTCTTTTAGGATTATAAACTTGTGAATGGCGTTTGTTTTTGTGCCTAATGGCCAAAAGATTCATCGACAGACTCGTCAGTAATTTAAAGACTATTATTTTTTAGGATCACGTGGGTTCGATGTGCGACTCACTGGATGGTGCGGCCGTAGGTGGAACAGGTTTGGGGAGAGGATGGCTGGAGCGAAGAAACGCAAGAAGATAAAACTGCTCACCGCTGTGTATCGGACGTCTTGGTCCACTGAAAGGCAGAAAAACAGAAAGACCATTAGTTACACACGCCACGCTGACTTTAAGGATGTCTAAAACATTATAAATGCATAAGTTCTGTCAGTTTGTACTTTGACTGCAGTGCCTGATGATGATCAAAAGGAGGCAGCACAGTATCTGACACCATACCCACCGTGTCTCTACACCTACAAGTGTGCAGGAAGCTTAAGTGGTTTCAGGTTTGACACAAATAGCAGAGCACAAAAAGCTTTTTAATGATCCTGAGCGAATAAAGAAAAGTGTCCTTGGACAACCAGCACATCCTGTTCTTCATTGTCTATTTCCTGTTCCTTATTAGCTGCGTGTTTTCTCCCTTGCATCCATTGTGAGTTAAGCAGGAGGTGAGTTACCTTGGAAACGAGTGGCAGCAGATTCTCTCAGAGAAAAGAAGATATCACACATGACGGTGGGACAGCGAACACCAGAGGTGGTGATAACGTTGAAGATACGGTCTACATACTGACGAAGGTTTTCCTAAAGAGGAGAGGTTGATCAGATTTGTAAAAAAACAAAACGATAAACAAAGACGGCACGTAAACAAGCAAACACACTCATTTTCTCTTACCCTGTTCGTGTCCAGATTCTCTGACTCTTTAAGCTTGACTGGGTCGATTTCACAGGGTTTGTGTTCTGTGCAGATCTGCAATGGTTTGTACAAGTATTGAAATTTGTAACTCATTTTTTAAATGCTCTTGAAAGTGCTACAGAGAAAGAATCGGACATTAATCAAATCAAAAAGGAAAAAGAGAGACAAATAGTGTGAATAAAGGAAAAAGACATATGACAGCAGCATACCTCATCTATGATTGGTTTAAGTGTGACTTGCAGATAGTGCATTCCTGCTAGCTTCATGGTCTCATCAATGCACTTGGAAGTCAGTGAATTTCCCCGGAAAATGGTGTTAGGATCCCTACGCAGGGAGACATAATGTAAAGTGTACAAATTAAAACTGCAAAGTGAGAGCTACTGTAGCATGCCAAAACAAATAAACAACAACATTTCTGAGAGTCTTTTACCATCTGCAAACTGCATATATTTTCGCAAAAAAAAACAAAGCTATTTCATATTTAAATATGACTTAAATGAGCATTTCTGTAGTTTCTTAAGAGGTGTATTATATATTACTGAATATACCAAAGACAGAGATTCAAAAATATATCTGATTTATTTCAAGAATAACTATGAAAACTTGAGTTGGCTTATACTGATGACATTTAGAAATACTGTTTGCTACTCATGAACCAACAGCATATATCTGGAAAAAACGCAACAAAGTTATTTCTTAAATGTAGAAATTATTCTGAAAACATGGACCTGTGTCTGCAATAAGTAAACGCGATAGCTGGACTCTTAAGTTCCAAATGTCTAACCAGACTTTGAGAAGTATGAACTGCTGAGCAGTGATTTTTTTGTTTTATGCAAAGGCGGAGATAAAATGGGACACTCACTGTGTGCGGTTGACTTCAGCGTGAGCGATGGCGCTGATAAAAGGCACAATCTTGCCATAGTGAAGAAAGAGTCGCACCAGAGGAATGGCTGCTTCCTGCTTCTCTCGACACACCTCCCCCAGAACATGAGCTGTGGACGCTGACACAGGCTGCGCAGAGAAGAAGAGAAGCAATGATGTATAAAGAATTAAAACTATCTAAGATTTTGCTGCATATGTAATGTAGTTTATATGCCTGTGAGACAGAAGAGCTGATACGAACTTCTACATTAGCAGAATGTAGAAGGAGATCTCTGAGGGGGGTGTAGTGCTCCGAGGGGAAGACGTGGTCCTCAGTGTAAACGATGTTCAGGCGCAGAGAGCCGAGCTCTTCTACTTTCACTGACTTCCCTCCGTTCTCTCTGGGCTGGAGAAAGTACCTGAGGAAGGACAAGAAGAAGAAGAGTCATCGATTGATTTTCATGTTGCTGACGTTTTTACAATTTTAAAATGTCAATGCCTGGCCTGAGAAGGTCAAGACAAGGCTAAACAAGAACAGTGAGATTCAATGCTCTCCCTGAACTGTTGTGCTAGGACTTGTATTCCACAAAAAATACAATGCTGCAATTTTCATTGGCTTTAAGATTGTTATAGTTACTCAAAATATCAATGGGAATAAATAATGACACCAAACTAATCTAACCTAGCACTGGCACAGTACTTCTTTAGTTAACAGACAAAACATGACCAGACAAAACCAGACGCAAACATCAATGGGTCAAGATGAGAAAGTGAAACAACACGGACACGATGTGTGTTTTTATTCCACTCACCATGCGTCGTGGACCCCCGCCTGGCCCAGGACCCTGAGAGGAACCCGAACACCTCCGAGGAACTCATCCCCAAACTTCAGGTTGCTGGCGTTCCACAGATCCACCCTGAACGCAGAGCACACGGCGAAAAGTTCAAACATGAGCTGAAAATGACGCCGAGCTCGGCGCTTACACTGACATCTTCCTCTTAGCGACAGACGGCCACCGGCTCACCTCAGTGCCAGTTTGTCAACGTCCTCTTCTTCAACATCAAACTGGCGCTTTGTGTAGCTTAATGGCCGTGTCACCTAGAGATGAAAATTGAAGTAAAAATTTATTGGCTCAGTATTTTCTCCTGGTGTAGCAGGCTCATTAACGCCCTTACAAATGAACTGGCGAAAGCAACAGCAAAACTTTGAGACGACACAACTCCTTTATTACAATTCAAAGCACATGAGCCAGAGGTGGTAAAAGTACATGTGCTTTACTGTCTTTAGATAATTCCCACCCACAGCTGAGCATTTTAAATTGAATCATAATGTTTAAATTTCTGTTGCAGTGTAAATCAAACTAAAAGCGTGTCACGGTGCGTGGAGGCTCGGAGCAATAAAAAAAAAAAAAAAAAAAAATCAAGACAATAAATAAAAGAAGTGCCACATGAAAGACGCATGAAAGATAGCGTGTGGACGTGGACCTCTGTGGGGTCTGCAGAGTGCTGTTTATGTGGTAGGGGGAATAAATGAGAGGGTCTTGTTGAATAGAAATCAATGGGCCAGATTGTTTGGTGGTTTGTCTGAATCAATCATACTCTTGTCCTGCTGTCTTCTGCTGCGGCAGTGGGGAGGCCAGAGGGAGGAGCAACGCAAAAATGTCAGAGCAGAGCTGCTGCTGAGCGAGGGTTAACAAGGACACTGTGAAAGGAAGCTTAGTGTGTGTGACTGAGAAATATCTAAATATAAACTAATGAATTATGAATGGAAAAGTGCAACCTGTGAAAAAATACCGTAAAGGTTTTTGCGTAATAATTTGCAACATTTAGGCAGCTTCTTTGTGGTCTCCTTGTTTTTGTCATAGCAGTTTGGTGTAGTTACAACGATGTCAACAATGCTTTGCGATAACCAACAGTTTTGGTTATATTTGGAATGATGTCGCCTTTGTGGTTATTTAATGCACTCACTCACACACACACACACACAGGTGTTTCTAATAACGCTGCCTGATTCGATCTCTGCTCAGGTTGATCGTGGAAAGAGCGATGATGTAACTGCATGAAGTCAAAGGACGTCATGGACATAAAACAATGAAAGTGCAACCTTTTCACCCAAACTAGGGACGCACAGATATATCAGCAAAACACTGGCATCCTGTGGACGGCGACTGGTGGCAGTGTTATATGTGGTTTATGAAGTTTGTATGATTGAATATGTGCTCATTTAAAGATAGTGTGATGAGAGCCTAAAAAGACTTTAAAACAGTAGTTATTTTCTATATAGTGACTCTTTGTTTCGTTGACACAAAAGGGGCAATAAATTACAACAAGACACAAAACAACATCAGCATCGGCTCAGAATTTCACAATCTGTGCATCCTTAACCCAAATGTGAATATTAGAGAACACTCATTTTAGTGTCTACACTTTTGGATTGAGTTGAATGGGTGTAATACACAAAGGCCGTCATTGTTTGTGTGTCCATATACGTTTGTCAGTGTAGTGTATTCGTGACCTATGACTGATTTCAGTGAACAAAAAGAGCATCCTGACGTTACCGAGAATTAAAAACAGGTTCCCGGATAAACAAAAAAAACACTTTTATTTGATCTTTTTACCTCAAAGTAGAAAACCTCCTCAAACTGTGGATTGTTGGTTTTCCTCTTCACCTTTGTCTTTTTGGCCTCTGACCTAAAGGCAAAAAGTGGTAAGTCAAATGTTTGTCCAAATGTAAACAGTTCTGCGTGATGAACAAATACAATTACGTCTATTTATTCACCTTGAGGGTCCTAAGAGGGAGACAGCAGCGTAGGGATCACATTGCCCGTTGACGATCGGAAGACCTTGGCACTCCAACACTCTGTAGACGAAAACACACAAACCAGGCATTAATGAATAAGCAAATAATCCTACGGTGCAAGCCTACCTCCTATGCACACCGGTGACATATAAACAATAATATAAATACTGTCTGCTGTCAGTTAATATATGGTCATTTTAGTCCTTTAGGGTTTTTACTGCGTTAAGAATTGCCCACCTCTGTCAGTTTTCTCCGATGGAGGTGTAATATTTTACCAAACAGAAATATTACTTTACTGGTGCAGTAAGGAGGCTTTTAACTTTCTTGGAGGGGGATTTGTTTTTCTTCAAGACCTCCAACCAACGTTGCTTTCTGTCTACACAGCAGGTGTGGAGTTAACAAGATGATCGGTAAAATCTGCCATCACAGTAACTTTGACATATGTTCCCTGATTTTACTTAGAAATGTTTGATAAATAAACAATAGAACTGCTTGCCATACTGTTTTAACAGAATAACTCTCATTTTCTTCAATCAGAATTATTAGAACTCCTAAAATACGCTGCTTGTAAAAAGCTTGAGACCGCTGAAGGCCCGGCGCCCTTCATTTTGAGACAGGAAAAACCCTGCCGTGCCGCCTAAATGTTAAGCAGTAGTAAAAGTTAACTGGAGAAGACACGGTCTGAGTCTCTATGTACAAAAGCTATTGAAAAGGGCTTTCATCTTTGCTACACTAGGGCATCATTAGCATAGTAATTCTAGGAGCTGATTTATCTCAGCTTCTAGGCTTCAACAGCAATGTGAGTTGACTCTCAAAGGGTGCTTAAAGCTTTAATTTAACTAACAATTTAGCTGCCACTGAAAACTGCCTCACAGCGACACAGCTTAAATTGGCTCTCATCAACCTTTAACAGCATTAATCACCCACAAATATGTGACCCATCTGTGGCACGACGTCTCACTTAACCAGTGGTAAAACATGTTTCCTGCTTTAGCTTTAAGCAGCCAGTGTGAAAATATCCCCCAAAAACAAAACCCCCAAAAAACAGTGACAGTGTTGAAACAAGAGCATCATATGAAGCAACTTGATCAACCTCGCCCTCCTCGCTGACATAAAACATCTGGTCCATTCATAGCTCACTCCTACGCATAGACTCCTTGCTACTAAACTTTCCTCAGCATGTCAATGTGGCCCCTGTGCTGTACACTGTATTCGTAAGACGGGCACAAAGACAGAGAGTGACACATAAAATGAATTGAAGGGAGTCATTCCCCTCAAGCTGTTGTGCCTTCTGTGTAATCTAGCGACTACTTAAAACAAAAAGCCGAACGGACTCTAGGGAGGAGAGAGAGCGTGTGCGAATGTGTGTGTGTGTGTGTGTGTGTGGTCCAGGTATTTATTATGTTATGGGGACATAAATCTGTTTCCACAGTCACTTGTTGGGACTTGGCTCCTTTACATGGACAAAATGCACCAACCTGTGTTTGTTTGTGGAGAGGGTTCACGTGTGGTGAGATGAAAAAAGTCAGTGTTAAAAACATACTTTCTGTCCATCTCTAATAATGTGATACCATAATGTAATAGAGTTTCTCTCTATATATATTCGCAACAGGATATATTACAGGATATATTTTGCCTGAATAGCGATACACAATATATATATATATATATATATATATATATACTGTATATACCGACAGCTGACAGACTCTGAAGGATCACTATAAACAGACTTAAATACACTCACTAGCCTAGCAACATTAATGCTACTAATGACATTACAGTACAATACAGTACAGAACAATACACTACAGTACAGTACATTATAGTACAGGACTGTACAGTGTAATACAGTACAGTACAGTACAATACACTACAGTATATTATAGTACAGTGCAGCACAGTACAGTACAGCACAATACACTACCGTACATTATAGCACAGTACTGTACAGTGCAGTACAGGATTTTACAGTATAGCACAGTGTAGTACAGTATGTATGTTCCTCTCAGACAACGACCTGCCTTCAGCTGCCCTGCTTCCAGATGACATCATGCTCTAAGGGGATTAGCATCCAAACAGGAAAGGACACCCAGCAGGACAAATCACTTCCTGTGTGTCATGGTGATGCACCACTAGTCACACCACATGATGAATTACACAGCAAATCATGGTGTTGTCCGCAACTGAACTGACACACATGCAACAGTTTGTACCATCCTACCACACACATACACAGACACAGACACACACACATACACACACACACAGAGACACACACAGACACACAGGTTCCTAATAAGGAATAAGGAGTGGGCTGGGTTAAGCGTCACTAATGCCAGTGCGCTTCCTGTCCAATAAGCTTGTTTATATAACCCCTGCTTGGCCTACTATACAACCCTCTCTCTCCACTGCCGCTGTGAGTTCTGACATGCCAGACAGGGATGGTGAAGCAGACCTATTTGTTTTAGTCAACATTACTCATATTAGGTTAATGTAATTCTTCTCTTCTCGCCCACATATCCTGTCAAAAACAATTTCATTCAAATAGAAGGGAAATAAATTACATCACACCCCCGGATGTGATTACGAGTCACTGTCAGTGATGGGTATTTTGCTCTAAGTAGGTAAAATGAAAAAAAAAAAAAAAAAAATAGTGGATAGATTTTAAAATTAAATCAAGGCTCAGTGATGCTTGCATTCTGATGTCATTCATGATATTACACAACACGCCAGCACTTTTAACACTGAGGTTTTTCTGAATAACTTACACACCCTTTGAGAAGGAGGCGACTTGATAAATAAAAATAGAAAATAGATTCTCCCGGAAATAGAAAATCCGTGTCAAGTTGAAAATCTATTTCTGCTCTGAGACTCGATGTTCCATTGATTTGATTAACTTTATACTTGTAAAAGGTAAGTAGTAAATAGTTTATGAGTTTATGAGGTTAGGAGGTTTTGTTCTTTTTCCTCATGCTTTTTCGTGTATTGTTGAATGTATTTTAATGTGAAGTAAGTTCAGTGAAACTTCCTTCGTAAATCAAATTCCCACGTTATTTGTGATAAAGTTTCTTTATATAATCCTTGTATGTAAAGAGGTGTGAAGGTTTAATTTCATTGACTTATCCACTTTGATTTTGTCTACATGGACGTCGCTCTTATTGTCTCTCATACACGTGTCTTTCTAGAGAAATCTGACTGGATGACCTCCTGCTCTTTGCTCTAAGCTCCTTACCCACAATGTGCTCTGGGAACGGAGCCACACTGGCTCATCAACAGACTCTACAGCTGCATGTTACAGAAGAAGAGCTGGAAAGCAAACAAACGCGCACACACACGCAGAATAATCCATCCATAAGCATATCATTCTCCCTTACCAAACGAACACTGGCGCTCACATGTCACATGCGTGTACACTCATGTTTTACAGAGACATGAGGACATCCGGGACATGAGAAGATGAGATGACATTTCCAGATGCCTTGAGAGCAACTTCACAATTTCAAGACTTCCACATCCATGACGAGATTTTTTTTTTTCTCTAAACAATACATGTAACCTTCGAGCATCTCACTGCCAGTGAAAAGCTGTTGCTGGGCAACGAGTCATGCACCTTGGAGGCAGAAAAAAGCGATGGCGAGGCTTGTTCACAAACATAACGTACAAATGCAGTAGGGGACATCTTTTAAACAGTTTGAAGGAAAAGCATCATCCATGCACATCCACATACTCGTATGTGGTGTAATGCCAACCCCCGGGCTGATTTGTTTCTGTATTTACTCTTAATTTTATTATTTCAAGAAGCAGCAGCTGGCAGGATGTGTGCAAGTCTCTTTCATATGTTTCCATCTTGAAAGGAGATCCATGCTTTGTTTATTTTGGGCCAAATGAATAAATATGATTTGTAAGCTGTGAATTGGTTGTTAATGTGTATCTATTGCAAATTGGAATAACACTTGTGCCAAAATGATCTAAAAGTGGTAAAGCTTTTCTTTTTAATCTTTACTTTTCAGGAGACTATGTTCTAGTTAGCACCTCAAGTTTGTATGTGTGAGTGAGTGTGTGTGTGTGTGTGAGTGTGAGTGTGAGTGTGAGTGTGTGTGTGTGTGTGTGTGTGAGTGTGAGTGTGAGTGTGTGTGAGTGTGAGTGTGAGTGTGAGTGTGTGTGTGTGTGTGTGTGTGTGTGTGTGTGTGTGAGTGTGTGTGTGTGAGTGTGAGTGTGTGTGTGTGTGTGTGTGTGTGTGTGTGTGTGTGTGTGTGTG
>JAPQRN010000018.1:22119656-22135150 GCA_037367275.1 Coranthus polyacanthus
ACACAGGCTTGGGGTTTAGAGCCGCTGACGGAGTAAGTACTGAGAAAAGTACTAGTGGAGGTTTAAAGGTACAATTTATAAGATTTGCACTTATGTGCTTGTATGCATAAGTAGGATTGTGCAGTAAGACAAAAATTACAATTACAACGATGTATTTTTCTATAATGATGATTATCGTTATTGTTAAATAAATTTTTCTTGTATTTTAGGTTTCATTTTTAGGCTTATTTTACATCGTCGACTAAAACACGTACTTTTTCTCTATATTTTGATGTTGAACAAACCTTTTAGTACAACTGAATTGCGTTGAATGTTTTATCTCTAGAAATGTTCCACTGCTTGGCAAGTTTTTGTCGTGTTCTTACCAAAAAGGAATAGTTCAAAACCACATCTTCAGCTTTCAGTCAGGACCGAATATTATCGTGATAATTATTGATATCAACTGACATTAACATTTTTAATCACGCTAACATTTTATGCCACATCGCCCAGCCCTACATGCTATTTGTGTTGGTGCCTGTCATTTGTTGGTGTTAGTTAACGCTATGCTAACGACTGCTAATCGGTCGGTCCGCTCTGATACGGCGCTTGTGTTTATTGGACAGTTGAGGCATTTTTTTATGACTTCTACTAAATGAGAAAAAGTTTGTTTGCCGGTTGTTTGCTGACGTGAACTAACTCCATTTCTAAGCTAACGGCCGTCTCGGTTGCGTACATCCATGATAACGTCCACAGTACACTGATTTCTATGTAGAGGACTCGGGTTGTTTTCTCCGTGAAAATACTTATGTTCACTCCTGAGGTTTTCATCACCTCTCTCCTGCTTGTCTACAGCGGCAACAGTGTGCGCCATTAGCTACCGTTAGCATAAACGGAGTCAGATAATGTCAACAAATGAGCGGCTCAAAACAGACTCCAACACAAACTTAAAGGCATGCACGAACCTTATAGATTGAACCTTTAATGTGACTTCTTATTTATTGTTGTGGCTAGAATGTTTTTTGATACAATTTAAAACATATTTTAGTACAAAGTACAAAAGTACAAAATCCCAATCAAAGAGACTGACTGGTGTATCTTCACATTTGGTCGATTGGACACAGAGGACAAATATGAAGCCAGGCTGAGACAAACACAGGTGATTAGGTGTCCTCCGGGGGGGCTTGTGTTACAACACAACGGCGTGTCTCCGGAGGCCGATTCGTACAGTATGTGGATCCTTCGGCACTGATTCACAATAACAACATTTACAAATGAAAGGGACACTTCACTCACTTGCACAAAGTTTGTAAAACACAGCTCTGTCTGTGTTTATGTGAAAGCAGAGCGATGACGCAAGTCTCTCTTATCTCCTTCTTTATCCCTTTACTTCTCTCTGATATTAGACCTCCCTCCTGCGTCCCACACCCCTCTTCACCTTTGCTTCTCTCTCATTTATTCTCCTACATTTGCCTCCCTCCGATAATCCCCCTTATTCACTCCGCGCTCCTGTGCTTCCTCCAATCTCTCTTTCCCTCCGACTCATTCATGACCTCCGAGGTCTCTAGATTGGATTGCACCATTCAGGTTATCCTAGTAACCAAAACACCATGGGATTACCACAGCTTTCACAGCCCTTGTGTATGTGTGTGTGTGTGTGTAATGATTCAACTCACTACTTAAAAGCAAATCTCTGAGCCAAAATAACGTACTGACAACTGCAAACTGTCAACAAAAGATCTGACCACACAATTTATACACCGTTTATCTGCATATTTGTAAGGAATTTGCATACCATCATGCACGCATACACATTGTCCAACGTGCATTTCAGTGAATTGTATGTATGTTTTAACCCATGTTTGAATCAGTCTATCTTCTTGTGGACATTACTGACTTTTTACAATCAGTTTTAAATAGCTGAGTGCCAAACGTTACAGCTTATAGAAAAAACAGGATGAAAATCAACTTGCAGAGACTTAAAGTCTCAATCAACATCTAGTCCCTCTAGTCCCACTATGTAGTTTATATAATGATGTGAAGTAGTAATGGTTGAATGTCTCTGCAGGATGAAGCTTCAGTATCAAAGTATCTGTATTTTTGAACATTATCAGGAACAAATTACTGCTGAAACACCTCAAATTTCTTGAAAGAACCAAATTTAAAAGATCCTTAAGAAAGCGTTTGTGGGCCTTTGGGTATTGGTCTAGAAATGTGAAACGCATCAGTATTTTGTGTTATCCATCCAGTCATTAGCATGGTTTTAACTGTACACTGACAACGTGTAGCTTCCTGTTTGGGGGAGAAGGAAGTGCAGGACTGTTTCTTTCTGGATGTTTTGATAAGCAGCAGCCGCTTGGTTTGGTTTGTGTGGATGTTTATAAAAATAAGGTCAACTATACACTTTTTAGTCTCACATATGTGTGTGTTTGTACGATGTGGAGTCAGTCTGTTACAAAAGAACGAAAAAGCTCCTGTAACTTGCTATTCAACATGTTAGATTAGAGACTTTATTATAAGCCCGGAGTATATAATCCTCTCTCTCTGCCTGCCTATATTCCTCTTTCTTGTTACACTTATCTCATCGTGAACTCATCGTGTGTGCTAGTTTTAATTTTTCCTTTTTGTCTAAACCCCCTGCGTTCGTCTTTTGCAGCTGTAAGGGTGTGTCTTGCACAGTTGGTTTCATTTTCCTTTTCAAAATGAGCTTTAACCTGATTTCATTTTCCTCTTCTTGTTGTTGCTTCCTTTTTTTTCATCTATTTCTCTTTTATTTTCTCCGGAGGGATGCGCTTTCTCTCCTCAAGATTCAAAATAAGCAGAAAACACAAAAAACAACAACAGCAGCAGCTTTCTCTTTTCATCAAGCGAGGCTCATCATTGGAGCTGCCCTTGGAGAATATGTTGCCCTAGTATTTGTGCAAAAGAGAGAGCAGGCACACTCTTGGCACGTGTGCGTTAGTGAGTGCAGTGTGCACACAAACATGGAGGTGGTGAGCAGCGTTGCAGAGAAATAATGATGACAAGAACACCCCAAACAGGGCGAGAGTGAACAGGAGCAGATTGACACATCAAAAAGGTCGACTCATTCCTGCAGAGGAAAGTGGAGAAAAGGAGGCAAAGCTGGTAGCAAGTGAAAAGAAATGAGGAAGCACAAGTGATTGAAGCAACAGAATGGACGGAGTGAATGTGTAGCTTTGTTCCTCTTCCTCCTCTGTTGACTTTTTAGTCGCTCACACTCATGCGTACAGTTACAAATGCAGCGAGACACCCCGCTCGACTCGTTATACTAATCTCCTCTGACATGAACACATTCGAGGAGACACAGGCGTGAATCCTTTCGGTGGCCGTGTGCTTGACTAGCGGGCCTGGGAAACACAGGGTAAAGGAAAGAGGGGGGGGGGGGGCGTTACTGAGAAAAATACAAGCAGTATACTCAATCAAGGGTGAGAGAGGAAGAAAACTGCAGTGAGAGAGAGAGAGAGAGAGAGAGAGAGAGAGAGAGAGAGAGAGAGAGAGTCAGCCAGATAGAAAACTGGAGAGTGGTTAGCTTTGGAGAAAAGCTACAACAGGAAATGAGATGAGGAGAAAGGAATTTCAACTGGATCCAAGATGTAGTTTAAAGGCAGCGAACAACCCAGTTACCCCTGAAAGTGTGTGTGTGTAAAACAGAGACACCGTGAGAATGGAAAGAAGGACTGTAACTTGCTAGAGCGCAATATATTATCCCACTGTTAGTGCTCAGTTCCTTTGATGTTCCTAAGTAGAGCGTCAAAACAAGAAGCGAAACATAACTGTAAGTCATTACTGCCTATTTGCTGATGACTAAACATAAAAACATTACACCCACATACACATACGTGCAGGACGTTTCTGCGGCCTGTTGGATATTCACAAAAGTAGCTTTGACGCTACCGAAAAATATTTCTTCATTATTATAAACAGGGTTGGAGCAATTATTTCCGTCATATGCTAATGCTTTTGATTAACTGACTACTCATATGTCCCAAAGCCAAGTCGAACAGGGGAGTCAAGTTAGATCCTGGAGTTCAAGAGATACATTTAAAAATAAAAAATAAGAACAAGTCAAAAATCTGTGCAGCAGAGATCAAACTATTCTGGGTCAAACGCTTGATCCTTCATGTCCTATAATGCAACTCGATAGCATCTTTTGTTCAACCCTCCCCGCCTGGGAAACACCCACATATTTTGAACTCCATGCCCTCCGTCTGTAACTAAAAACTTTCACTTAAAAGTTTAAAGACCAAGCACAAATAACCCCACTGACATCACTAGGGGTAAAGCTTGCTCCAGAGCTAGAGAATGCAGAAAACTGTTTTTACATGCTAATATGGTAACTAATCCCGATGTATAATATGGGTACAGTGCCACTGTGACAGCTAAAGGAAATAAAAGAAAATATTTAAATGGTGGCTAACTTTACTATGCAGAGTGAGCACTCGTCTTGAGGTGCAGCTCTGTAAAAAAAAAAAAATACAGAGCGACACGAATCAGACAAGAATCAATAGCTCATAATGAGACCCACTATACCTGAAAATGTGTAAACCCCTAAAACTCCGGTTTCCGCCACACCCCCGCTTTACGGGTGGCAGGTGGCTGTGGTCAGTTTGAACATCAGCTACACCAGAACTTTCAAAATGAGCATCGAAACACTCCCGTTAACTTTTCAAACCACAATTTGCCTTTCAGCTGTCCATCTTTATGCTCAGTATTTACAGTAACACCTCAGAGCTGTTAGCATGACTCGATACACAAAAAACCACAACCACCCTGAAACAACAATCAACAACAATCTGATACTAGATTTGGGGTGGAGTGTCAGTTTAAGTAGCTTAAAGGTCAGATAAAAACATCCCACCCTGTTTGACAACATAACATACTGTATATCACGCATACTTGCTCCAACACTTCACTGAAACGTTATCCCTTGTTTTGAGGAACACATTCAGGCCCTACTCACCACTTCATTCGCGCATTTAAGCAAACACATTAAAAATGTGTATTATGTGTATGTTACTCATTTCTGTCTGAACCCTACGCATTTTAAAGAATGACTGTTCAGTAATTTGTCAATTTCAATAATTTGCTTTCTTGCAGAGAGTTGGATGTCATGAACCAATGCATTTTTTAAAAAATTCTTAAGTGGTAAAAAAAAAAGTCATTTAACTGATTATGTAATTATTCAGAACTATAAAAGGGCAAGGTGTCTGCCACTTCTGTTTAGGGTCAGAACAGAAAAAAGCCACATCACATGTACAGTATTATTGACGGATTTTCATGAATCTTAGTGGAGGGGTAGGGCATGGGACAAGGACAAAACCCTTAAAACCCTGGATTTCTTTCTTCAGTTTTTCTGTTGTTGCCAGATAGGGTGTTTGATTAAATTACAGAACTGTGGGGCCTTGGTGGAGGTGTGCCTCCCTTCCAGTTAGCTGATTATACTGTCTGTGGTTTCGAATTTTTTCGGATTTTGCTTTTGTTTTAGTTTCATGTTATGCATTTTGATATTGTCTCGTCTTTAAACACCTTGGGACCGTATTGGAAATAACTCTTCACGTGTTATCCCTCGGATTTTGTTTTCACTGTGATCCATAAACGAACCACATCAAACCTTATCTAAAACGTTTGTCCACTACAGTTATTAAAACCACACTGAATCCAGCTGAGCTGCTCTGTGCTGTTGTTGGAGCAGCATGAGGAGGAGCGGTGTGGAAAAAAAGGACATTTACAGTTAAGGTCTGGCTGCACAGCACACCACAGTTGCTGTGATAAACCAGTTTTCAGTTACTGATCAAACTCACTCTCTGTTTTGTCTGGCCAAGGGCTAATGTTCACACAGATTCGTTAGTCTCAATGGAAAATTTGACTAAAACCAAAATACACAACCACAAACATGCACACAGACTCACACATGGACATGTGCAGGGAACTTGTGGAAGTTAGCACAAGTTCAAAAAGCTAAAAAGCTGCTCACATGGTAGAAATCAGTCAGAGCAACCTGGTATTTTCATTCAGGATGTGAGTGTAATGTTTCAAAGCAGTGTAGTGACGGCGAAGTGAGGCAGAAAGAGGCTGAAGGAGAGAGCTGATTTCACAGCTTTATATGGCCTGTACGTCCTGGTCAGGACACAGTTTAACCTCAACACTCCCTTAAGATTTCGTACCCATTTACATAATTCTAAGAATACCCTATGCTTGCTTTTTGACTTCTAGAAACGTAATTTAAACTGAGGACACCTCTATCCCATTCTCCTCACAAACAGGCTCGGCACAATGGCACGCAGATAGGCTATCTTTTGCAAGCACAGGAAAGAGAGACTGTTGGCCGCAAGAGTTTGTCCCTCTATGTGGCAAGCTGACATTACTGCTGTTGCCAGAGGAAAGTAACACTGATGCAAAACCTGATTTAATGAGCATGCGTGGAGCCGTTTGCTGCACAACTTTTTTTTAACCACTTTCTGTTTAAGTACTTAAGACTTTTCATCACATTTCCTATGTGTACTTTTGTTTCTCTGTGTCGCAGACCGAGCATGGTAAATGTTTTCATAGGCATGTCATTGTCAGGAGGTAGAGGTCATCACGGGGAGGGATCGAGTTGACTTCTCCCTCTGGGCATCTGAAGGACATCCTGAAGGAGTGGTGCTTGAGGTGAGCTCTCCAGCCCATTATTTATCCCTGCTGACCCTGTATGCTGGGCCTACGACAACACTTCCACACTATTCCTAGTACTGTGTTCTTGGGTGAGGGTACGTTACTGAGTGCAGTGGGACCTGCTGTACCAACCCGGATTATTCCACCAGCCTAAAGCTGCCTGGACCGAAACACAGTCTGCGTCTAAACAGTCAACAGACATGTTTACAGCAAACTACTTCCCAAAGAGCTGGCTTTCCAGGACGAAATGGAGAACTTGGCCTATGTACTGTATACCTCTATGCATAAACATATGAGGTGGTATACTAGTTACATGATTTCATTGTGTTAATTACGGTACATGAACACAATGAAATCATAGATCTGTAGTAGTTTATTTCACCTAAATAAGAGTTAGTGTATATAACCGGTATATTGGTTTTAATTCCCCATACGATATTACTTTTTCATAAACCATCAGCTGAAACAATAGTATCACTACCTGTTAGAACTGTCACAACTCACTCTCTTTGTGATATTACAAGCACAGTGACAATCAACACGGCCCCACTACAGACAGTCGTGGTTTTATTTTGAAAAGGAAGCCATGTTAATGTTCTTGGCATATCTATTTATTTTTAAGTTCTTGTTTTCACTATGTTGCAGTTTGAACGCTAAAAACTGTTTACATTATACAACTTTTCATGCGTACCGATTCCTTCGTATATTGTATCATTTTGTGGTGCCAAGAAAATCATATTGTATTAATTAAAGCCTATCACACGCGATGAAATTAAAATGTTTTTAGATTATATGCACTCCTGACAATGGAATAAGACACAAATCTAAAAAGAACATGATATGCAGTGAAACCGCCAGAATCTTAAAAAATACTCTTGTTGGTTGTACCGTCCAGCACTAAAAAGAATGGATTCTCAACGCAGACAGAATGTTTCTAAACATTTCCCCTCCCTCTCCTTCTTGTCTCCTATTCAGTCTGGACAGGAGGAAGTTTGGGAACCTCTGCTGGCTAGCTGTCAAGGGAGGGGTGACGGTGGGGGTTTGTCCTGTCACTACAATCCAACGTTTTCCTCTCAGGCTCACCCCAGGCCAAGCCATGCAGCCTATGCTGCCTGATTTCAGCCTCTTGCTGCTACCCTTGGTCTCAAACATTAAACTACTTCTTCACAATGTATAATTAGTGTTTCTTCCACTACGTTCCACTCCAGGTGGAACAGTATTTCTGCCAAAATCATCCAAAATTATGCCGTTATTCTAATAACACCATTAAACAGTAAAAACGTGCTCCTGGCCCAACCTCATGAAGGACCTGACATTAACAAGCGTCTTGGGTGATTCGATCTGAAGTGGACAGCTCAAAGTAAGTACACGCTCGAACGCAGCCAAGATGCATGGAGCATGCATTGAGATCTGATCACTCAGACCACATTCAGAAGTGGTCTGGGCCACATATGGCCACATTCTTTTAGCAGTGTGCACAGTGTGAATGTGTCCGAGATCACACCGAAGAACCGCCTGCTCAACTGACGTCCTCACAAGTATGTACTGATCCAAAAATCAAATCACATAAATTGGCTTTGTCCACGATGCCTCAAAATTTCAAGAAACCCATAGAGATACATTTCAAACATCTTTGGTTTCCCTTGAACGTGCCATGGAATAGACCCATTCTACATATTTTTGATTTCTTCTTCTTCCTCTTCTTCTAATTTCTAGCAGACTAAGCACATTGCTTTAGTTAAAAACAACAATGCATTTGGACTTTGCAAACACAAATAATGTGCGTGTTTATTTACATACAGAGCGTAGCAGTGAGATCCCATCACAAGTCATCACTCGAGACGCATGTGGAGACGCATTCTAATGCCAAGTGTGAACTGACGTACTTATAGCAGCCCACTTCTGATTGGATCACCCAAGACACATGTTATTACCAGGTCTGACCAGGGCGAAAGTCTCAGCAGTGAAGAATGAGTAGCTTACGAGAAGAACTAATGCCAAACGGTGGAGAGCTTCGGAAAGCTTGCGGCCGCTTCACAAAGTGAGTTCTGTAACAGATCCAAACCTGTAACTTAAACATCCAAATGAAATCCACAGACACAATATTCCTGCAATGAAACTAACTATGAAGAAACAATTTATAGTTATTGTTCATTAATAGACAGATTTATTATCGGATTTAAACAAAATGCCTAAAATTCACAGTTTTTGTAATCGTCTATTGCAGTCAATTGGAAGAAATTAATCAAGACACTAAATTGACATTGCAAATTATATTTATATATCTTATTCCATATTGTCTGATATTATCATTATGAACTGTATTCCATATTCCACTTTGTTCAAACATGGAACAACCTAAGTGAGGTTCTTAAAACTCGTTGTTTTATACTTGTTTTATAGACTAAATTCAGACATATCTGGTATTGCTGCTAAATTCTGGATCTCTACTAGAGTTTAAAGTTAAATACTGTGGGTTTAAACAAAGACTGGCTGCACAGCGTGGGTCTGTGTTCACTGACTCGCTGATGGGTCAGTGGGATTTCAGAGATTCAGATACACAGTTTAAGAAAAATAGTCCTCTTTTACACCAATATATAGTTTGATGTTGGGTGTTTTGTTCGGAGCTCTGAACACATTTCAGTTTGTCAAACGGTTTCTAACAGAATAGAGAGGTTGAACGCACATGTGTTGTTGTTAATTAGTGCAAAGTCCCGACTCCAGCTGTGCCACTGAGAATTCCCCGTCTCTCCGAGCGCTGACAGAGACACATTCGCTGACAGACGAAGCACAGCCTGCTTCTGTGAGTGAGACGCCACCTCTGTCCCTCACTCTGCGTCTCAATACATCTGGTTTGTATTAGCTTGTTGCCATGCAGGAAAAAACACAATTCTTTTGTAGTCTATTCCAGCCAATCAGGAAGTGAATTGGGGGTAGTTTCCTGTTTCCTGTGTTCCCCAGACAGTACGGACTCGGGCCCAGTAGCCCTGTTCAGTTTCCGAAATTCACGTGTTCCTCCAGGAAGCTGGAGAGTCATCACCTGGCGGAATAACAATAAAGCGTCCTCTGTCTACTCTAAATATGTGGCAGATTCTCTGTTCTGAGTCATCGGCCAACCACAATCTCATGCCAAAGGACAAGCTCCACTACTGACTTTGATGAAAACAATGTGATGCAAGGGTTACAGAGACATAACTGTGAGCAGAGCACTGTGGGGATCAGAGGGCCCACATGTATGGTTGCTGCTAGGTAACAAGAAAGTAAACTCGACTGCCATCACTGTATAAGATTACAGGAGAATAAGATCTGTGGAAACTCAGAATGCTGCCCTGGAAGTTACAAGAACATGAATGTTATTAATAACATTTTGAACATAATGGCATTTTGCTGCTGTGATTCATAAGCAGACCTGTATGACTGTAAGCAGGTCTTCCAGTGATCCAGTTCTCATTCACAGAAACTGAAACGCTGCCGAGCAGTCATTCAGAATGTCCCTTTGTGATTAAATATTACAACTCTCTTTTGAATTTCCGGTCTGGGCGTATTATCTTATGACTGTTGGTTCACGCTTGTCCCTCCTGTCCTCGTTTGAATCGCCCACCAGCTGTTTCCCAGGGACTCTGCAGCCAATTTTAACAGTAGGTAAGAAGCTTAAAAATAAAGCCTAACTTTGTACCAGCTCAACTGCAAAAGGGCCGGTGGAGTGTTTTTGTCTAATGCTGGTTGGCATCACCACACGGTCCCACAGCTTGTTTGTGTGTTTGTTGTCATTTTTGTCCCTGCTCATCCCTTCTGTCGCATGTTTGGAGTCAAAACAATCAGGACAGGATGAATTGGGAGCCAGATGTCAAGAGAAGTTTCCGAACGTCCCACACTGACCAACAACACCAAAATGAGTGCGCCTTAGACTAAATCAGTGACACAAAGAAAATGGTCAAACATTAACACTATGTTTACTACAATTAGACCTTAAATAACTCGTTGTACAATAATTCAGCCAACAACAGAATACTAAGCACCAACAATCAACTGCTGACTTTTTTTTTTCTACAACAAAATGGCCTGAAATGTTGTTTTCTCAAACATGAGGATTTTGCTTGCTTGCGGTTTTCAAAAAAAATTAAAAAAAATCTATTTAAATGTGTGTAAGCCATCTGTGAAGAGTGTGTAACATGATAATCCATTTAGAGTCTGTTTGAAAGTAATGTTGCATATTTCCTATTTTTACTACCATTGACTATTCATGAGATACACTTGGGGACCCTTTTTTTTTTTTTCAAATTCGTGAAGAAACTACATTCCAGTAGGCAGGTTGCAGGGGGATAATCGCTGCGATTTACATAAATACACTGACCCCTGCCTCTCCACAGCAGCTTCAGCTGTAAAGAGCCTCTTCACGGCTCCATTCACAGGTTATGTATGCACCGCATGCCACAAACCAGGAGTACCCACTGGTGACCAGCTAGATGTCTAAATATTGAAATCTAGGCCAACAATCAATAGCTAGACAGTCTACCGCTGAGGGTGTAGGGTGTTTTTTGTTTTTTTGGAGGAGGGGAGGACACAGAGAGGGGAGGGTGGAAATGTGAATGGGTGACTGGGAGCCTCCAACACATCTTAAAGTGTAAAGATATGTTTATTGTATCTGAACAGAAAACCCGTCTGGATGTGGCAGCTGTGGTGTATGTCGCCCATACCCCCAGCCTTTCCAGATCAGCTCTCCATATGCAGCCCTCTAACACGCATGATTTGGACCCATATGCCAGCTGCCAAATTCCCACAATTTCCCCACAAGGCTTTGGATCTGTCGGATTTTTTTTTTTCCTTTTACATTTTAAATGTAACATTTTTTTTTTTTTGTTTGTTTTTAGTCTGTTCGACAGACAGACGCGTGTGATTTGAATTACAATAACAGCCAGAACAAGACAGATCTGTCCCCCCCCCCTCCGGTCTCCAGCCCTCGGTGCCTGCTTGGCCCGTTAATATGGAGCAATCCATTGAAGCGCTCAGACTGGGGGTAGGGATTTTTTTTTTTTTTTTTTTTTTTGTCTTCTTACCTATTTTTATTTTAACGCTCTGGAAAACCCGAAGTCCTTCCTCTTCCACCGCCATGCTTTCACCGTGGCTCTTTCCCTTTTCACAGCTAAATAAATGCAGTCCTCCACGGTGGTCGGTTCCGGCCTCTCCAGCGCGCGGCTATTCCAGGGGTTTTGCACATCTATGCTCTCCGGGCAGCGCTCATTCCCCGTCCTGATCACCGCTGCTGCTGGCTGCCTGAAGAACAAGCGAGCAGCTCCGGTCCCGCAACAGCAGCAGCGCCAGTGGAGGTGTGGCTCTGCTCTAAACACCGCCCACACGTGTATAGGGGGTGATCTGTGCCGTGCAGAAGGAGGACAGGAAGTGATGTCACTGAGGAACCTGAGCTACGAAGCCCCACCCAGTTCTAGACGCGGTTGAATTTTATTCCAAAATTATACAGGCTACACGTTTCACAGTCCAAATGTTGCATATTTAGTTTATGTTGAATTTTATTTAAGCTTGTGGATTCTTAATGAAAAGTTCTTTAAAGGTTCAATGTGTAGGAGTTATGGGGATCTAATTGCAGAAATGGAGTATAATCACAGTTTCATTAGTGTATAATCACCTGAAAATAAGAATTGTGTTTTCGTTACCTAGACTGAGCCCTTTATATCTGCATATCTCCACAGTGTCCACTTTGTTGAGCTGATATGTTTCTACAGTAGCAAACAGACTTCCTCTTCTCATTATTTTCCTCATTTTTTTTTTTACAGTGGGTGGCATCCAGCATTAAGGTGCCATCTACTATGTTTGAGTGTGGTCTAGAGTTATTATACCCATAATTAAAAAGCCCTGAGCAGTCAAACCAAACATTGTAATGAGGGCCGTTCGTGGTCACCGTAGGGGAGGGTGAGGCGAGGGGTATTCGGTTTGTTGCAATCTGCAACATCACCACTAGATGCTACAAAATATTGCACAGGAGCAGAAGACGGGCTCTGAAGAACTTGAGAGCAAGTGTAGGGATTTTCACGGAAAAACTGACCTGAGTCCTCTACATAGAACTCACTATACTGTGGCTGTTATCATGGATGTAGGCAATGGAAACCATCATTAGTTAATGGAGTTAAGGTGTTAATGTGAATAGACGACTGACCCCCAGCAAAAAACAGACTCCAACACAAACTTCATGTAAGCACACACGTTTGTAAGTATAAAAGGGTAAACCATAGGTTGTTTGTACAATAAGATGGATGTGGTGAGGGGTCCCCAAAAGTGAATCCAAAACGTCTCAATTACCCCCTGGTGGCTGGCTGCAATACACTGTAGGTCATAAAACCTGCTCCCTCAATATTACTCAACAAGTCATGGGCCAAAAGTACAAAAGTACAACTGCAATACACTGTTTTCCAAAGGAGAGTAATATTTGGTCAATTTCATCAGGCTGTGACTTGGGTTCTGGTCTCTTTGTTTTTAAAAACATATTTGATGTTAAAAAAAGAAAAACAGGTTAGTGACAGCTGTAATGACCAATCACTGTCAAGAATCCCTCAAATGCAGAGAAGGAAAAGGATTAGGCTGGTGGCTGGTGTGACAGAAGCAACACGGCAGTTTATAACCACAAGATACTGGGTTTGCTTATCGTGGTAGCGTAGCAGTGTCGTGTGTCCATCTTTATATACAGTGTATGGGCTAAACCAGTGTGTTTTTTTGTTACGTTGCTCTCCCTCTTCGTTCTCTTTACTGATATCAGTCACCCCTCATACACGAGGGTGGCTAAACTCAGGACTGACAGGAAATGGCTTTCAATGTTAAGTCATTTAAATAATAAAACTGTAGGCAGATGCAGAGTTAGGTCACCACGGTCCTATACATCAGTATTTTATTTTGTACGCTCCCCCTCTGAGCAATGGCAATGTTACAGTGAAATGAGTGTTATTTCCCCTATATGGGCCCCACATGCAGAGGCACTGGCCTGACTTTGTTGGATCTCCACTGCAATCTGTCCACAGACTGACTGCAGATGCAAAAAACAGCAAAATACTTGTTTCTGTTCTATTGCTGTAGCTTTAAACAGGGGTGCATACACTGTAAATGACTTAAAAGCTAACTAGATATAACAAAAAATGATAATCAGTCATTACCTTCAAACTCTTATTGGACTACCTCGGTGACAGATAGCAAAATAGAAGCTTATGGAAGTATAAACACTGTAGCCAAAATAATTAGATACCCCAAATGAAATGTTCTGACGGGCAGGTAAAAACAAAGACAGTAGCCTGGAAAGAAGTGGTCGCTGTTTTCCAGACTGATCTTGTGCCAAGTTTAACAGATGGAAGAACGGACAAGGTGCTGGCCCTGGAAGGGATGTCTGCACAGAAGGAATTAACGTCCATTCAGGTGAAAGACACAGCGTCACTACCAGCCCACACTTGAGCTCGCTGGGCCACGCCTCTGAGATGACCACATTCCTCAAAATAGCCTGACTCTGGTCTGGAACACTGGGACACTCTATAAACCCAGCTGGCCGAGCCCAACCCAGCAGAGATGTGTGAGTAAAGGAACAGTTGGACAGTCCCTCTACCAGAAATAACGGTTCTGTCGGTCAATCTGTCGGTCAAGGTGTTGGGATTAACTGTGACTTGTTTAGAACAGCTCTAAATCTAATTAGGCTATATGTCTCAGACCCTTCTCAAGAGAAACTGCAGCCTCCACACAGAAATGACTCCGCTATTCCCTATAGCCTTCTGAATGTGCATAATGTTCCTTTGTGTGCATATCAGTGACGGAGTTATCAACACAGCTCCAGTGCTTTCTGCTGTCTCTTCTAAAACTCTGTGACTATTTTCACAGAGCACGGTATTGTTCATATTGTATGAACAACCCCTCAAGATGTTTATTGAAAAACTTGGTGAGAGCATCGGAGAAACAGTAATAATGTAGGTCCTTTATGTTGGCCACATCCTGTGGCACCACAGCTGCATGTTTGTGCAGCTAGTAGCAAAGCTGGAGTGCTCTAATTTAATTTATAATTAATTACATAAGCAAGTAAACCACACATTTTATTTGTGACTGTACAACTTTGCATACAAATACGTAATACCATTTAAAATATCATCATAAAAAATTACAATGCAAATGTCAGGGTTTGCATTATCACGACACACCAACCAAAGTAGTATCACATGTCCATGCACAAACTGTAGGAGGAGAATGCACTATTTTGTATCTCTATGTACGGCAGCACATAGGGAAATAATACTTTAAAGACATTTATGACGAGCATTTATTTCAGTTTAGCTATGGGGACTACGCCCTGTGGTAAACCACAAGCCTGTGTGTAACTGTGTGCATTTGTGTGTTAATGTTGTAAACACAGAGCCACAGAGAAGCCCCTCTTACACTGGAGGTCGAAATGATCTAAAGCAACAAAGGAAAATGATTTTAAAACATTTCCAATTATAAGCATGGCAGGAAGCAATATATATTTAAGCGCATGTATGTGTTACGGTGTTGTGCCAATGACAGAAAGAGGAAGAGAAGGCAGATGCTGAGTGTAAGCAGATTAGTGAATGGATGCTCACTGTTGTTTTATTACCACCAGGGTTTGAGGGCGTTGGCAAACTCAAAATAACCGGTACGCTCACATCTAACCCTCCCTCCTGTGGTTTGTTCTTTTTGTCAGTACACACACTAAAACATACAGCGCATATGCACAGGGACATTATATGTGAGAGAGACAGAGAACATGAAGCTGAACAGATGGTGATTGACATGTGCAAAGTTAATCCTGGTATTATGGAGACAAATAAAATCTCTATGGACAG
>JAPQRN010000018.1:22135250-22150460 GCA_037367275.1 Coranthus polyacanthus
ATGTAGATTAGCGACCTTTCAGCTACAAAGACTAATGCGTATCCGTAAAATATAGATATAGTTGGATCGTAAGATATCCGGATACTCCCTTCGCATTCTCAAAATTGACATTGTCTTAGTTTGTTTTGTGTAGACCCCAGTTAAAAGGCCGTAGGTTGAGCTAATTAGTGAGGATACACAGTCCATGATCTTGAGCAATCGCACAGGGGTCATCTGTGCTTTAGATATTAAAAGAAAGACTGCAGTAACAAACAGTATGTGTGCTAAACTGAGCTGACCTCAGGTTTACAGCTAACCTACTGCTTAGGATAGAAGGTATTATTGTGCAGCCATCAAACCAACAAATGACATATCACTTTTGTGAAAAATCAGTATCTTCACAGTGTTTAAACTGCATGGCATTATTATCCTAATGGTTTGGAGAGGATCTATGCATATATCAATGCAAGTTCCAAAAACTGAAGTTATAACGTTTCTTTCAACAGAAACAGCTGTGAAATGCATTAACTAGAAAATATATTTTCTGGGGAAGTTTTAGAAACTTGTTTTGCACAAGAAAGTGAATGTTTTGACATGTAACTCCCCAGATTACGAAGGAAAAAAATGATTTGTCTATTTGTAATAATGTCAGCTGCACTGCCAAAACTTTCATGAGACTTAAGTTAGGCATAAATGCCAAAGCGTGAGAGACAGGGAAGAGAAATGATACTATTAGTAGTATTACAGCACCACCTAGTGTGCCCTCACCAGATACCTCTATGATTCACGGGACATAGGAAATGCATGACATGTATTTTAATGCTTAAGGTGAACAAATGTAACATAACATCTAGGCTTTGATTTAGTGAAAAGATCTTTGTCCGTGACATCTGTTTATGATGTTTATGTCAGAGATAATCATTAGTATGTTAGTTTTAGAGCTCAAAGACACTGACAGACCTGTGTGAGCGAACAGATTACAACATTAGGCTACAAGAATGATAATGCAATAATTCTGGTGCAAAATGCAGAAGAATTCCCTCCTGGAAACTGGACTTCAAGTTATTTCGGGCCCAAAACTGTTTACGCGCAGGGCATCTCTTACTGTGTCTGTTGTTTCACACCCTAGAAAGGTTCATTTTGTGGCAGGGCTGACATAAAGACAAACCATTCACCAAACAAAATCAATTTTTCCACAAATTGCCAGAAATCTGCATAAATGTAGGGTCCAATTAAGGGTCTGTGGTTTGCTGGTAGATACAGAACTGGACACACAGGTATGACTACAATAATCTGGTTAGGCATATATTGTCTAACCTAGATGTGACTCCAACAATATGAAAGGAAACAGAGTGATAAGGCATAGTTGAATACAGGTTTATTTTAGTAGATACGTTTTTTTTTTAAAAAAGTGTGGCTCAGAGCATAGACGGACTGCCCCTTTAAACAGCTCTCCTCCCCGTCTCTCCCACTGTGTTGCCCTCTTCCCCATTTCGTTGCTTTGTTTTCATTGTCGCTCTTTTGATCATGGCTGCTCATTCTACCGAAGAACCCTTCCCCTTCCACGGGCTGCTCCCCAAAAAAGAAACCGGCGCCGCGTCTTATCTCACTAGGTTCCCCGAGTACGATGGGAGAGGCGTGCTCATCGCTATTCTCGACACCGGCGTGGATCCCGGGGCCCCCGGCATGCAGGTAAATCTGACCGGCTGACTAACGTTAGTTAGCTAGGAGCTAGTGAGCTAGCTAAGCTAAAGGCCCGACTCATTCACACAATTTGTACACAGTCACCAAACGGCAACTACTACTGTTAGCTAGCGTGATATTATCAGTTGATATGCGCAACAATTAGCTGCAGCAAAAAGCGTTAATATACATGTGACAACCTAAATGCCACATAGTAATAGGCAGCTAGCATCTACAGCTGCTTTCAAATTGTGTTTACGGACTAGACTAGTTGACGGTTAATGAACTTAATGTTAGTAAGTAGTGCATGCTAGTATGTTAGCCTAGCATTGAATTCAGTCTACCTTTTTAAATATTGCCATTAGACTAATTTGTAATGTCATTTGGTTAGTTTGTGACAAGCTAACTCCGCTAGCAGATGTACGCTAGGTAGACATATAACGACACAAGTATCGTTAGTTAATGGTTGATTGTTACCGAGCCCTTAACTGCAAAGTCACACTAGAATCAAGTTAGTTAATAGATATTTATTTATTTGATCATTGTAGTCGAGTGTTATAATCCAATAAATTAAGGTCAGCCATTTCTGTTTAATCACATGTTATGTTGCTGCAACCTTGCTTAAAAAGGGTAGAGACTGAATATGATCCCTTCAGTGTGTGTAAACAAATACTTGTAAGGGGGCATTGCAGCTGCCAGGCAGTGGCACATTGTGTACTATTCAGGATGGTTTGTAGGCTATATTACTCAGATTTAGGTTGTGATTCAAGATGGTAGGTTAGGATTTTTTACTTCGAGGTCCACAGTGAGTCACCCTAAGCTTACATCAGGTTATGTACCTTCTGTCTGTTTGCAATTAATAAATTATTACGTTCATTATCCCCGCTTCTTCAGGTCACAACTGAGGGAAAGCCAAAGATCATCGATATCATTGACACAACAGGCAGCGGTGACGTGAACATGACCACAGTGGTGGAACCTAAAGATGGGACAATCGCTGGCCTCTCTGGGAGAACGCTCAAGGTCCACAGACACATTTTGACATTTAGAAAAACAAAAATACATGACTTGTAGCTCTCGAGATGGGAAATATTCCCCTATGAGTATATTAATCATCACGTGAAATCAACTTTTGGCTTGGAATTATTGTTTTATTGCTGTGGTTCTTTTGTTACCTTACTATATTTGAGTATGTCACGAGTTCTTAAAGGTTTATATCTTTCTTCTTGTCTCACCTTTTTTCTCACACTGTGTCTATTTATGTCTTCTAGATTCCTCCTGCCTGGGTCAATCCATCAGGGAAGTACCGCATTGGAGTTAAAAATGGCTATGAGTTCTTCCCTAAGGCCCTTAAAGAAAGAATACAGGTAGGAAGACTTGACATTATTACTAGGCCCGTCAAGAATTGGATTGTGGAGTACTGTGGTTGTACTGAGTTTATCTCAAACTGTGCATGTATCACTGCATATTATATGTGCTTAGTGATGAATGTACAGACAACTGGCTATCTATTTTATACATAGAAGTAACAAACATTAATTGTTAATAAATGAAGAAACTAGAGCTGGGCGATATGGCCAGAAATTTAAATCTTTTTTTGTGTCTACATGAACTCAAAAGAAAACATGATTCAAAAGTAGTTTTCTTTATTAAATCTATATTCCGTATATGTGTAATATCAACACACAACACAACACAGCACTTGAAAGGGCGTCCAAGTGTATTATTTGATTAAAAAAAATAGTTTAAAATAAAATAAAGCATTACTTGAAGGATTGCAGGACCTATTTAGGCATTTTTCACATCGATTAAAAAGCAAACACTTGCTTAATGGAATTAATTCAATACAATGCAGGCTGAAATAGTCTTAGCTCATTCCAACAGAGTAGATCCTGTGAGCCAGACTATTGCTTAGCCCTAGAAGAAACCGATCAAAATAGAATATATCTTCTAAGCACTACAGTTTTGCTAAGAGATTCATACCAGACAAATAAAACCAAATTGTTGTAAAATGAAAGGAACTGTAAAGCATTGTCAGTCCTGTTTATCTTATTCAAGTATTGTTATTTTTGTCTACTAGAAAGAGCGAAAGGAGAAGATGTGGGACCCACCACACAGAGCAGCACTTGCTGAGGTCTGTCGCAAGACCGAAGAGTTTGACCTCTCACATCCATCGCCCTCACAGGTCAGACCTTCAAATTTGAGTTACTCATCAGCATTTGTTTCCAGTTAGAATCCATATTATAGTGCTATTTCCTTACATTATTTCTTTCTACTGGATCAGTAATGTGTATCCTTTACCCTGGTTTCCGTCTCCAGATGGAGAAGTTGCAGAAGGAGGAGCTGCAGAGCCAATCAGAGCTGCTAGCATCTCTAGAAAAGAAGTACAGTGACCCTGGTCCTGTATATGACTGTGTGCTTTGGCAAGATGGTGTCACATGGAGGTGAGCATTCCAGTCTTCCTCTTACTGAGCAGTGTTTGTACCTTTTTTTAGTTTTCACTATTACTATCTGTATATCTTTTCTTTACATTGTCCATTACTGTTTGTTCACTTCAGGGCTGTAGTGGACACCTCAGAGTGTGGAGACCTCTCCCAGTGCACTGTGTTGAGCTCCTACAGAGAGACCCAAGAGTATGCAACGTTAGGAAATGCTGAGATGCTCAACTATTCTGTTAATATTTATGATGAGGGAAACACACTTTGTATCGTCACCAGTGGAGGTAAGGAGTCTAAGATAAGATGTCAACCATTGTTTTTCACCTTCTCTAAAATTAAGACTTTTTATGATTCAGTTACAAGAAGATGTATAATGTAAGATGTAAAGGCAGAGCTCAGCTGGGCGATATGTGAAATCAATTTATGTTTTTGTTTCTGAACAATGTGAAAAATCGTCTGGAGACATCTCCTGCTTTTTTGTTGTTGTTGATATTTCATATCATATTTCATATCAACAACATATCATTTTAATATAGAAAACAATTTTTGTATCATGTTATCTTGTCTTCACAAGTTCAAGAAGAAAAATCATTTAAAATCATGAACACTGGAAAAAAAAATTGAGATGTATTTTTTTTTTGGCTACATTGCCAAGCCCTGGCTGAACTTGTATCAGTTGATTCTTTATTGTGTGCTGATGTCCACAGTGTAAGCTCAAATCTGACTTGTTTTAATTCATTTTATTAATTTATTATTGCCCTGCGGTGAACTGGCGACATGTCCAGGGTGTACCCCGCCTTCGCCCGATGTCAGCTGGGATCGGCTCCAGCCCCCCCCGTGACCCTCCAGAGGATTAAGCGGTTACAGAAAATGAATGAATAATTTATTGTTTTATTTTGAAGGCGCTCATGGGACACACGTGGCAAGCATCGCAGCAGGTTACTTCCCAGAGGAACCAGAGCGCAATGGTGTCGCCCCTGGAGCTCAAATCCTTGCTTTGAAGATTGGAGACACACGCCTCAGCACCATGGAAACAGGCACAGGACTCATCCGGGCGGTATGATAGCTAGACTCTGTTTGAGGACCAAATGAGCTTCAACAGCTTACCTACCTTTTTATCATTGTTTCCACCTATTGTCTTATTATTTTTCCCTTTGTGTTGTATCTCAAAGATGATTGAAGTAATCAACTACAAGTGTGACCTGGTTAACTATAGCTATGGGGAAGCCACCCACTGGCCCAATTCAGGGTAAGTATTGTGTAGTCATGAGATGGGAGTGTGTGTGACTGTTTGGGCTAATTTTGTGTTGGACAGTTACTTATTTCTGTCATTTTGCCCTTTGTGTTCCAGGAGGATTTGTGAGGTTATCACAGAGGCTGTACAAAAGCACAATGTGGTATTTGTTTCAAGTGCAGGAAACAACGGCCCATGCCTCTCTACTGTCGGCTGCCCTGGAGGAACCACCAGCAGTGTCATTGGTAAAGCTCATAAAACTAATTTGTGATCAACACATAATTGGATTTAATTAGTCATTTTCCTGTTTACTGTTGGCTTTCCACTTACAACATGTCACTAGTGACAATGTATAAAGGGCTCTATTTCCCTGCTGCCTCAGTCATTCGGCCATATGAGTTGATTCTGACTTTAAACTCTGTGTTATGGAACTTGAAAAGTGATGGAGCAAATGTGACCAATTATCTTCTCTCTCCAGGCGTTGGAGCCTATGTGACCCCAGACATGATGGTGGCTGAATATTCCCTGAGGGAGAAGTTGCCTCCTAACCAGTACACATGGTCATCGAGGGGCCCGAGTACAGACGGAGCCCTGGGGGTCAGCATCAGTGCCCCAGGTGGTGCCATCGCATCTGTTCCCAACTGGACACTTCGCGGTACCCAGCTGATGAACGGCACATCCATGTCATCCCCCAATGCCTGTGGAGGCATCGCACTTATCCTCTCAGGTGAGTTGGTGCAAAAACAACTGCCTCACATGAGACACCAGAGATTTAAAAACATTTTTTTCTTTTTATGACCAAAAATCTTTATTTATATATTTCATACAACACCAAACAATAAGTGACAGAAAACAATACAACCACCTGTGAGAGACAACCAGTAATCGTGATAGACAAGCAAACAAACAAGAAAAAATAAGAATAACAAACAAAACGAAAAAAAAACTCATTCACAATATGCTGCATTAAATTGCTTAGTTATCTGCTGTTTGCAAAATTATATGTCAACCAGCTAAGGAGGGGTTAAAAGCCTACATCACATAACCATAGATGTGTCATGATAAGTTACTACTAGCACTCACCAGTCTTAACAACTTTCCACTCATGAAAGGCCAGGAGTAGATGTTTAACAGGAAAAGTCTGTATCTTGGCAATGGAATACAATTTATAAATTTCCCCCATTTGGCATGGTACAAGTCTAACCGGTTCACCATTCTGTTTGTCAACTCTTCATAGGCTGCTACTGTACTGAGTAACTGAGTAAACCATACACAGGGTGGAGGCAGATCCACAGATTTCCATTCCTTAACATGGATCTTTCTTCCCAGCATAATAGCTGTGTGGATCCACCTTGTCTGGGTGTCGGTGAAGACTCTGAAGGGGGGGCAGAGTCTCCCAATACATAAAGGCTAGATAGAAAAAGAATGTCCTGACCATGATCAGTTTAATATTTTCATGAATTGTTGTCCACCATTTCTGAGTTTTGGAACAAAACCATAACAAATGAATGAGGGTGCCTGGGGCCTTCTCATGTCTGCAACATGTTGGATCTTCTCTTACGAAGTGCATTTAAAGGTCTCTCTTGAATGAATTCTCCAAAAGGAAGATTTACCTGTATGCAGCGCTTTGTGGGTGTCACATTTATTTCTTCTGTGTGATATCCTGTGATAGGTCTGTCCACGTCGAGTAAAAATGTCCAAAGTTTATCATTGTTTTTGACATAAATTTTATCAAGGTCCTGTTTTGAGATTGTTTCATCAGCCAGCTCTACTTGCAGGGCAGCTGATTTTGCGAGATCATGCAAGAACCCAGCTCTAATTTGCTGCATTGCTGCGAATACATAGCAGAGACACTAAGGGATAACTCAAGCAGTGAAATGGTTTTGCTCTCTATCAGTGGACTCATTTCTGCCACTGCCTGGTGTATATGTACAATGATATCGGCCAACCCTAATACTGCACATGGGAAAGTGTTACTCATACTGGTGCATTTATTTTGTGTATTAAAGGACTGAAGCAGAACGGGATCCGTCCCTCTGCTCCTGCGGTGAGGAGAGCACTGGAAAACACAGCTCTGAAGGTTGATGACATCGAGGTGTTTGCGCAGGGCCACGGAATTATTCAGGTAACTGAAGCTGAAATAGGGAATCATACCATATTTAAATGATTAGCATTTAGACAGTGTTAACATGTTAGTGTGTTATTTGTAAGAGTAAATTTTTTTTTTTTTTTGTATATCTTTTTCATTTTTTCCCCCTGTGCCATCCTATAATATCTTCCTCTTTTCTCCCCTTCAGGTGGACAGAGCATTAGACTACCTCACTCAACATGCCTCATTACCCACAAGCCTCCTTGGTTTCTCAGTAACTGTGGGATCACAGAGAGGCATCTACCTCAGGGACCCATCCCAAGTTCTTGCGCCCTCGGATCATGGAGTAGGAATTGAACCTATTTTTCCAGAAAACACAGGTACCCTGCCCACATAAAAGCACAGCGACACATTTGTGTGTATTCTGTTGCTTTTACAGCAGTTTTGCGTGTTTTATATATTCACCATCTGTCTTCTTGTGACCTTCATCACAGGAAATTCTGAGCGTATTTCCTTGCAGCTGCACTTGGCGCTGACGTGTGCTGCCCCCTGGGTCCAGTGTCCTTCCCACTTAGAGCTGATGAATCAGTGTCGTCATGTCAATGTCCGCATCGACCCTGTGGGACTGAGAGAGGGAGTGCACTATACAGAGGTAGGAAAAGTCAAAAGAGAAGATGGGCAACTTGTTTCTGAATGTGTTAATATTCATTTGGTCACTGTTTGATTGGGTTTTTTTTTAGGTGTGTGGGTATGATACTGCAGCACCGACCTGTGGCCCCCTGTTCAGAGTCCCCATCACAGTCATCATCCCTGCCAAGTGAGTTTTTTAATTATACTGACATTTTTTCCTGTTATGGCGCTTCTTGTGTCACCATGTTTGTTTGGTTGCCCTCATTTAAATTTCATACCTGTATCTGTGTGGAAGTACCCTTTTGGTACTTGGTACTTTATTCTTTGTCCATTGCAGATAGTACTCCCTCAATGTAGCTAGTTGTCATAGTGACGTAGTATGAAACTGCTGCAACATCATCTTCAACACGACACAAAACATAGTTTTGGTCGAAATATCTTTGACCATGACGTGGTTTTGCAGGTTGCCATATAATCAGTGGTATAGTATGATAAATGAATAGTAATATAAATAAATATAATATAGATTACAGTGAATAGAGTATAGCAGCATATAAGGCTGTGGAATATGACAATATATATCGCATGTATGTTATTTCATATTGTGCTTATCGTTTATATCGTTGGGTTGTACATCACACTATTTATGGTAATATTTTTTGGATATTTACAGTACTGTGCAAAAGTCTTACGCCACCATTAGGTTTGTTGTTTTAGTGGGTTATAATGGCCATACATATGCATTTCTTAGTCTCTGTATCAAGATACAACCGACAATATACAGGAAATTTCAAGTATTTAGTATGACCTCTCTTTGCACTTCACATGTCTTGAACTCTTTTGTTCAGACAATATGAGATTTACTGCATTAATCTACTGGTGTTTCACACCAGGTTTCATTCAACACATGTCAAATGTTTCTTGTTTGGGCTACTTTTTGTCAAGGGAACAGAGGTCACACTAAATACTGACTTTGTGTTTTTAATCCTGTGCACATATTTCCTGTATTTTCTTATTGTACCTTAATAAAGAGATGTGATATGTGTGATATAAATATGTCTGCTCATCACAACCTGGCAAAAAACAACACAGCTAAAGGTGGTCTAAGATGTTTGCATAGTACTATACTTTGAGTTCCAAATAAAAGAAGAAAATGATCAAATATGATTAAATAAAGTGTGGTTATTTATAACTGTTTAATTGAATTTACAGAACAATTACTGTTTCATAATATATACCATTACCATGATATAAAATTACATATACTGTGATATGTTGCCCTCCCCTAAATTTGATAGTGATGATTCTCTCTGACTAAACGGTCGTCTGATGCTTTCGCATTACATTTTGGTATTACCTCAGTCGACTTGGAATCTCGACAGAGGCGATACCAAAAATATACCAGGTAGTCTCCACATCCACATCTGTGAGTTGAGTCAAGCCAGTACCATGCGGTGGAAAAGGGCCATTATTCTGTGTGTCTGACAGCACCGTCTTTTCTCTATCTGGCAGGGTGACGGAGAGTCGCAATCAAGAGGTATGTTTCACTGACGTCCACTTCAGACCAGGACAGATCAGACGCCACTTTATCACTGTACCTCAGGGAGCCTCCTGGGCAGGTTAGTTTCTCTTTGTGTGACATTTTTCTGTGACGTATGATAGCCTAAAGGCAAGACTGACCTTTAGAATTATCCTTCAGCATTATTACAGCCCGCATTTTCCTACAGACACAAGTGATTTGATACTAATGTTAACTACTCTGTAAGTTGAGATGGATAAGCATGATTGAAATGTGGTGTTCTAATCTTCTGCTGTTTTTGTCTTTGCCTTTTGTTCTATTTGTTCATTGCTTTCGCTGCTCCACCGCTCATCTGTCCTGCAGAGATTACGCTGACGTCTCATTCAGGGGATGTATCATCAAAGTTTGTTCTTCATGCGGTGCATCTGGTCAAACAGAGAGCATATAGAGCTAACGAATTCTACAAGTTCTCTTCACTATTGGAAAGAGGCTCCTTAACTGAGGCGTTTCCTGTGCTGGTAGGTGTATTTAATTTATGGTATCACTTTATGTTTAAATGTAAAAAGGTTTTCATTTGGAACTATCTGCCTCATGCAACCAATGAGTGCCTGGAAGCAGTTTTATTTTGTGTTTACAGTATGTAAATGTGAAAATGAATAGGACGTTTTTGTGTTTTTTTTCCCCTCCAGTCAGGTAGGATAGTCGAGTTGTGTATCGCACGCTGGTGGGCGAGTCTGGGCGACGTCACAGTGGACTACAGCATCTCGTTCCATGGACTCAACACGTCTCCGTCACCCCTGCACATAGTAAGACAAATGCGGAAGAACAGAGATTAACAACACCTGAAAATACAAGTCTAAGTTCATACCAGATCACAATTTTCCGTTTGTAACATTATTTGTCTTCATCTAGCATGCCTCAGAGGGAGTGACGAATTTTGATGTAACCTCGCCTCTGAGATACGAAGAGGTGTCCCCTACGATCACCCTGAAGTCCTGGGTTCAGCCTCTCAGGTAATGACACAGACACACTGTATTTTGTTGTTCTGCATGCAGTGTTGGAGAGCAGTGGAATACATGTATTTAAAATGCAAAATATAAGAAAGTGTATTTAGTTACAGTTATAATTTAAATATATGGTAATCAGAATACAGTTATACTTTTAAAATCGATAGATTACTCAAAGGGATTACTTTAAAGCCTGCATTATTTGCTCTGAAATTTTTTAGGTAGGAGTATTGTGTGAACGTGATACAAATTACATATAAAGACATGTATTCTGTAATCCGTAGCGACATACATTTTAAAAGTAACCCTCCCAACACTGTCTAAAGCTTTCGTTGTTCTTATTGATGTTGTTTTAGACCCTTAAGTTCCAAAATAAAAGCCTTGGGCGTGAGGGATGTTCTTCCAAATAACAGACAACTCTACGAGATTGTCCTCACCTACAGCTTTCACCAGGTACTGCCAACACTATACAACAATAAACATACTATTTTTTTTTGTTTTTACTGTCTATAAAAATCCTTTATTCCCATAACAGCCTAAGAGTGGTGAGGTTACCCCTAGCTGCCCCATGCTGTGTGAGCTGCTGTATGAGTCTGAGTTTGACAGTCAGCTCTGGATGCTGTTTGATCAGAACAAGAGACTACTGGGCTCAGGGGATGCATATCCTCATCAGGTACACTCACACTGCATTATCAGCTACATAAAAACTTTAGATGGAATTTCTCAGAGGGCGTCGAATCCTGCTTATCATCAACTAACATCTTTTTGTATGACTTCTTCAGTATTCACTGAAGCTGGAAAAGGGGGACTACACCGTACGTCTGCAGGTCCGCCACGAGCAGTCCAGCGAGCTGGAGCGCTTAAAGGACCTGCCATTTGTGGTTTCGCATCGTCTGTCCACTACCCTCACTTTAGACGTTTATGAGACGCACCGTGCTGCTCTCATGGCCAAGAAGAAGGCAAACTCTGTCACCTTGTCCCCAGGAGCCACACAACCCTTCTACGTCACAGCCCTGCCTGACGACAAGTGAGTTCAATTCATGAGGCACTTTTCTCTGTTTTATTAAAAAGGAGGATTACGAGGATTGTGTCCTGGATATAAAAAAATAATTGGATCATTGATTAGACTGTGGAGCAGTGCTTTCTTTAGTGTTGAAGAATCAATTTGTGGTCATGGTTTTAAACAGGAAAAAGCACTCAACCAATAGCCTTGGTGTAATCTTTTTGACAGGAAGATAAACTCTGTCCAGGAAGCTGGAACACTTTATTTGGAGATTTGATAGATTGAGGAAAAACCTGAAACCTAGAGGCAGTGTTTATTATCAACATACAATTACATTTTCCATTAAAGGTAAGTTACAAAAATGTTTGTCTATGCTGCCAATTACAGTTTTTAGAAAAAAAAAATCTGAATTTCCAGGTCAGACTTTTAAAAAATCTGAAATTGGAATCAGTGCATGTCTAACACATATATGAGATGAAATTATAGTTGATATTTCTTTTTCTTTCCGTCACTGTCTGTTGCCCTCTTCTTCTCCCCTTTTCAGGATCCCTAAGGGAACAAGTCCAGGATGCTACCTTTCAGGATCTCTTGTTGTCCCCAAGAGTGAATATGGCAAGAAAGCAGTGAGTGACTCTGTTCATTGTTTGTCTCTTTCCTACAGAGCAATGGTCAGTCATGCTCCTCAGGAAGTCACACTCTTGCCTCAATTGTAGCCATTTAATCAGGGACTGTGACACAATTTCATGTCAGATAAGCTGGGAATACAGACTGTATTGGGTTCATAGTGAAATGTTTGATGCATGTAGACATTATAGTCCTGAGGAACAGGGTAAAAGACCAGTGCTCTGGTTTAACACTTTTTCAGCTGAACTTTCTGGTCCTTTGCTTACAAATTGGTTTCCATCCTTTTTGTAAATGCATGACATGTTTTCTCTTTTTCTCATTCATTTGCCTTTGCTAATGGTTTGGCTGCAGGTCCAGAAACTTTAATTGAAGTTGATCATGCCATCACCTCGGTTTGATATAAACTCACTATATTTGGCAGGTGTTTACTTGGATTAAAAATTGAAATTAAGTACTCTTGGACTACTTACTACTTAAGAAATAAAGAAATACATCATATAATTGTAACAGCTAGTACAGCTTTACTGCTCACCTTTAAGCCCAGTGAAAATGATCTAAAATGCCCAGTGAAAATGAGTAAAATGTTTATTTTAAAGCAAACCAAACATTATAAAATCCACCTTCTTGTACAATACAATGGCAAATGTCTTATTTCCTGAGCTGATTTCCCGCTGTCTTTCGTAAGCTCTATGTGTTGACTGAACCAATGCTGACCTTATTAAAAATGTCTGAATATTTTTGAAGTATTTATGGCTGAACATGCCTGAGACAGTGGCTCAATGCAAAGTTGCAAAGATTTTGCAAAAAGTTTGTGTCAATTTTCATTTACCGTTTCTTTTTCAGTAATTGTAATTTTCGAACACAAACGACTTGAAGGTGTAGTGTTTTATCTCTTGTGTCAGAGCCAATGTAGGTAAAAAAAAAAAAAAAAAAAAGTCACTCACATTTGTCCGATGTTTAAACATTACACCAGTGTTTTAGGTTTGTTTCAGCTGGACAGGTAGGTGGATAGGCTCTGACTGAGGATAAAAGATAAACGAAGACAGAGAGAATCCTTTTTGGTGTGTCTGTTTTGTCTCTTCCTTACTGTGTGTTATTCTGACCACCAGGGGCAGGCCTCTGCAAAACGACAAGGAAAGTTTAAAAAGGTACTGGATGAGCTAGAATCACTGTACAACAGAGCCACCACTGCTCTCCTACCACCTGGAAATGGCTAATTCCTTACCTTAACATGGGATCTGCATCTGCATTTTATTCTATTAAAGCATGTCACTATTGCTGTATTGAAATATGTAACACTGTAGTAATAATAGGTCATTTTCTTACATAGATTTATTTAGTTGTCTGGTGGTCAGCAAAATGACATTGATAATCAGTGCTACTTTGAAATTTAAATTGGGATGATGGCTTTCATTAAGGTATAAATAAACAATGTTTTAACCAGTGGAGTGGTAGGACATGCCATTGGTAGGGAGAGGGTTACAATGCTGATTCAGAGTAGTTAAAGTGTGGCTTTTTTGATGCACTAGTTATTGTTTTATGACTTAACTATATGTGTTTTGTGTTCATACAGGACATTGTTCCAGTTGTCTACCACCTAATTCCTGCACCCAACAAAACAAAGAATGGAGGGAAGGAGAAGGACAAGGAAGGAGACAAAGAGAAAGATGTGAAGGAGGAGTTTGCCGAAGCCCTGAGAGACTTGAAAATTCAATGGATGACAAAGTGCGTAGAGTTGTTTATCTGTATTTATTGTATTTTTACAAGTACTTTTACTTTTAGAAGTTTTTAGTCTGAACTTTGTTGCCAACTACCTGCCCTGTCTTCGCTGTTTAGGTTAGACTCCAACTCCCTTTATGATGAACTGACAGAAAACTACTCAGAATACCTTCCACTGCATGTACAGAGGCTGCACCAGCTGGACTCTGAAAAGGTACGGGTGCACAGCAGCAACAGACGAGGGGAAAGATTCACCATTAACTCACATTTTGTTTCAAAATGAAGGGGCAGCAACCACAGCTTGACATTGAAGCCAACGTCTAAGTATCTTAAAGTGGAATACCACTGACGGCTGCTAGATGCCGGCTTCAAAAAAGCCTGACTCTCATAGACTTATATCAAACTTTTGTCTAGAAATACTAAGCCAATAAATTCTTTCCAGGAGTCATTCTGGTCTCATTCGCTTTATTTGGTCCCTCGAATAAGTGTGCTGGCAGTCCATCTTGAAATAAGATTTTAAGGCTAATGGAAGGCTTTGGTTGACAGGTGTGTTTGACTGCTTGTTATTTTCTAACGATAAAAGAAGTTTAGTGTTTGTGGAAAAGCGCATTGCAGAACTTTTAACATCGCAAACAGGAGCGGATCAAAACAAGGTTTTGTGCTAATTACGACCATTTCTACTATTTATTTCTAATATTTCATGAAGTTTACAGCTTTACAGTGTCAGCTAGACTTCAGCATTAGCTCACCCATCAACACTCCCGGTTCCCCAGCTCTACCCCCTTGTCCATATATGGTCACTTTTGGTTCCAAAAAGACAACATTGCAACGGCCAAAACGCAAGGTGCAGGCTTCAAAACGATAGTCCAAACACCAGTGGGTTTTGTCATGGAGGCTTTGTGCACTTCTACTTGGCAGTCTATGTTAAAAATTGGAGTCTAAAAATATATCACTCTTTTTCACTCTCTTCTGTTTTTTGTTTTTTTTTCCAGGAGCGTGTTAAACGTCTCAGGGAGGTGGTCTCAGCAGCAGACATCGTCATGTCGCGCGTTGATCAGACAGCTTTGGCTGTTTACCTCACCATGAAGACAGACCCTCGACCTGATGCAGCTTCTATCAAAACGTATGTTTCACTAGGGAATAATATTAAAAGGACATACTACATCCAACTTTATGAAGGTATCTATAAGTCTTTTTTTTTCTCACACTGTGCCTTCATTTTGTTTCTTAGCGACATGGAAAAGCAGAAGTCTTCTCTGCTGGACGCTCTGTGTAGGAAAGGCTG
>JAPQRN010000018.1:22166255-22177296 GCA_037367275.1 Coranthus polyacanthus
ATTGTGAAAATCATGAATCATTGCTTCTCTTCCTTTAAGGATTTGAGACTAGTAAAAAGAGTAGATCAGCCCAGTCTAACCTTGGAGGGGGGCAAACATTGGCTTCAACACATTTTGGCTTCACATCTCATATATCAAATTAAATATCTTACCACTAATCTAATCAGGCACATTTAGACCAATCTGCTACTGATACAGCATAATACAACACGTTAAGGCAATAAAACGCAGTCACGTCCTTATATAATATTAAGATTGTACTATTTCTAATGTTTTTATCAGACTTTGAACTTAAGAGCTATTTCACCAAAAATAAAAAAAAATATTATTTAAAGCTGTTCATAAATGTCATTGGTTTTATGAGTAGTAGTACAGTTGTTTCAGTACAATCACTAGATATATTCTGCCACTTCACATATCTATACAATAAAACCTGCATCTGTTGTTGTGCATAATGTGTTCAGCAGTGGTTCAATCCTCAGTGTGGTTTATATATCCCTACAAAGCACTGTGTACAGTGAATGCAGTCCATGTAGTAAAGGATTCATTAAACTTAATAAGGCAGATTGTTAGTTTATAAGTGCTTATAAATGTCTCAAACTAACAATAAATGTGATTCATTATTAACACTTACATCGTCTCATTAACACATAATAATGTTACTAAGCATCTTGTTATCACTTATTACCTATTAACTAAGACTTATTACATGGACCTTAGTATAAAGTGTTAGTGTTATGTTTTTAAAAGTATGTTGCATATTTGCAGTGATCATGATGATGACTCACCTGTTACATTTTTGTCAAAACGACATGAATTGACGATGTCTGGTTTATCCGTCTCATCCTCTTCATCATCTTCATCTTCATCTTCATCTCCAGTCTCATCACCCTCACTGTCCTCTTGTCCTTCACCACCTGCTATATCTGCTTCTTCTGCCACATCTTTATTTTCTACAGGTTTATCTTTACAATATTGTTTCGTGTCTTCATCCTTTTCCTCTTTTAGCTCAACACCATTTTGTTTTTCCTCCTCAAGCTTCTCTTTGTCCTTCTCGTCTTCCTTCTCCTTTCCTTCCTCCTCTCTCAGCAGATTCTGGATTTCCAGCCCCACATCACCTTCTGCCTCTTCCTCTTTGCACGTTGCCATGAAGATCTTCATGTCTCCATCATCGCATAACAAGCTTGTGTGAAAAGCCTTTTTAAAGTTCTCAGTGAACATCGTATCAGACTCCATCCTGACCTTGTTAGCCCAAATCAGAGTTGTTCCTGGCTGGCAGAAATGCTTCATGGTGGCAAGAAGCTCATCCAGGAAGTCATGATGATAGACCACATCAGATGCCAGCACGTACTCGTAGCGATACACAGATCTAGGGTAGGTTTGCTCCAGATCGTAGCCCCAGGACAGATCTGCCACCTGGGGTGTGTGTCTGCAGCGCCCCCTGGTGTTCCTGGACAAGTTGACTGTCAAGTTGCTCAGAATGTCTTTGAGATCTGTGGCCGTCACCCAGGCACCTGAAGGTCACAGTAAAAAAAATAATCATAAAACATGAGTCAGGTTTTGGCAGTTTTAAGTTTCAGAAACATGTTCTCTTTCATACCAAGGAGCGCTGCCACAATAGACACGAGGCCAACCCCAGCCCCGAGCTCCAGGACCGCCTTGTCCACAAGACTCAACCGCTCACGATAAGTTTCAAGATAGTGACTGAGAGCCAGAGCCTGGGGGGAATCAAGACGATATTTACAATCAGTACTAACACCAAACAATGTGGCCTTCATGGGGAAAAAGAAATTCTGCTTTTACCTTAGAGGCAAATATGCACTACTTAATTTTCTATTAATTTGTCACAGACTCATGTTTTCATATCCTTATATTATACTTCATCCACCCTAAAACAGGACTGATATTGCACTTAATGTCTGACGCCTTTAGTCAAAGTGTCAAAACCTTAAGAATTTGAAACAACAACAAACTGTAAAGATGACTTTGAAGGATATGTTCTGTGGAAATATCATAGAAGTGACGGTATTTTACAGGTTCATTGTGTGATATTTAGTGGCATCTAGTGGCAAAGTTGCAATCAGTGGCTGCAAAAAACTTGAAAGGCCCTCATCAGAGCCATTGTTTGGTTTGTCCGTTCTGGGTTTTTGTAACGAAGGGGATATTAGTTCTCAACATTAGATATCTCATGAAGATTATAAGACTGCAGTGATACTTTGACTGGCTGTCTGAGTTTTAGTTTGAAGGAGAAAACTTGATGATACCATAATACAGATGAGTGTGAACAATGAGTTTCAGACTTGATTCAGTGATTGATACAGTTTGTGGAGATGGAGCGTTAACTTGTTGGTGGTTTTGATAGATATGGTTGCGTCCTGGTACATGACCTCCCCCTGCCTTTGATAGACTGGAATATCGGTAATATATATAACCCCTTTAACGCTGGATGCCAACCGCCAAAAAACGGAAAAAAGCTGTTTTGAGCTACAACAGAAACATGATGGCACAACATGGTGAACTTCATGGGAGAGGACTCACTCCCTCTGTAGATACAAACAACTTATTCAAAGGAAACTCTTCTCATTTTCAGACTCTAATAAAAACAGAACTATTTCTGCAGTTAGATACATCTTACACACTGAACTTCTAAGGTGGCTTTTACCTTGTTCCTCATTCCTCTTTGCAGGTTGTACAATGCAGTAAAAATTAAACATAATAAAAAGAGCCATCTTACAAAAATTGAAAAGTATAATAATACACACATAGGTAAATCTTAAAAACAGTGTTTCTCACCGCTGGCCAAATCATGCCTCCATAGGAGTCAAGAGCCTCCTCGATGATGATGTTCTGGCCGACGTAATGATAAACCTCTTTATTCAGCCTGTAGAAGAAACATGGAGCCCAGGCTGGTCTCTGCTGTTTCTGCAGGGCTGATTCTTCACTGTGTGAATCATCTAAACAACACAAAAGTCAAACACTACACCCCCTGTGGTCTTATTATCGCATTAACAAATTATCCATCATGGCATGACTTCTTTTTTTACCCTGTTCCTCCTCTCCATCTTCTTCTTCCTCTTCCACCTCCTCCTCTCCACTTCTCATATGACTGGTTTCCTCCACAAAGTATATGGATAATGTCTCCATTTAAAACCTTTAACACTGTCGGACAGACAAAAATAATCACATTAATCTCGTCAATAATGTGCTGTTACTTTTTTAAAATCCCTTTATTGTCATAGTCCTGATTAACAAACGTCCCTCTGCTTTGTCTTTTGATACCTTTAGTCATTGTTGTTTCTGTTCTTTTTTCACTTTCATCGATTTTTTTCCTCTCCTTTGTTTTGACATTTTGCTAATTTCGTTTGTGGCTTCACGGTAGTTTCATTTTAGCTGGTACTGCTTCTACAGTCTATTTCAGCTCAGTTAACATGCACTTTTGAAGCTTATTTTTAATCATATGCAAATACATATAAACTACACAAACTGTGCAAATTCTTGTTCCTCTAAAAAGTCCTCTAAATCTCACCTGAAGTTACCCTGCCTGTGACCTTTGACCTACCTGCTGCCGCTTTGATTTCTAGAGAAAGATCTCAAGAGCAAACTGACTGCATCTAGACACCTCTGACTGCGAGGTTATACTCAGCATCCTGTTGGACACACCCATCATCATCATCATCATCGCCATCACAAGGGCAAGAGGATATTTTTAGAGCCACGCGAAAAAAACACAAGCAAGAAGATACAGGAGCAGAGCGTACGCTGATACAAACACACACAAAGAGGCCGCGATAGCAACAGAGAAGGACAGGAATGTCATGATACCAACAACCCCGGTCTACCTTGTCACGTTTAGGCTTCTTTTATGCTACTTTCTGGAGGCCTCTACTCTCTGTAACTCCACCCTGAGTAGTACTGAGACACAGCTGATAACAACTAAAACTGCTTATGTAAAAACTTAAATGTGTACTTTCTAGCTGAAATAATCAAAAAATCTTTTTCCAGTTTAGTTGTGAGTTGAAAACAAACCAGATACTACTGGTTACATCCAATTTATTTGCCTGTCTACAAATAGTCACAGACAGTCATAGGGGGGACGGGCCATACTGCAAAACAAGCCAAACCATGATTTGTGCTTTGCCTGAAAGCATTTTGGCAGAGAGCCTTTGACTGTATGTATGCACTTAAAACATTTAAAAGACCCCTCAACTCTGACGTCATTAACTATGTGTCACTTCTCGAATCAGACGCCTCAGTTAAATGGGGATCAAAGGAGATCTAAAAAGTGTGTTTTAAAAAAGAAGCATAGAGTGTGAAATGCTCATGCTGTGCTTCCTTGCTCACTTCTTCTTGATTGCTTCTCCAGAGATGGGAGGAAACAGGATCAGTCTTGGCATGCAGCCCCTTGTATCAGCGCTAAAATAAAAGAAGGGGGATCCTGTAACATTAACCTCAGTTAGTCCAGCCTCGGTTACATTTTAACAGCGTTTGACCATGAAGTGTCACTTAATAGCTTCAGGTATCGTCACACTGCGCCTGAAGCTGAAGTCTATCCAGGATGCCAACAGGAGTGCTCAGCCCTGAGGTCATTGTCCTGCTGTGTTGTTGATGTGAAGAAGCCTTTTATGGATAAAGATAAGACATTTTCAAGCTGGATGACAGGCTGTGTCTTAACTCTGCTCTCAGTGAGGGGTTGTTATCGAGAGGCTTCTGGAAGAGTTATAATGTTAGCAGATCTCTCCCCAAGGCCGGCCAGTTTTCAGCTGCTGAGCATTTGTTTATTTTGACAATGATACACGGTGCTTTATTGGCCACGTTCCTCTTTAATCCGGCGCTTCAACGCCTCTGTTACTGCAGCCAAACAACATGTATCCATCACATTGACCAGAAATGACATAGTGGAAAAAAATAACCCTGAAAATGCTGCAGGAATCATAAATTAGATATCAGATTTAATATGTCAGCTGACTCAGACAGACTCTTTCCAAAATAATAAAGCTGACTGGAGAGTTTCCAAAACATTAAATATTTGTGTGTCGCACGGTGAAGCAGTAAACATAATGTGTTGGGATGAGATATTTCATTTTAACTTCTCAAAGTTTCAAATTTTCAATTGAATGTACGCATGTTAAAATGCACGCGTGTTAAATTATGTAGTTAGATGTTTTGTTAATAATGAGGAAAACGCTTCGGTGAACCACCTGTGTTTTTGTTTTTTTTTGTAATTTTGTATTTTCAATACTGGGATTCCATTAAAAGACATTTTATTTAACTGTTGTTTAACCACGAGAGGCTCATTCAGGTTAAGAATCTCTTCTGTCCTGGCCAAGACAGGCAGCAGCACAATTAATATACAAGATATACCATTTAAAACCCTTTTCAGTTTACTTTAAAAGGCTAGGAAACCCAAATATGCTTCAAGTCTCTGAAGTCAGTTATGCTAGTGTCCCTGTGAGGCAGTGATGTCCATATGTCGACAGAAAATATGTTCTGTTGTAGACAGTGAGTGTTTTGTTGTGAGTGCATCTCTTGCTCTGCACGACTCTGCAGTGCTAAACTTTCAGCTGAATTTAGGCTCAGCTGTGCTTTGAGCGGATAAAGCAGGTTTACATTCATGGATATACACGAGCTCAAGAGGATTCACCCTAAGAGAGCTACAAAGGACTGCACTGTTTGTCATTTCTGCAGTTTATTGGCAAACTGTCTGACGTCGTGACAAAGAATTGCGATTTCTCCAATTTCTGAAAGGTGACATGTTGAGCAAGATGCCACTGGAGTTGAACATCAATACATGAACATAAAAGGTCCCAGTAAATCCCATAAAACCTCATCACATTTTACACATTCTGCATGACTTTTTTTTTTTTTTAAAACTAAGCAGTCTTAAACACACACAGAGCTCTGTTTATCAGTTCAGGTGGCAGCTTCTCCAGAGCAGCCATTGGTCCTCTTGTCCTTCCTCCAGGCTCGGTACAGTTTGATACTGAGACTGGGCAGGTCGTACAGCTCCTCCAGGTGGAAGCACTGCCGAAAGCGATCCACAAAGGTGTTCTCTGGATCCAGGCGAAAACGCATAGCCCACAGGATCTGTGTGTTTTCCTGGCACAGGTGATCAAAAGTGTCCATCAGCTCGTCCAGGAAAGGGTGGGCGTACACCACGTCAGCGGCCAGGATGTAGTCAAAACAATGTGTGGCACGCGGGAAACGCTGCTCCACCTCCTGACCCCAGATGAGCTCAGTGACCTGAGAGGTGATTTAGAGTAGATGTTTATTAAACTGATATATTCCATTCTTTAATTCCCCAGGTGTTTTTCTTTAATGGGAAGTTCCACCTTTGCCTCATAGAATATGAATATAAAAACCCACCAGAGGAATGTACTTGCAGTGGTCCTTGGTGTTGCGCATAACATTGTACTGGAGGTTCCCCAACACTTCTGGGAGGTCGGTGGAGGTCACCTTCGCACCTGAAGAGAGACAGTGCAGCTGAGACTTATAGGGGAATGAGAAACAGACATGAACAGACAGGAAACATATGGAAGATTAAGTGACAAATAAGTAGAAATCTGAATGGTTTTGTTTTCGCCACCTAACAGACTGGAAACGATGGTAACAAGCCCAGTTCCAGCACCCAGTTCAATCACATTTTTATCCATCAGGTTGTACTCGTCACGATTGGTCTCCAAGAAATGACACAACACCATAGCCTGTTGGATGAAGAATATATATATTTAACATGACTCGTGTTAGTTAACCGCAGTAGTTAACTGAATGTGGGTTTGTGCGTACCGAGGGCCAGAGTACAGCTCCATAGAGGTCTGTGGACTCTTTGATGCGGATCTCCAGGTCAGAAAAGATGTAGCCCTCCCAGGCCTCTGGGCCAGTGACTGAGGGATGGAAACGATGAGCCATTATGGCTTTGGCGAGCTCTGCATCCACGGAAGCACCTGTACCAGGACCTACAAGAGAGACAAATATGACATAAATAGAGTTGTAGAGTTTTTAAAACTGTACAGGATGCGAGAAGATTCAAAACTCAGAACGACACATTACATGTGAATTGAACAATACTGATGTTGCCGCTACATGAGAAGCACAGGTGTAATTAATCCGCCTTGATTATAGACAAACGGAGTTTACGTTGGTGTGTTTGAAAACCAGGTGCAGCTGCAGGTGTAACTTAAGCAATTTCAAAAAAGTAAAAAAAAAAAGAAAAGTGTTTCTGATTCAGATAAAAATACAGAAAATACTACTGTTCTTAAGTATTATATTCTTAAAGCTGTACTGTAGCTTGGATGGTTATTTGACACATCCGGCTCATTTGCAATCCATCTGTTGATGAATCACTCCGGTTTTTCTGTCGTGCATGTACAGTTTTTGTATTTATCTTGCCACGTTACGGTGTTTGTGACCAGTGCAAATGAAGGAGCATCTACCTGTACCTGTGAGCGATATTATTCTGTCTTAAAACTCTCCTCACTCCGTTATTAATGGCGATCATCATACCTGTCTTCAAATTACCACGGCATTTTTACCTCGCTGTGTAACTGTGATTTGCAGACGTTACTGCCTGAAACGCGGGTGCAACAAACTCAGACTTTGTCGTATCCTCACCAATATTAAGGTACAGACTCCATATTAATTTAACAATCCTACAAACTTTAAACTCGGTTCATACTTCAGTCAAGAAAAAGACTGTCATCATCAGACTGGCATCCGCTGCAGGATTACTGTAGTGTTAGGTGTTGTCATCACCTACATGTTACACTGACATAATTTAGGCTTAAATCAAGTGCATAAGGAGACATGTTCATATCACTTTACATATAACATCTGAATACTCAGTCTGCTCTATAAATGAATCGTGTTTAGGCTCATAATGCCCACTGATCCCGCTGTGTTTGTTGTGAAATCATGCCAGTGTATGGGGCTCCAGATATGTGTCAGTGTTAACTCAGAGCATCTGCCACAGAGCTTGAGTAATGAAACACTGAGAAGGTCAGGGGAGCCCACAGCGCTACAACAGAAAGGTAGAGTAAGGTCAGGGAGTGCTCAGGAGGTCAGATGGATGATTTATGTGTGACTAAACCTAGCTGTACTGTCTGATAGTAATATAGAGCAGATCTGCAGTTGCTTGCAGGGAATAAAAACTACAATGACTTGTTAACTCTGGTGTTTTCAGCTGGGTTAAGGGATTTACATTGAAATGACACGTTGCACATGCAAATGTCACATAACACTACACTCACATATCGCTATTATCACTGTTTTTATGTATGTTAGTACTAATCTGTCTTGTAAAGATTGTAAAATGTAAAACAACAAAAGAGGACTAGCACTCATTTTAGGCTTTATTGTTGCATATTTCCAACAAATCCTCACCTTTTTCTCTGGTCTTGCAATCCTCCGTGGCCTTGGACCGTTGAGTCTCCATGTCTGAAGGAATCTGGGTCCGACCAGGAGGGCAAGATGCCCAAAAAAAGAATATCCTGGTTTGTGGTCCCAGATGAAATCCTTTGGATTTGTGTCAATCTGGATCCAGATCTTTAGCTGCCTGTTAGATGTTACCTTTTATGGTGTTAAGTTACACACATCTACATCCACAAATACAAGTGTTTCCCAACTTCTAGTCCAACTACCACACCCGCTCCTCAACTCCACCCCACATTTCTGGCCCTCTCTGGCCATCTATACTGCAGGAAAAGTGACTGACAGCAGCAGCTGCTCGAACAGACTGCTGACCGCGGAGGAAGCCTATGTTAAAAAAAGACAGAGGGGGAGAAGAATCTACGTAACTTAGCTAACGAGTAAAGGGTAAATTTGTGCAAGTGCTGGAAGCATTAGGTAGTTTCTGTCTGCGTTTGAGGCAGGGGTAATAGTCTTTGTCCTGCCAAAACGCAAGGAAATACTGCCTGAAAGAAATTCAAGGTACGTTTGACACTGAAGACTTGCATCTCTCTAAGTCTTACTTCACAGTTCACTGTTACCACGACTTGACAGATGACAAATCTGGACCAAACTAACAATCACAATGCGTTAGCCAGAGACCCAGATTTACAAACATTTAATGCAAAAGATCATCATTCTCCATAGTTTTAGGCATGTTAAACAGTATTTTTAGACACATCGGTAGCTTACAAGATGTTTTAAATACAAAAAAAAGCTTAATTCATTATTGCTGACAAGTTCTTTGGCATTTTAAATATAAAATGTACGTTTCAATTTAGGTTCACGGTTTCTTCCCCTTTCCTCTTCCTCTCGTGCCTCCTCTCCCTCTCCCTCTCCCTCTCGTGCTTTTTGCGCCGCGCCCTCGTCGGCTGCCGTCAAATACAGATTTGGCTGTAACCATAGCAACTTCGCCGCCACTATCACTGTCCTCAGAGCTGCTGCTGCTGCTGCTGTTGCTCCGCCTGACCTTCGGTGGTGCAGTCTTAGCTTTTACTGCAAAGTATTTGCTGCCCTCGTTGCTGCTGCCGCTGACATCCTTCAAAGGTGTAACAGGTGGTTCAAAAATAACCTGTGACCCTACAAAACCTCCTCCTGACACAGTCTTCTCTTCTTCTCCCTCTGCTCCTCCTGCCTTCTGTGTCCTTTTCTTAGATTTGGATGGGGAGAGCTTCTCCCCCTCAGTGTCCTCCTCTTCCTCCTCCTCTGCTCCTCCTTCCCTCTCTTTTCTCTTCATGCAGGTGACTGCACGGCGGAGTCGCTGACTGCGGATCGACTGCTTCTCCTGTTGCTCCATCCGGAAGAACGAGTCGATCCGCAGCTGAGTCTGGAACAAATCATGGGGAGGAAGAGTGTAAAACTGATGCAGGACTATTTTTACTACTTCCGTATCTATCTGCACCACATGAGGAAAACCTGTGATGACGACATCGCTTGCGATAAATAAATAAATATTAAAGTGTGCATATTAGCTGTGCATGTTTTTTCTGCTAAGTAGAAACCACAAACATGGAGGAGCTTACGTCTGTTGAATAAAGAAATTAGACACATTATTTTGAACATCCCTTTCTTGAACAAACTAGAGTTTCAAATGCGATTTATCAGTCAGCACTAATTCCATAAAACAGGTACCTGCTGGGTGTTGAGCTGCTTGATCACAGGCTGAAGAGTCTCCTCTGTTCGTCGGCTGCTCCAGCCAAAACGACTCAGGCAGAATCTAAAAGCGCAGTTAAGGAAAACACTGAAACACACACACACAAAAAAATAATGCTCACAACACTCCCGACTCAGACTCAGAGAAAGGATATTCTTTGATCATGTCGAGTTGTGGGCGTCCCCAGCTGAAAGAGCTGTCTGATTGCTCGACAGCAGGTTGCCAGTAAGCCTGAGCCACCGCAGGGTTGGGGAATCCAGGCTGCAGTTTTAGTTCCTTTAACTTCTTCTTAACCTTCGTGTCCCGCGGGTTATCCACTGAGCGTTTTTTCTCCTGAGCCTCTGACCACCATTGACTAGATGGAAAAATAATCACACTCATTTGTTTTGCCACAAAAATTCAAGACTAAGCTAAATGCATTCCTCTCCACCTTACTTAAGTACTGGACTTTCTAAAATTAATTCTGGGGGATGAATAATTCTGAGGATAATTGTACACAATTGACTTTTTATAAAACCTGTATCTGCACATACACACATGTATACTGGGTTAAAACTTGCTGAATAATATAGTATGTAAATGTCAGTATTTAGTTATTGATTAATATGACTACATTGCTCTGGTAAAAATGAAGAGACCACTCCAAATTTGTAGATCTGAACTGCGCTGGAATGTGATCAAGAGGAGGATGGAGGATCAACAAGCCATCAAGCAAAGTAAAGCCTGCGTTTTGTGGTATAAAACACTCGACAGCAATATGAAAAACTCGTGGAGAGCAAGAAACATAAACGCTGTGATTGAAAATCAGGGTTATTCCACCAAATATCGAATGAAACTCTAGTCTTGTTTAAAAATGAATATGATATGATTTTAGCGTGTTTTTCTTCCTATCGTGCTTGTGTTTGTTATTATCCTTCTTATGTTTTTACTGTGAAGCACTTCATACCT
>JAPQRN010000018.1:22182173-22218449 GCA_037367275.1 Coranthus polyacanthus
GTACCTTAATTTTTGCTGTGGAAAGCCATCCTTTAGAAAAGTGCTATATAAGTAAGGTGCCATGTATTTATTTACTTGTCTACTTCCAAACCTTTCAATCAAACAATGAATGTAAAACTAAAAAGGTACAAAATGACTGAATGTGCTTCAACAACACAATGTGTCCTGAACAATAACCACCTCCAGACCTGCTTTTGTCTTTCTCCTCTGCAGGTGGCAGCGCTGGCAGGACATACATGTCGTCCACCTCATTTCTACTCACAGTGGAGAGGCTGGGTAGAGGATCCACACTGCAGCGGGGAAAATACAAGAGTGAAACTTTAGACAAATCCAGAAAAAACTGTAAAAATGGAAAATTAGCACCTCAAGTTGCGTGTGGTTTTGTGTAGTTTAGTCTGTTTGCATCGTTGGTGGAAGAAGTGTTCAAATCCTTTCTAAAAAAGTACTAATACTACACTGTGAAAATACTCCACCACCAGTAAAAGTTCTGTATTCAAAACCTTACTTGAGTAAAAGTATGTATTAAGAGTATGAAAAGTAAAAGTAGTCGCAGTGCGGTAAAATAGTGCCTGGTTAAGTTTTCTACTATTATGATGTTTTTGGATTCGTATTACTGCTGCATTAACATCTATGTTGCATTTCAGTGCTGCAGATGGTTGACGTTGAGCTCATTTGAAGTACTTCCTACACTGATGGGTAGTTTAATCTACAGCAACGCATCACATCCACATATGTCTAAAAAGAAAAACACACTTTTCACCTTCAGTTTATCACATTCGACATTCAAAATCAACACATTTTGATTGTATTCACTGGACAAGATGGGATCAAAAATTGTAAAAGTATCTAAAGCTGTGGAGTAGTGGAGTAAAAAGTACAGTATTTGCCTCTAAGATGTTGTGGAGTCGACTGGAGTAGATGTATAAAGCACGCGTACGAGTACTTGAGTAAAAGTACTTCCAGCACTGGTTCCACTGCCTTTACCTGCGGTCTCCGAGAGCAGCTTTTATAGCTTGTCTCTTCAGGAATGTCTTGAGGAGTTTCTCATTGGTCTGTTTGGACTCCCGGCTTAATTCCTCCTTCCTCTGCCTCCTCAAAGCCTGCAACCAAAGCCATGGTTAGTGGGGAAAGAGACACGGTGTTCCTGTGGTTTCTCGCAAAGCACTGGGCCTACCAGAGTCTGCTTCTTGAGCAGAGGTGCATCCCCATCAAACACAAAGACTGGCCGGATGCGGAAAAAGAGCAGCTTGCAGACGCGGTGGAAGAGAGTGAGCAGGTGTGCGTTTTGAACACTGTTGCCTTCGCGGTCTCTTACTCCCTTCACTGCCTGGTTTAGCCATATACTGATGTCTGGAGGCGTCTGGTTAAAGGTCATGCTTAGCAGAAAGCAGTCAGTTACACCAATACATCAGACACACAGGTGAAGAAAAGGGAGGGAAGGGTGAATAGATGACAGATGGGTGGATAAGTAAAGGATACCAACAGCAAGGATCTTCCCCTCTAGTGTTTCAGGATTAATGGGTTTCCCCGTACTCTCCAGTAACCTCCACAGTCCGTGCACTCCCATATTTTACCGACTAATCAGTTTCCAAAAAACGACCAAAAAGACCAATTATCTAGACTGTAGCTACATGCTCTTACATCGACTCAAACAACCGGCATCACTTACTTCGCTCTTTAGAGTATCGGTGGTCACCGTATTTTTGTCCGTGGAGCCAACGCTGATTTTCCCGAAGGTTCCGGGTAATGTGCTATTACACCATAAACTGTCACTTTCTGATTTCTAAGAAGGCCAAATCAAAGTTTAAGTTTGACTTAGTACTACGATAATATTACTTGTGCGACAATATTGTATGAAACATCAACCGAATTGTTTTTAAATGGCGATAAACAATATTTCCTGCCCCAAGTAATGCCTGTCAGGCTGCGGGGTTACTTAAATAAGCGCCACTGACAAAGGGAATATGTTTCTGTTGATGTTGTAGCTCTCAGAAATAAGTTTGAATTTATATACAATGCTTCAGCGCGTTAGAATAAATTTCTTGTATGTTTAATTTAAATCGCAGTCGGACTTGTGCAACAGGAAGTTGTGCCTAACAGGCGAAATTTAGGGCAACTTTAAGCGCCCGGCAAAAGCCAACTGTGTCCGGTGACAAAATAAACAGCCCAGTTTTTTTTCCCCACAACGAAGTGACTGACTGTGGTGGATGGAGCTATTGTTTAACGGTATGTTCGCATGAGTCATGTAATTTAATTGAAAATGTACTGAAACATATCTTACAGTGTAGCTAAAAGCTAACGTTGATTTAATGTAACCGTGAGTAACTTCTCGTTACCTGCTCCTTTACCCTCAGCACTATTTGTCGGTAAACAGTTAGCCAGGGAGCTAGCTTACCAGCTTATCGTGTCGCGTTGTCAGTGTGTCCGCTGTTTACTCTGACCTTTGACTGGCGGCATTCTTTAGCCGTCTATAAACACAGTTTTATCAATATTAACAAGTGCTTTTCCATTGTAAACTCTCGTAGGAGAAAGAGCTACCTGTACATCTTCACGCCTCGTTTCCTCCACTACCATGACAGCTGTTGTGAGAGGTATGTATTGTTTTGAAGAAAACGCCATTTTCCTCATTAACAAGAATTGTTAATGATGAATTGTTTTGTTAAATTCTAGGGGCAGTTCATTATCTGGGTAATGGTATCAATACTAAAACCACACGATGAACCATATGGAGAATACTCTTGACACGTTTTGTATTTTAAGATTTTAGGTTTGGCTTGTAGTGGTACAGAAAGGTAGAGGAAGATTTCAGTAGCTATGTAGTATCTTGACACATTTTCTGCCACAGTAAGTCTTTTTTACACACCTGTATTTAGACCAGTCCACTTCTCATTTAATTACCTAGGATGCATTTTAGTGTAAAGTGTAACATCAAAGCCCTGTACTCAAACTTTTATGCTTCTTATAGCTTCTACCCATGTGCCAGTCAGGGGTGCTGGTGATGGCATGGAAACTGAAAAACCACCAGCCATCCTTGAGGTCAACACGGACAAACCACCACCAGGTCCATCTTCAGTTCCCCTTCTGAAGGTAGCCAGTCCCAAACACAGCCCTAAATCTACCCTCCCTTCTCCACCTGCGACCCCTCAGCCTCTTGGGGTGCTCCACCTGGGCAAGGTGAGTCGAGAGGCCTGCATGGAGGTGGAAGCTGTGAGGATAGTTGTCCCACGTGCAGCTATAAGCCGAAGCAGCCGTGCAGGTCCCGCTGAAGGGAAAGGGGAGGCTGGACAACAGACTGAAGAGCAAGGCTCTCCTCCACTGCCTCTGGTGGAAGACTGGAGAGGGCAGCTGGAGAAGCTGCAAAACTCTGAACGCAGGCTGCTGCAGGACAAGGAAGGTCTTTCTAATCAGCTCCGTGTGCAGACGGAGGTAAGATCAGAATGAAGCAGATATGTTGTGAATGTAAGCAATACAAGCCTTTGTATATTTAGCTCTGTGTACAGGATTATCCAAGTAGTTGATAAAATGCAATAATTCTTGTTTTATTGAACCTTTATTGTTTCCATTTGCCAGGTGAACCGTGAGTTAAAGAAACTGTTGGTGGCTTCAGTGGGGGATGACCTTCAGTACCACTTTGAGCGGCTGGCACGGGAGAAGAACCAGCTGATTCTGGAGAACGAGGCTCTGGGCCGGAGTCTGGCTCACACCGCAGAGCAGCTGGAGCGCATGAGTATCCAGTGTGACGTTTGGAGGAGCAAGTTCCTGGCCAGCCGGTAGGGACTATTTAATTAATTTCATGACAAATAGATGTGGTTGGAAACAAGTAGAACAGGATATGTGGGATATGCTAGCACACCATCTGCTGCTGTTCTGTCGCCCTCATTTTCAAAGTAGTAAGCATCTCTCCAATATGTTCACCTAAGGTATGAATCTTCATCAGGGATGATTTAGGGATGACACATTTACTGTCGTCATGCAGAATGAACATTTGCTGATATGTTTTCTCCAGAGTGATGGCAGAGGAGCTGACGAATGCCAGAGCTGCATTGCAGCGCCAGACCAGAGAGGCACAAGGAGCAATTCAGGACCTGCTGTTAGAAAGAGAGGAGTTCTCCAGGGACATGGTGCTTACTCACAGGTAACATGCTGTTGTGCAACCCATTTTGACTGGAATAATTAAAGATTGTTTAAGAGCTGTTTAAAATCATCTATCTATCTATCTATCTATCTATCTATCTATCTATCTATCTATCTATCTATCTATCTATCTATCTATCTATCNNNNTATCTATCTATCTATCTATCTATCTATCTATCTATCTATCTATCTATCTATCTATCTATCTATCTATCTATCTAATGGAATAAATTATGTGCAATTAAGTTTCATATTATTTTGTGTAGGTAGGTATAATTGGTTTCAATAACTTCTGTTCTTTGATTCTCCTGCTGTGCCGAAGGACAGAATATTTTTCGTTTTGTTTATTTAAATACACACCCAAATCGCATTTGGTGCTGGAGGAAGCTGCAGGAACATGCAATGATACCATCTGCAGCAATAAAAGAACTGTGTTCGGACTAGAAGGCCACCTTTTACTCTCCTTAATATGATTGGATGCTACCAGTCAGTATCTGACACTGAAGCATGACAGGAACAATAATGTCCATTCTGCTGATGCAGTCATGACATGAGTGTCTTGTGCAAACTAACACAGTGCTCTATTGCACTATTTGTTACATTTGTTGGCAGCTTTGCAATGTTCTGTTTACTAAAGAGACTTTGTGCTGACGTTGGATTTCTGTTAACAGATCTCTGGAGCAGCTCTTGGTGTCTTTGCAATGGGGCAGACAGCAGACCTACTACCCTAGTGCACAGCCCCTCAGCACTGGAGAGCTGGCATCAGCCAATCACAAGCTGGCGGATGCCATCAACTCTCATCTGCTGGGCAACACAAGCAACAGCAGCGTGGCAAAGAGCAGCAGCGCAAAAGCTGAACAACTGTGCAGCACCCCAGCAGAGAAGATGGCTGAGAAGGTACAAACCCAACATTTAGCTTCAGCAACACTGTTTTTATTTTATTATATAGAGAGATTCACGATTCTTCATGATTTATCTTGTAGGTGCTGAAGATTTTGGATCCAATTTCCTGTTCAGATGACAAGACAGATCCTCCTTTAAATGACTCCACCCCCTCAAACTTTCTGAGCAATAAGAAGAGCATTGGCAGGTTTCATCCATACACCCGCTATGAGAACATTACTTTTAACTGCTGCGAGCGGTGCTCTGGAGACATCCTGGTGCTGTAGGGGTTAAAGACTGACATTACGTCGTCTGTCTGACACCAGTGCAGCTTCATTTCAAGGGATCTCTGATCTGATCCGCTCTCTGGAGGATACGGTTTCTGTGTATTAAGCGACTCTTTTTGTCAACACCAGAAATTGGCCATTCTCAATTTGTGTATCAGTATGAATAATTGCTACCCGATTCATGAATTTTCACAGTCTATGACTATAATTTTTAATTAAGAGAAGCCACACAAGAGTATTGTTTTGTTTTCAAGAAACATGATAGTGATGAAAACAAAATGTATTCCAGAATTTGCAGCCAGGTTTAAACAATGAGAAGTGCTGTATGTTGCAGGTGTGTGAGATGAAGATGAGCCAGTGTTATATTGTGGGAAAAAAACTGCTCATTCAGACTTGAACATTAATCTACTGTTTAGAGTTTTTTTTTTTTTTTTTCATATAGTATACCTACAGTATACAGAATGACGACAGGATGAAAAAAAACGACTGTATTGTATGACTGGTTTTAGGGCAGCCTGTAGTTGTACAATATGAGAATATGATCTTATTGGACGGTGACACATGCTCTATGAAAAGAAGTGAACATGTTCTTTTCACAGTGTGTCCCCTGTTCACCACTAGGATGGAGCTGTTCTAAATTATTAAAAAGATGGTTGTAAACATGAGACATAATGAGATTCCATTAGTATTCTGAAAGTTGACTGGAATGACGTGTGGAAGGTTTTGATGAACATTTCAAAAGGTTTTAAGCTTATTTTTTTTTATCTATTAAATCTAGTTTTATTCATTTGAATTATGAATGGTCTTTTTTTGGTAATTTATTATTTAAAAAGATTTTGGACTGTGTATTGCCTCAGAATACACTGCAAGGTATTCTGTCTTTTTCCATTTTCTAACGCCAAGCTGTTCGATAGTTTGGTTTATTTCATCTGTATAAAAAAAAAAAGTGTTCTTTGCATTGTTGGCAACGGCATCATTTTGAGTGAAAGCACACTATAATAATATTTATACATCTTTTGCAACAGTGTTTTCCATGTCAGATCAAAAATAAACACCAAAGCTGTTTCTACTTTTTGAAATTGTGTCTTGTTTTAACTTGGATGGGCACAAATAACAACTAATCACCAGTAACTGCGTATTACATCACTTTATTCACCACTTGTTGGTAGTTTTTGTTGTCAAACTCCGTATAAACAAACATGACACTGATTCCAAAAGTTAGTTTTTGTTGACATCACTCATCATCCCACCACATCTTGTTTTTGCCTGTATTTTTTCTTCCTTCCATGCTGCTCCTCAGCGACGTCCGTACTATTCCAGCAGGTTTGATTTCTTTGTCGCTCAGCACCGTGTCTTTTTTTCCCCTCCCAGAAAGCCCAGAGTCTTTATGGGACTTGTTCAAACTTTGGTCCCCACTTTTAAACGTTCTTCCGATATATCTTTCACCAGATCTTAGTCGGTTGAGGTCCTCTCTTGTTTCATGATCTGTGACTCCCCTCGCTCTGTTGTTGGTAGCCTCTTTTTGTTTCTGCTGTTGGTGGAAACCGTCGTGCTTCCTCGTGGGCACAAATTTTAATGCTTGCTCCCATTTCCCTGTTTCCTTGAGAGCAAGCATGATGCGCATCATTTGGTCCAGGGTCAGATTTTTGGCTCCAATCTCCCAGTGGAGGAATTCGTCTAGAGGTAAACGGGCTGTGGCCAGCTTCAGACGCTTGGCATTTGCTAACGACAAGCCTGACTGGATAGACCGGTCCACCAGGCCTCCAATGATGTAGACTTTGGAGTGGTCAAAGGTGCGGAGAACATTTGGAGAGTCTGCAGTGAGGTACACGAGATGCTCACGGGGGAACAGATCGACGTGCTGCTGGTTGGTGCTGGTTATGAGCAGGCGGTCCCAGGACTCTGCCCCGTAGCGTTTAAGCAGCTCCTGCTTGTAGTAACTGTCTGGCTGCAGGTTGCAAAAGTGTAGGTGGTAGGGCTCAGTGGCACGCCGGTTCCACCCTTCCACCTCTATCAGCTGGGACACAGTGTTTTCTATCTCACGCCTGGACATGTTTGCCTCATAGCTCAAGTCAAAGACCAGTGGCTGACCAAACGTCATGGCCTGGGCACTGCTCCACCCCAGCAGCTTGTCTAGAGAGCGGTCCCAGAACTGGAGGAGGAATGTGTTTTTCATGACTTGTCCTCTCTCATCATCCCCCTCCTCCGCATTGCTATTTTTCTGTTTCAGCATGGCCTCCCTCTCTGCCTTCTTCTTCTGCTGCTTGTCCTTGCGGTTCCTTTTGTGGCCCTCCTTGATGGCCAGGTATTTCAGGTATTTTTTCCTGGAGGACTTGGTAGTGAGCTGTGCCAGGGCCTGAACTTCGTCGTCGGTCATATCTTGGGGTACGAGCTTCCCAGCTTGCCGCCACATTGCCACTAGGTCGCGGGTTGCCTCCAGGGTCGAGCTGCCTGTGATGGTTTCATCCTCATCACTTGCCTCCTCTTCATCATTCACTTGTAGTCTCTCCTCTGGCGCAGCTTTGGATCTCATCACAGTTTTCCATTTGTCCAAATCTATAGTCTCTCTCCCCTCGGGCTGATGAGGTTCTGGCAGAGGGGCGTCGTTTCTCCCTGGGCTTCCAGTGTGGAAGTGGCGAACAAGGATGGACACCCGGTGACAGCAGGCGTTGCTGACCGGAAGAAAGCTGACAACTTGTCTCTTTGTTTCACCGAGTGCCAGAAAGTGACTACATCTTAAAACCGAAACCAAATCCCGGACAGTAATGAACCGCAGCATCTCGATTCGGAACCTGCATCGGCTGAAAAACGCCGGAAATGTAACTGTCACTGTCTGGTCAGGACCGTCGGTGTCTTTAAGAGGATTTAAACAATGATCGAATCGGTTCCATGGCGAGAAAAACTAAGTAATAGTAGTTACAGCCTTTTAAAAGTCCCAAATACCGCCGTGGTGAAGTTCACTTGATTCCATATCCATGCTTGTCAAATATTGCGGAAAGGTCACGTTGTAACTTGGTGTAACACCGTGTTGTGTCGTACGGAAACACCCCTCGATAGCACGACACTGAAGCCTATTTTTCGCCTTAAATGTTTTGCCATTTCGCCGGAACAAAAATATTTCCACGCTTGTGTTTTTTTTCTACAGCTGTCCTTATTTGCGAACCAACGATATAAAATGACTTAACGATATAAAAGTTAATACACATAGACCTATGTTTTAATACCACGTTGTTTCCAAACGGACCTTAATAGTGTTGAACAGCAGAAGTAACGATTTCCGGGCTGAGGGTAAAACAGTGGCCACTACTTTCTTTTAGCTGTGAAAATGAGCTTGTTTTTGCCCAAATTATCGAGCAAAAAAGACATAGATGAAGTTATTAAAGGCGTGGCAGAAAAAGTCGTGGTCCTGAGGTTTGGGAGAGATGAAGACTCCGTTTGCCTCCAACTCGATGAGATTGTAAGAAGTTGTAAGAAATAACCAAAGTGCTGCTGCTTAACTGTCATGACTAATACGCTTTCTGATGCTCAGTTATTTGCGTCTTTTCTCTTCTAGTTGTCCAAAACCGCCCATGACCTGAGTAACATGGCGTCGATTTACATCGTTGATGTGGATAAAGCCCCCATCTACACCAGATACTTTGACATCAGCTACATCCCCTCCACTGTTTTCTTTTTTAACGGACAGCACATGAAAGTGGACTATGGGTGAGTTTTTAAAGTGTTCAGTACATTGCCTATTGGATCATTACATTTTAAACTGAAACAATATACTGATACGCCCTTAGTTCATTACTAATTAAGTTGCAGATGTTGTTTGAGCTACTCTGTCTTAAAGTCCCATTTCCTGAAGTAATAGTTTTAATAATTTTGATTTAATTTCTCAGTTAACAGATAAAGTAACCATCAGATAAGTCAATGTGTAAGATAAGTGCTGAGGCCCAAAATGAAATGAAAAAAGGTGGAAATTGTGGACATTTTTGGTTAATAAGTGACTTTAACAATTAATCGTCACCATTCTTTTCTCTTCGTGAATTGATTAATTTATCTAAGGCTAGACTCGTCGTTGTGTGTAAGTGGCAGTAAAGGTCTCACGTGATGGCTTTGTGTCTCTCGTTTAGCTCCCCAGATCACACCAAGTTTGTTGGCAGCTTCAAGACCAAGCAGGATTTCATGGATCTGATTGAAGTCATATACAGAGGAGCAATGAGGGGGAAGATGATTGTCCAGAGTCCTATCGACCCTCAGAATATTCCCAAATACGATCTCCTTTACCATGGAATTTAGGATGAACGTGTCCACTACTATGTGACTGTTGATCATCTGTGGAACCATGTCGCCTTACGTGGGTGACAGTGACACTTCTTATTTCAATCATTTTGACATTTTACTTATTATCTTATGTTTACTAGAAAGTGTGAGTTTGATAAATGGGGCATTTTTGTTCTTATGCTTTTGTTTTTTTCTTGTGAAAACTTGTCATTGTGGTGTTTCCTATGGAAAACAGTTGTATATCAACACAGAAAGCCAGTTATTGTATCCGCTGTACATGTGCTGTCATTATAATAAAGTTTTTATTCCCCCAGCATATAACGCGGGTGGATATAGAGGTCGGCATGTCTGTCTATCATCATGTTGTTTCCGGAGAATAACTAGAAAAACCATTACGTACATATTCTTCCACTAAACTTTCTATCAGTTATGTGTTGAATTGGTGCCTTTTGCTGTTATGTCTGTTGTCCATCTGTATTGTCCATTTGCTACCATTTCATTTCAGCTACCGCTGGACTGTAGTTAAGTTTTTTATTTATGTTACTTACTGATTCAAGATGCCATTTTGTCAGTGGCTATAGTGAAACTGACACAAGTACCACTCTTTGATTTTTTTTTTTAGGGGCTGGGGGGGATATGCCATCCAAGCTACGAACTACAAAAAGTCTTACTCGCTGATTTGCTCTTGAAAATTTGCTCCAAAAATGAATTTTCACAATCACGGTTGAATCTTTGTTCTCTTCACTCCTCTGTGGCGGAGGCCTGGGTGTTGTATTTTGTAAACGAGGCACCATCAGGTCATGGTGATTTGTCAATGTGCACAGTCCTAATACACGAACACAGACTAGCACAATACAAAACACACCTACAGCAGACCACTGCCACTTGCGATAGGGATTTAATGTTTCAGGCTTCATGCTACTTTTGTATCTGAGATTTTCGGACTTTTTACATTTTGTACAGTCGATTTACTACACACAGACTGTAGCAGGCGTCTAGCAAGACGCGTGATTTAAATGATTACAGAAGCGGAAAAAGGTAGAATGAATGAATGCATTATTAGATCAAATTAAAGGTCGCATTCTGTGCAAATACACTTTTTTTCTTGTACACCATGAACCATTCAGGGAAAAATGAAAGCAAAAATATTGTGTGTTGCACTGTGCATTAGTTTTCATGTTTTTGAAAACTGTTTTTTATTATTATTTCAGTTTTTTTTTTCATTGCTAGTTTTAGTATATACGTTCTAACTGTTGGAAGTGTCAGGTACCACATATAGTAACACAGCTGATTTTGATTAGTTCATACTGCCGAGTTCTTTAGATCAAGTGAAATGGCTTTTTCTTTGTTTAACTGTCACAAAATGTACACCTTTACAAGTTTCAGATAACAGTAATAGACTGATTTTAATTGGTCTATTGCACTTTGTACTATTGTTTCTAATTGGTTCATCATTCCTAAACAGATTTTGGCCGTTGGGGCCTTTTTAATCTGTTTATAAATTTAAGCCTTTATGTGAGCAGTTATGTACTGTATGTTTTATTGATAATTCATTCAAAGTTGTCTCCCTCTCTCTCTCTCACACACACACACACACACACATGCATGATGATATGGATATAGTAGTAGAGCATAGTAGTAGATGTAGAGTATTTTTTTAATCATTTATTGTCATATGCTGTTCTTTGAGTTGGTTAACTTGTTGACTTCACAGGGGTTAAATATACAAACAGAATAATTTGTGCTGGTCATTTGTGTTCATTCAGTGCTTTCCATTAGTGCACTGGTGGCATTTCAGATTACTAAAACAAACAAGTCTTCTGGTGTCTTTTGTATTCTTTGAGTGCCCTCTATTGGCATCTGTGGAAATGCAGCATTTAGGAATGGTTCAAATCTAAAGTGATGCGTTGTAAATGTTGACTGTTCCAGGTGTTTTGTGTCTAAACCAGAAGGTCCCGGGCTTGACCCGAATGAGGAATATCTTGAGTTGAGAAATGCACTAATCAGCAGCGCATAAACTCTGGCAGGAGCAGCTTTCAGCTGCAGTAGCAGCAGCATGCAAAAAAAACAATCACATTATTATATTATTCAAACAAGACACTCCACCCCATGGCTGTCAAGTCCTCCAGAAACCCTGACAAACAGAGATTTTTAAATTGTTACACCATTATAAGTTAGTTATCTCATCACAAATATTAACATTCTGTATTTGTAGTTATTGAATTTACAGTTATCTTTACCTGCAACATGCCGGTTCCTGGTTTAACAGAGAGAGACACTGTGGTCCTTGTATACATATCCCATTTTCTCAATGCGCAGGTCCCAGTAATAACTGTTTGTGCGAAGAGGGAAGAAGGGGGCCATGTTGGCCTGTGCTCTCTGGGGTGGAAAAACCTGGTCACTGTCAGGGTAGGAGACGTTGCTATGGCTCTTCAACCAAATTTCAAGAAGCCTGGCACCCATGGCACAGAGATAACATTGAAATTCATCTCGTGTCCAGTGACAAATGCATATGAATTGAATGAATCTACAATAGGAATTGATAGGAATCTTACTGAGTACAAATACATAGCAGCAGTTGCTGTAAAATTGCATTTCTTACTTGTCAATAAAGCTGTGATGCACCATGAATATGGGGTCATTGGCTGCTATGGGGACATCAGATACGGTGCCATTCAGGTAGTTGTGGACCAAGTTATGCATAGAGGAATGCAGATGTGGGGAAACATGGGGAATCTCAAAACCTGCAGGTGGACAAAGTTGGATTACTTTTAAAATGACGGAAAACTGATTAGGACATTAAGAAATAAAGTATACATGAAAGTAATTTAAGTTACCTTCCAGTTTGTTCCTGAAACTGTTCTTCGATGATCTGTCATATGGAGGGTTGTCATAAAGTGGCATTCCCAATGTCTCAATGACGTCCTGAATACGTGGTAGTGTGTTGGACACAGTATTGGTGCCAGGCTGTCTGAGCAGATGTGCAGAATCATCAGTAACTGGCATGCATATTAAATCTGTCCCTTCTGTATATAGACATATGGGCTGCAGAGTAAAAAAGAAGGAGACACAAGTTAGACAAGGAGAAACCACGTGGATGTGGACACAAGTGAGAATGACTCAGTGAGTCGCTCACCTTCCACCTTGAGAAAGGAGAAACACGATTTATATGGCCATCTTGGTTAGATGCCCCAAAGTAGCGGTTGTTGCAGATGTTGCAATAATTATTTCTGGTCCAGTCCCAATATGGAATGTAGAAATCTGGGTCCCCGGTAAGATCTCTGATCTCTCTCTCAATAAACAACAGAAAAACACGATGCCAGAAGGGAAAGGCAGGGCCCATGTGTGCAGCATTATTCTGAGAACCAGCATAATGTTTAGCTGCATAGTAATGCAGCCACACATACAGATCATAGACAGTTGCACTGTGAAATTCATAGTTCCCTTTCACTGATGTGTCATTGCTGATAAGGATCTTGTAATGGGGGCTGATGCTCGTTTTTGCCTTTTGCAAGCTTGTGAAGAATCTCAGCCTCTCGCACTCAGACATATCCGTTATCTCTTTTCTTACCACGCGGTGTGGTTTCAAACAGTTTGACCCTGTATATCCTGGGCGACACTGACCACAGTCAAATCCATCAAAGTTTCCATAACATGTGCACACAGAGTCATAGAAAGCACTAGGCCAGTTGTTTCTGTAGTCTGTTGGTCTTGGGAGGTGACTCGTAGAATGAGCTGCACAGACTCCTCTGTTTGAGCTCAGTCCGCAAGGAGAACCGTTCCACATGGGGCAACATACCCGGTCCCTCAGGGCCTCTGGTGTTGTACACGGCTTGGGGAATTGAGCCTCCACATGTCTTTGACCCATCAGACATAGCAGACACACCTGCCAAAACCGCTGGAGTGACAGCGGCATGGTGGAGAAGACGCAGAATGATCACTGTATATATTCCTGTAAAAAAGTCCTCCGTTTTGCACTGACAGTTTCTTTTTAGAAGGTAAATGCCATGCCTCTTACTTGCAACATTTATTAAACAATTTGCAGTCAGTAAATCAGGCTGGCGTTCGGATGCACAACGTGGTGCACTGCATTACAAGAGTAGGAAAATGTTTTCACTACGGTCTTTCTACCCTGCAATATATACAGAACTCATGGTTAATTTTTAAATGGAATCAAAAGTGAATGACACTGCTTTTGTTGTTTTAGCTGTGCAACAGGCCGTTGCCATCCACAGTGTTATTGATCTGTTGGTATTGAATTAAGCAAGGGACAGAGAAAGACATAGAGCAGTGTAGATAAAAAAAAAACGGGTAGAAAAACAAGTCACAAATAAAGGTATTATTAATAAAGGCATCCTGTGGAATAATAATTTGAAAAAAAATCATTCCTACTCAGCGTTCTACTAGCATTGTGGGCCTCATGTTTCTAAAGTGCAAATATGATCGAATAATTTTCCGCATGTTACACGAAATCCAAAGAACTGACAGATATACATGCGTGTTCAGGGAACTTAGATTTAAATTTTACTTGTGCAGAAACGCCCACCGTCTTTCAAACTAATGAGCATAGAAGGAAAGACAAAACTAGCTCCATCGCTAGAATGCACACATGCATGCACATACACATAGAACAGGCTGTTTAGATCCACTGTATGATACAATATGTGGTCCACATCATGTTGATATTTTAAAATATACATGACAGTCTTCTGCGAATTAAGAAATACACACATTTTTATAGGTTCTGTAAATATATGGAAGCACAGCCAATAAGTGGAATGGGCCAAAATGAATAATATTAGTTCACTGGTTAATTTTTAAATGGAATTGGAATTAGAATTGAATGTCACTGTTTTTGTTGCGTCCGTCTGAGTCAACAGATCAATGGTTGGTGAGAGAGAGAGAGAGCAGTTCGGAGAAATAATGAGAAACAGGTAGAAACAAATAAAAAACCTCTGTCTGTGTGATCTGTCCCATTAATATTGTGTCTTGTCTTTTCTTATAAAATGTTAGAAGCTTCAGGATGGCAAAGGGATATGTTGTAACAGCTACACAACAAATGGTTTTTCTAAGCACTTAGGTTTAAGATGTACTCAGACAGAAACCCCTACCATGTTTTAAACAAAGAAAGGAAGACTAAAGAAGCCCTCGTTTTACTTGTACTAGGCAGCGTGACTTGACCTACTTACCACTTTCAGCTATTGGTAACAGTTTATGGGTGCAGCGTGCATTTAAAGCCTACCTTTAAAACCCTTTATTCACAATAAAAAGTGATTAAAAGCACATGTAAACAATTGTCGTGCTCGGGGATATATAGCAAACAGTGGCAAGTTTTTGACATTATGCTTTTATTGTGAAACATTCAAAAACCCAGAGACGGGTCATTTATCAGCAGCATTTGTGGTTCCTGAATTAGGGCTGCAAGAGTAACAGAACTGCAGAACTGACAGCAATAATCGTAACGTTACAGTGGGTAGAAGACGTCCAAAGCAAGTGAGCGTAATAATATGCACAGATTGTCTTTCAGATTTTCTGAAATGCAATAAAAACTCAAATCTGTCAAGTAGTTAATTCGCTTGAACCTTAATTTAACCGACAAAAGTACGAAAAGGCAAGTTGCAGACATCAAAATCTAAATTTGCTTATATTTACAAAATACAATTAAGTTGGTCAGTGAAAACATACAAACAGCGTTTATTGTATTTTTATGTCCCAGCTTTTCTGGAAATTTGTTTTTCAGGTGGAAGATGAAATATGAATGCTGTTATATAGAATTTAAAATGTGGGATTGTATGTTAGATTTGCTTGGGTGTCCGCTCACGTGGGAGTTCATGGAAACAAACTGGCAGATAAATAAACCAAACAAGTCCACAGATCAGAGGTCATATTAGTTCAAGCTAATATTGGCATTCATTTCCCGCATTCTGGTGAATTTTAATGCAACAGTTTGTGCGTTTTCTGTACCATTTCATGGGGGAAATATTTCTACTCATGTAAGGGAAAACAAAAATTTCAGGCACCAGTTGACGTTTCAAAATATAATGGGCACTGCGAGTTTTTATTGATTTTAGGAATACTGAAGCTGACTGAAAACTAGACAAGACCTCCAAAACACATTGACCATGAGTGATTGAAACATCAAATCAAAATTATAGAATGAGGGGATAATGTAAAATATTTCTATGGAGGGTTTTTGGTATATGCATATGTTAGTCTGTAAGACATTGCAGTACTCATGCCAGACCACGCGGTGGCGACTATTCACTGATACACTTCGGTACCGCCGTATAAAGAAGAAGAAGGACTATGGCAGCGACCTTGTGCGGAGCGTGTTGTTAACAATTTAATGAGTGAATCCCTTAAAATGCTGTTATACCGCCCAGACAAAGTAAAGATTTGGTGCTTATAGGGCTTTTTTTTCCCCCCAAGACACACATCATGATGTCCCTTATCAAGGCTGCCGTTGGCGGAGTGACCGGTGTCTGCAGAGCCCACGGTCACAAACGAGGTAAAATAACGTTAGCTAACGTCAACATTTGGTGGCATTTACGTTAACGTTAGATAAAAAAATATTCCAGCGTAGGAGAAAACCTGTTACTTGGGATAGTTTTAGTGTTCGTTGGCTGGTTTATTTCACAGGTTAACAGCGATAGGCGCTGCTGTCAGTGTGCTAAAGCTAACCAAATTAACGAGTAGTAGACAGTTGTGAATCGGTCTGCGATGCGTTAATGCGTAGTTCCACTGTGTGCTGTTCGTCTCACAGGTCCGGTCCATGGCCACTTCAAAGTCCTAGCTGCTGGGCTTAAGACGTGTGAAATACCTCCAGATTACAGCGGTAATCAGTCGCATTTTTATTTGCCAATTGAAATTCATTCTCATTCTACCTTTTTTAAAAACTGTTAACGATCCTTCACCTTTTTTTTTTTTTTTAATTTTTTTTTTTTTTTTATATACCTCTGAAGATGTGGTACTGCCGGAGAAACCCAAACTGAAGTTTTTGAACAAGGTGCCTAATTTTAAAAAGGCCAAGAAAGAGATGAAGAAACTGCGGGACATTCAAGGCCCAGCTAGAGCAGCAAATACCTTTACTATGGGACAGTATGCTATTGTAGTGAGTATTTATTTATATCTGATTTATATCTATATTTTTACATTGTCTTTGTACTTTCTGTAAACTAAACATGTATTAATCTTAATGCCCCCTGCACTCAGGCTTCTTTTTCTTCCTCTCCTCTAATAATAATAGTAATATTTGTCTTTATATTTCCAGTGCAGAATTACATTGCACAATTTACCATTTGACCCAACTGACTTGCTGAAAGACAACTGTGATCTTGCATAGTATTTTTAATGGCAATATATTAAGTTATGTTTTAATCTCGTGCTTTTTGCCACACATTAAATCTAGTTCTATACTAAGAGTGACCCCTCTCTCTTCTTTCTATCTCTGCTCAGGCTTTGGGAGGAGGTTACCTCCACTGGGGTCACATGGAGATGATGCGTCTGACCATTAACCGCAAGATGGATCCTAAGACTACGTTTGCCCGTTGGCGAATCAATGCCCCATATAAACCTGTCACCCGTAAAGGTCTGGGTCAGCGCATGGGTGGGGGCAAAGGAGCTATTGACCACTACGTGACACCTGTCCGCTATGGTCGTTTAATTGTGGAAGTGGGAGGAAAGGTGGAGCTGGGGGAGGTTGAGCATATCTTGAAAGAAGTGGCCAAGAAGCTTCCCTTCCCTGCCAAGGTGAGATGACATGAATGATACTTTCAGCGCTTTACTTTGTTTCTGTATTTTGCAGATTTTGCACCGATTACTCGTTTAATTTTTATTTTGCCTTCTTTTCTCGAGCTGATGGATATTGAACTTTCCCCTGGGTATTAATAAAGTTTATCTGTATGGTACATATTATAACGGTGTATTATATTTCCAACAGGTGATGAGCAAAGAGAGTCTGGCGGCCATGCACCAGCAGCAGGCTGACATGGAGAACAACAACCAGAATCCATGGACCTTCAAGCAGATAGCACAAGGCAACATGCTGGGCATCAGGAGGGTGATCAGCCCCTTTGACCTGCGTAACCATGGACGATTCACAGGGAAATTCCACCTCCCCGGCAGGGTGTGACACACCTGAGAGACATAAAGCAACACAGTGCAATACTGTGACCTCTTATTTTATTTGTACTTTTTTTTACTCAAACGTATAACTTACTTGTCATGCTGACGAGATACCATTTCATCACTCTTGAATAACCAATAAACGTATGCATTGCTGGTTCACACGGTGGCACAAAATTGCTTTTTGAAGGTTTTTCTTACGGTCAAAGTGAAAAAAATATTTTCAAATCTCTATTTGAATGAATTCAAATAAATAAGAAAATTAAATGCACAGAAGTCGAGAAGAGAAGTGTGATTTTTTAAAAAAAAAACAAAAAAAACACAAACTCTGCAAGACATAACGTAGAGATAAAGGAGTGACGTTTCCACGGTTGAGATGTGAGACATTATCCACAGAAATACAGCCAGGGTACATCATTACCTGCGGCCACAGCTTTCATTTAAATGTACGATTCTGGCAGAAACCCGCACTGTCATAACCCAATATAGACGGCACAGGAGACGTGCTTGTTTTGTTGTCGCCTGTGAAAAATGTCTAATATAGGACTTAACGCGCCACATGCGTTTTAGCTCCTGTCTTTGCCCGATCTGTGGCCTCACATCACTCAAACCGGGGTCTGTCATCCAGGCGCCGTCGTGGTTTCACCATGCGCAGTGTTCGCATCCAAAAGGACGACTTGATTACCTTCCGAGTCATGTAGTTTGTTTGATAAAAACAAAGGACACAACCGAAGAGGATCTTATACACCTACTACCTGACAGACACACTTCCGGGAATAACCCTTAACACTATAACGCATGCGCAGTTTGACAGAGCAATTTGAAAACAACAGCGCGAAACCAAAATGGCTCTTTGAAGACATCGTTCTGTTTACGCCCATGGTTTAATTTCGCGATTCGATACCATACGTGGAATTGTTTACGACAGATGTGTTGGAAAGCCTGTTTTTAACTGAAAAAGCTCCCGTTCGTTGTTACTTAACCCGTGTTGGCTACTAGAGCTTTGCCGCGGGAGGGCTAGGTTAGCGGTTTCATGAACTAGCTTTTTAAGCTAACTTAAAAGAGCGTTAGCGTAAAGCTGTAGCGTCAACACCGCGACCAGACATGAAGCCCGTGCGAGGTTCTAACCGAGCTGCGTCGAAAGCGCCAAACACAAAACCGAGAAACAAGAAAACAGATCAGACGAAGGGAGGAAAGGCAACGGAGCGACAGGTAACGCCACCGCCGTGGCGCGTCCAGTTTTGACTGTAGACTGTTTACATCGTTCCGCCTGAATGTTAACATTTCATTTGCATTGTGACCTCCAGCGTGGGGACAGTGACCTCGGGAAGACATCTCAACCAAAAACAGCACGGAAGAGGAAAGGTTAGAGCAACTACTAGCATGGCTCCCTCCTTCTTTTGATGTCTAATAGTCAGTACACTGTTATTAATGCCTGTCGTCTCCGTGGTGTTCCTTGTGTGTTGTGAACAGCTGGGTCTCCGTCACCCGCAGAAAAGGTTAAAGGTCAGGAGAAGTGGAAGCAGATATCGAGGTCCTCCATCGTTGCTTTGGAGAACTTAATGGATCTGGCAATACTGTGAGCTCCACTGTCATATTTTACAACCTGTAGTATATGTGGGGATGGGGTTTGAATAGTCAATATTTCACACACAAGTGCTGCCAGTCGCTATTAGTAAAACATCAGGATTGTGTGGACATTTCTGTGTTCACAGAGCAACTCTTGCCTTGAGGCGGACAGAGAAGAAAGAGGTCCAGGAACATCTGAACGTCGTCAAAAATAGGTGAGCGGCAAGTCAAAATCAAAGAAACTGAGAGGTAATGAACCCATGTGGCTGGCTTCTTAATGGTGAAGTTTAAACCAAACGCTCTGCTCAAGCATTTGAGGAATTAGAGCAAGCAATGATTGACTCTCGTTACTTTAAACCGTGACATTCTTTTAAGCAAAGCAGCGTCAAATACACAACACAAATGATCATAAGTTGTTATGCATTATAACATAATACCATCGTGGTACATGTTAATTTGCGTGCTGTTTATTCAGCCTAATTCAATGCTGTGTGTAGCATCATGGAGGTTGGTGGGACAGTAGTTTAATTTTGGGTTAAGATATGTTGCAGAGAGGTTTTTATGTACAAGTAGGGTTGACTTAGAGTAAAAGTACGAACTCAAAAAAAAAAAGAGTTTTGGCTCCTTTTGTCTTTGATGCTAGTGTTTTCTCTTGGATTGCGGAGGTCTTAGGTGCTGTGATGTTGTTTATTGTTGTTATTTGACTAGAAAAAGCGGATTTTTATACATGTATTATTTGTAACATTATTATTATAAATGGCTCAAAGAAATGCAAAACAGTCAACACACCAACTAGAGTTTTGTGAATGATAGATGACCCCTACTTTTAAGAAGCTTATTTCCAGAAAAAAACCAACACTTGCCTCCTGTGGATAAAATAGTATCTTTTGTGTTTCTTTCATTCTTTCTTAGTAAGTGTTTTAAGGTATTACCTCCTTGGAATCCTCGAATCATGTTTTAGACTTTTGTCAAATCCTCAGTAGTAGTTTTTATTTTTCTGTACTGTATGAATTTTTCATATACCGCAATACTGTAGCATAGCGGAAGCATCAGCTGCAACGCTTCAATGCAGTGAATTATATGATGTTGTTTGCTGTGCCAGAATGCTAGTACGTTGTAGTTTGCACAGTAAAAACTGTTTACATTCTGCAGCTGTTCTGTGCATAGTTTTTAGAGCCAAGCCAGAGCGTTGCTTACCTGTATTAACCAAAGCCATGATAAAAGTTCTCCTAAATAAAACAAAAAAAAACATCTTACGGAGCTAAAGTTTTTATTATTTTTTTTAAAACATCCAAAACATTTTGTAGGTTCATTGCTCAAAGTGCAAAGCTTAGGGTTCCAGTGCACAAACAAAGAGGACTGGAGTGTTCATCTCATCGCCACCAGGAGGAGACCAAGAAATCTGAAGTTGGAAAGAAAGCTCTGAGCTCCGTGGAGGTGAGGGGCCCCTCGTTAAGGTTAGGGGAGTACTGTTAGATTGTGGTAACTTTGTGCTCTTTTGGATGATCCGTTTATCAGTTTTAAGCAAAAAATGTGCTCATATTAATTAAGATATTAATCATAAAAAAATGAAAAGATATTAAATAATTGTAATTATTGTTAGCTGCAGTTTTAATATGGTCAACGGCATAATCTAAGAGAATATGTTTGAGTGAGTTTGCAAGTAAGTGAGTGCAGTGAATCATGTATGTGTACAGCTGTGTATTAAGTAATCTGTCATATTTCAAAGGAAACACCGTGTCTGTGGTTGCGTTACTGGATGTCTTATTGTCTTCGTGGGTTTCCAGGAAAACTTGAGGTCTGTTGTGAGTGCTCTGGAGAAGACAGAGGAGGAGACGGTGTCTCTACAGCACCGATGCAGTGCACTGAGAGAGAAGCTGAAAGAGGAGGAGGAGGAAGCTAAAGAGGTGCAAACAACTCACACATCCCTGCACAGAAAAATAAAACATTATCTCACATATTACTAGTGTAATATCTGGTAGATATTATTTTTCTCCAAAGTAACATTCATGCATTATTGCATAACTACGTAACTGATTGTTCATTAGTTACATTTGTTAGATTTTCTTTGTTGTTCTTGTTTAAATGCAGGAAAATATTTCAGTACGTTATTAACGGGACAATAAAATACCAAATAGTTTTTCCCATCTTTCTGGTTTACAGTAGATCTATCCCCTAGATGAGCTTTCATCCTGGCCACTTCCACATGTGCAGACATAGTGTAATGCGAAATATTGTATCATTTTAATAAATTGTTCCAAAAAGTTAAGCTATTTTCGCTGCACAAATATGAAAATGCTGGTTGAAACTATTCTATCGTGCGTCCTGATACTTTTCTGCCGGTCTGACCTCAGAGCCACCTGGCAGTGAGAATCAACCATTCTATAGCTTCACTGGCAAGACATCAAGTGACCGTTTAGCCTAAAAATCACTGTGGTACAACACTATTTTCTTTGCCAACTGTTATGAGGAAAGGGAACCGAAATCAGAGTTGAACTCAGTAGTAGGTTTTATTTCAATACAAATGTTGTGACTCGAAATAAAGACTGCCTTGCTTCCGTTAACATCACTAACACGCACCCTTTGTCAATGTAAGAAGCTGAAAATTACTGTGGGCCGTCTGCTTTTTTGCAATATTGTATAACCATTGCAAAAAAAACCAAAAAACACCGGATTTATTTGTTCTATAAGGTTTCAATAATATACAAATTTTAATTTACACTGGTGAATGTGTCATCATTTTTGCATCAGTTTGTTTGAACCTACACACTTGTACTTTTTGATTCAGTAAGAGAAGATATTGAAATGTTGTGGCTTTGTGGGATTTAGTATACAGCACGACTCGGCTAGAATAATAGACTATACCATTGTCATTATTAATTTATACCCAGATACACGTACTGTATATACTGACGCAGCTGCTTTTGTCTTGCTTTTGTGGTTGTGTTTCATACAGTTCTTTCAGATAGCAGAAGAAGCGGTTCTCAACCTCCCCCCTCACCCTCCACCCAATGGTGAAAACACATTAGAGGTGCGAATGAAGCACACACACATACACACTGTGCACTTGACAGGCCACTGTTGCACAACAATCGTTTTATTTAATGGATTCATGTTTTGTTTTTTCTGTTTTTTTTTTTCTCAATAAGACGAGGTGAAAATGTCTGAGTGAGCACTTCCTCTTCGCGAGAACAGGAACATTTAAAAACATGTTCCCTGTGGTGCAATCTCTGTGTAATATTGTGAAAAAAAAATGAAATCAGTCTTATGAAAGCCACAGAGAGGATGTGAGTCTTGACTGCAGGGTGAAGCTGTGTTTTAGTTTGACACAAAAGACGCATCCATAGTGCTTGTCGGTCTTCTTAGGTGCTAACAAGATGCCACACTGGTGTAGGAGCAATATAAACTCATCAAACAAAAAGAAGTATTCTTGTTTTGTTTTTTTTGTCTAGGCTCGGATGAAAAAAATGATACCAGACACCGACTCTGAGACCATGGCCAGAAGACTTGGAGAAATCCTGCAGAAATCAGAGGCCATCCAAGACGCCCAGGAGCTGCTTTTACAGGCACATAAACACGTCGATCAGCTGTTCAGCCCTGACATCATCCCAATCAGCAGCAGCGCACCTTATTTAGGGACACTGTAGCCGAAGGTTGTTTTCTCCGAACACACGTTCACTCATGTTTGTAACTACAGCGTATGGAAAAATATAGCTTTATTCTGGTATTTTCACTCGCGGTACTTGTTCAGTATCGACCGCTTGCAGTAATCATAGGGCCACGATGTTAAGAGTTTGAGTTTTCGGACTCACTAACTGTATCAGAAAATACCTTTCGTTCATAAATTCTCCACGTTGAAACTTTGAAATACGAGTGACACGTAACTGAAAAAAGCCCTAAGCCTATCGACACGAAGTGAAGTGTTTTCAAAACATGGACATGGTATTGAGTGAGAAAACGATAAAATTAAAAAAAAAAAAATGTAAATAGTTACCAAATAAAGGAGTTGGCTTTTGTACATGTTTTATTGTAAAAAGAAATAAATGCATAGATGTTACAAATAACTGTATAGTTTCATATTTTTTGTCAACAATCAAAGTGCATGCTTTCATGAATTAAAAAAAAAATTTTCAGCACAAACAAAGTCCAGGTCTAGATTATAAATTCATAATGAAACTAGAAAAACACAAGAGCCCAGACCTCCGCCAAGCAGCTCATTTCCCCACATGTTATGACTTACATCCAATACTCCAACATTCATGTCATCTACTTTATTGGATTCATTGATCATAAAACATTCCTTTGCCTTTGGAATAATCTTGGTATCATGTTTAGTTTAATAGTTATTCTAAAAGAAAAAACAACCTATATTTCCCTAATGGGGGTTTTCTTCTGGATGTAGCTCCATAACTATTGAAGATACAACAAATCCGTTCACACTCTGCTGATTCAACAGACTCTCAGCTACACTGTGCTACTAGTTTCATGTCTTTATCTTCATTCGTTGCCTGAAAATCCGCTAGCACCATCATTTTTCCTGTTCTGGATCATAGCATCCAGAATTTTGCCAGGATCCGGATCAAACTTTGATATATTACAGAACCTACAGCGAATGTATCCTGTATTTCTTTTTTTGCCAAGCAATCTGACCATTTATTGTGGCGTTATATCCACATATGCTGAAAATGGCCTTGTCTCGCAATGATAAAAAATGCTTCAAAAAAACTCCTGGATGCAGATGATAATCGGGAACACCACCAAAATGAAATCATCTCTTCTTTGTCCCATTATCAACATTTCCTGAAAATTTCATAAAAATCCGCTCATAACTTTTCGAGTTATCTTGCTAACAAACAAACAAACAAACGGCAACAAAAACATATCCTCCTTGGCGGAGGTAATAATGATCCTGCCACATAGAACATCCTGCTCAGTGTGTTGGTGTCCAGTCCTCTAGAAGCCTATAGACATTTTCTGGGTAGTTTAAAAGGTACAACCAGTGCTCGATATGCAGACACTGACTGGATCTGAGTCACTGCAGATATTGATAAGGTAGATTCAGTGTCTGTACTTCTTTGGACCTCACAGAGACATGCTCCATCATGCAGGGATGTCGTATCTCGACGAGATCTTAATGATTCGACATTTCCCTGAAGTCAGGAAGCTGATGCTGTGTTAGCATGTGTCTTAGAGCTGTTCCCAGCGCCGTAACCAAGAGACAAGATGATTCATGAAGGCATTTTTTTATGCCCAGTTATGTCACTGCTTTTGGCATGCCAGAACAGAAACAGTATTTTTTTTGAAGTCCGTCCACTTGATCTGATGACACCGTCTCTTTGTAGCTCATTGTAGATGAAAACATGGTCTGTGGATGAGCTGTGCGTCTCCCTCCTGTACAACACGTGTTCTGTAATTTCATTTCATTTCATTGAACAAATCTTGCCATTTTCTAATTGAGCGGGTGAAGCCGAAGCAGTTTGTTCAACACATTATTTATATCTGATTAGCACACGAAACGTTTCCTGTACGTTGAACTTTTCAAGTATCCTCATAGGAGGGGGCATCCTGTTCAGATGAGATCAGAGGGTGAGAAAAGTATGCAGTCAAACTATGATCTACGAAAAATCAAAGTATGATCATAAGAGTCATCCAGATTCAATTTACTCACGCTGACTGTAATATCAGCGAATTTCAGATCCAGTACTGGTTTAAATCCTTTTGCATTACAGGGACAGGGAGCTGGCTTCATTTTAGTTAAAGCTCAGGTTTTTTCCGGGGGGGTTGTGCAAACAAACTAGTGAGTCGACTCATTAAAAATTCTATTTAATTTGGTCTACATTGTTTAAATGAGAAGAGCAGGGTTTCTGAGGGTTCATAAAAAGTCTAAAATCAATGTGAATTTAAGGCTTTAAAATGTCTTAAATGCAATTTTGGTGATTGGATTTAATGCTTGGTGGAAGGCTGAACTTGAATGCGAGAAAAAGCTCAAGTTAAGAATTTTGGGTACAAAGAGTCACATGGGAAGTCGGAAAAACAAAAGGCCGTGGTTAAAAGCCACCAGTAAAAGGCCTGTTTTAACTCGGTACTGTTCTGCGGTCACTTTGGGAGCACGACCAAATGGGATGGGAAACTTATCAAAAATCATTCATAACTGTATCCAAAAGGTCTTAAAGTTTTGAAATTGACCTTGTTGAAACCTGCAGAAACCCTAAAAAGGCACTGACGGTTTCTAACACATGCTTCAAATATACTTCCTGAAGTTTAAAAAGACTTATCTGTCGTCCAGCTACATCTGTGAGTTCTTCAGTGACTTCCTACGTATGGACTCTGTGGAGTCGTCATTGAAAAGCCTTTCAATTGTGGAGACAAGTGAAAGTCGGATGGCGCGGCCTAAGCCTCGGGCAGCAAACACATACAGCACAGGGTTAAGAGCACTCTTGATGTACACCAGGTACAGGGATATGTATGTGCCTACAGTCGCTCGTTTAAACAGCACGGCCCGTTCAGGCCGACCTACAGCCAGGGCCCGCAGGAACCGAAAAACAAAATAGGGTACCCAGCAGGTGAGAAAGAGGAGCATGGTAAAAAAGAGCACGTGGTACATCCTTTTCATCCTCCGGGCAGTTGAAGGGGTGGACGAAGTAGGTGTCGGAGGCACTGCTTGCCGAATGGTGAGCAAAACAGCCAGGTTACTTCCCAAGAACGTGAGTTGAGGCAAAATAAAACCTGCTACAGTCTCGGTGATAAACAGCCCCATGTCAAAGTTCCCACTCTCCCAGCACTGATCCGTCCCGTTTACTACTTCCACGACTGCAGTGTGGAGGTAAGGTGCAGACAGGCAGGTGGCTACCACCCATAAGATACCACAGGCCAGAGGAACAGCCCAATGGGGGCGTCGCAGCCGAGCCCACACGGGCCTCAGCAGACAGAGGCATCTCTCGACGGCCACGGCGCAGAGCAGGAAGGCTGAGGCGTACAGGCCTAGGCCCCGCAGGAACACGATCACACGGCAGAAGCCCAGCCCAAAAGGCCAGCTCCTGTTGTGGGCCATGTAGCCCAACATGAAAGGAGTACGCAGGAGGAGCACCAGGTCAGCCAGGGCCAGGTTTAGTACGTAGACACGGAAACTGCTGGCAGCACGTGTCTCCTCATTGCTGCCTCTGCGGACCAGGTGACGATTACCCCGCAGCCCAAGAACCCAAACCACCAGCCCGTTCATAGGTACACCCACCTGGAGGAACCAGAGACAAAATACACTGTAACTGACTTGTACAGAGGCACCGTTAGGCCTGCGCATCAAGGTTACAGCCTTGAATGTTTTATGAATAGACCTGGTGCTTACACAAAATAAGAGGAAGTCTCAAAACCAGTCATTCATGAGAAGTTACATGATAATTATATGTGTAATGATTTTCTTTGCATACACGAAAACATCATGCATTTTTTTTTTGCAGCAAAAAGGTGATTAATCCTCCTCCCTCCTCCTCAACTATTTTTGACCTTATTAAAACTAGATAACCATTGAACTAAACTAACTACATCAGTAACTTTGGAACTGAACATCAAACTAGCCTTAAATTTTTGTTCTTTCTATATATTCTTTATCTATCGGCCACTATCTGAATCAATTTCTGCCGATACCAGTAGTTTGTAAACCGAATAATCGTCCAAAATGATTAATGGGCTTGGTCTGTCTCTAGTTCCCACCTCAGCGTCAACACTTTACGCTGTGGTGGTACACATGTACGGCTCTGAAGCCGCGGAGGAACTCTCACCAAGAAGATGAGCAGGGTCGCCGTGATTTCGACTCCTTTGACTGCATCCGTCTGCCAAGAGCTGCTTTGGTTCGCTTCATGAGACTGTGTGGCATTCATGTCAGCCATTAGAGTTGATGTTAAGCTTTAGACGAGCTGTTGGAACAGAGATATATAACAAAACTCAACGACTCAATGACACATTTCAGTTTTGAAATGTCACAGGAAATGTAAAATGTCACACAACTGCAGCAATCTATTGTGTTGCTGTTTTATTAAAGGGAAAGTGCACAACGTGGAGAATTGCATTTGAACGTGGATTTCACGTTTCGTGCTTAAAATGCAGACAGCTGATGGCCACGTTACGTCAACATACATGCACCACATACTTCCTTTCCTGCTAGTCTTACTTCATTACTTTGAGCATCAGATGTTTCTCTTTCATGCAATAAAGTAAGTGTAGCCTTCCAGTCACATGTGCCAATACTGTACGTTTTTGGTCAGACAGTATTGTGCATAGACTTACACATACATTTACCATAACCACAACACGCACAACCTCAAATTTTACCCTGAATTTCCCCTTAAATTCATAAATTTAAAAATTTTTTTTTTTTTACACCCAAACATGTGATGAGTCACTAAATGTGACGAATTACAGGCCTGATTAATACAAGCGTACTCGTACATTCACACACAGTACTTGTGATAGGTGTTGTAATAACCGGTAATGAGAATGGAATCTGCTATTTTTTTTGCCCTGCGGCCGCAAGGACCCTGAGCGAATGTGCATCTAGACCGGGCCTGTCAACATGCAGCTGGAATGAGAAAAACTTGCATGAAGACACTCCTGCGTTAATGAACACACCCCTGTTGATCTACACACAGTAGCGGTGCTGCCCTGAACCCGAAATTACTGATAACTGCAGCGGCCGCCCGAGTTAAAGCTCACAAATGGTCTGACGTCTACAACGCACGCTTAATAAGATGTGGATACTTACAATCTGTGCCTGAGATCAGAGTTAAAAAAGCTGCTGCACATCACTTGGATGCTAATTCAAAGAGTCTGTGGCTCACCTCCTGTATTTGCCTTGTGTGTGGGAGAAATGGAGCTGCAGATAAAGGGGAAGGAGTGCCTGCTCAACAGTATTACCCTCCTCTCTCTCGCTTTCCTGTGCGCGATTGCAACATACACTTCTTGCTTTGAACATACCTAAGAACGTCAAAACTTTTGATCATCGATAACCTTCAAGACAGTTTCGATCATGTTATTTTTCAATGCCGTTTCCTTTGTACAAAAAAAAAAACCAGCTTTAATCACCTGTTGTGTATAAGAATCAGTAACGTTGGTGGCAAAGTGAGAAGAACAAAGTCACCCATTAATAAACCTTTTTGTTGTTGGCATTAAGAAGAGATTTTGTGCTTTTGTTTTTCACTATTTTATACTTTCTTTTAAGTCAACACTCCAATTGCTGGCTCTTCTTTAGTGATGACTTCCACTTGTTCTTCTCTACATAACCTGGGCTCCTTACTAGTTCTAGTTGGGGTTTTTTGTTTGTTTGTTTGTTTGTTTTCTTTGGAGTACTTTTTTCTTCTGTCACACTGTAAGCACAGAGCTTCAGCGGGGCTTGCAACAAAGATGTCTGGTTTTACTCAGGCTTGATTTGTTCGGTCAGTGTCATAGGTCCCTAGAGTACCGTTTGTGTTCAGTTTTGAGGTATTTTCTGCGCTCAAATGTAAGTCAGTGTAAGTGACAGAGGAGGGTGGTTAAAATGATTATGTATATTTAAGATATTGTGATCGTGTCGAAGCTAAAGACTTGTGATTGCTTTGAGTATGAATAAAAGAAAATGTGTAGCTTCCAAGTGTTTAATTTAAAGAAGTTATTTTCTCAGCATCTGTCTGCGGATGAAACCTGAAGCCCAACCCACGAATGAGGTTTTTATGATTATCATGAGGTGCAGTATTTTATCTTTGGCAGTAGATGGCAGCGCTGCTTGTTTGGTAAACTGAGGACTCCTAATTAGTCATTTCTGTCTTGATGTGGTTTTCAGGGTTTTGGAAGAGCAAAGGCAGATTTAGCTTAGACATTTTTACACAGGCTGCGGTTAATGTGATCTACAAGGAGCTTTAAAACATGTGTGTTTACACTGAAAAAATACTTTAAATGTTGTAAGGGATTTTTTTTCTCACATTATTTGAGACGTTTGATTGATTTTTAAAAAATTTATATCCTTTATAAGCCTCTTGAAAACAGAATAAATGCAGATTTTCTTAAGATTTTCTTCATCGGCCTTTTTAGAGCTAATTGAAATGGTTTTAAAAAAGCTAAATAATCAGCATGGGTGAGTAATAACAGATAATAATAACGTATTACATGTTCTATAACTAATCAGTTTCTCTGTTGTTTGATTTGTAAAGAAAATGCACTTCTGTTGTTCACAAGTTGAGCGAAAATATTGTCATAAAAAAACAAAAAAAAGGGAAAAACAGAAAAGCAGTTTTGCTACAAATGTTGGATTTTTCTAAACTATGAACGATATTAACAGGCAAACAACAGTTCATCATCTTCACTACAGTATGACTGAATTTTGGAAAACATTTAAGGATTCAAAAGATGAATTCTTATTGTTTGAAAAAGCACATCTGTAGTTTCGGTGTGAAGGTGATTCTACATCCTCGTGTCATTGGCTCGATGGTCAACGCACTGGTTTCATTTGTTTCTAAAGGTTTTTAAAACTGATACATAATTGTAAAACAGATACAGATGTGAGGCAGAAAAAAACCCACATGTTTCTCTTAGTTTAGACTTAATGCGTTTTTTTTCCCCTCCAGATTCAAAGACACTATAATGTTATCGAAATGGGAAACCTGGGCATAATTCGTAAGTAAGTAAGTAAGTAAACGGGTGAGTTCATAGTTGTTCTAAGAAGATGTTTTTGTTTACTAAATTACATTTATGTGATAGTGTTTACCCCATGTCTTTCCTACTTGATACTGTTTAATATCTTCATACTGAAGATATTAAAGATTTATTCTTGTTTCCTCAAATAATTTACTGTAAAACTTTGGACCTCATTTACATCAGTATCGCAGCACATTTTTGGAGAGACTCGAAGACTTCTCTTTAGATTCTCATGGAAGAAATTTGTCAACTTTTTGTCATTGGAATTTTTTGTTTTTCACTATTACTAATTTAAAAGTAAATGGATGATATGTTCCATAGTGTGGTCAGTGCTGACAAATCCTCAAAAATCCAAGACATTTTTTCATTCTCTTTCAAAAACTGACTAAAAACTGTACTTGCATTGTTCTCTATTGTCTTTTAGTTCACATTATGAACAGTCCGACACCGAGACGAGGCATTTGTCAACGTACGGTTGAATAATAATTCCATTAACCAAAAAAAAATAGTAAAGCCTACGTATATTTAAAGTAGTTTGTGGAATTGAATCGTAACCAGCGTTGGTCTTTCTATCTCTGAAGCTCGCCCACACTTCCTTTAAAGGTGCTAATTTTAGTCACAGGGGTTTTGATCGGGGGAAACCAAGCGCTTGTATTTCACTGTGAAAGAACAGGAATGAAAGACAGCTCTGCTTTGTGGGTCTTAGTTGCTCATAGTGTTTGTCTTGGTAGCAGACTCATTGTTTAGGAGTAAAACAATAGCTGCCTCGGCGAGAAAAGGGTGTTGATAATTACATGAAAATAAAACATATACATCCTTTGACTAAAACCTCCAGCTGTGATGTGTGTCTCTCTCTGACATTTTCCCTGCGGTGCGATGTATGTCACACTCTGAGGATGCACAAACCACAACAGTGTGACGCCATAAAAGAGAGAGGTGGAAACAATAGAAACGATCATATCAGCTGTGTGCCTGTCGGGCCTCTCATGCCTATATATGACAGGAAGACGGAGTGAAGTCAAGCCCTCGGGTTGCCCACGTGGAAACACTCAGACAGAGAGGCATGGATGGGCACTGAAGAAACACAGAAAAGTACTTTTTTGGTCCTTTTTACGAGACAGAGACGCAACACACAGTCCTCTGTAAAGAACAAACTTTCACACCGCTTTCATTTCTGGTTTCGTCAATGATTATTCATGAAATCAGCCAGTGAATTGAAAGTAGGTGAGGTTCATGAGTGAATGTGATTGTGTTGATTAAGATCATGGCTAAATTTTTTTGTCCCTTCAGTTGAACTTCAAAAGAAAAGTATGATCTGCTTTCCCCTAAACACTGAATGTCAGTTGAGGCTGCGCACACGCTTTCTTTGTTTCTAAACACATGCAAATTTCACATGATAGAATGTTTTCTGATCTGCAATGCACAAACCTTCCTTTAAAAAAAAAAATGGGAAAGTCACAAAGTGACTTCCTCCATGAATTTCTGTTGAGGACACAGACAGAAGAAGTGAGGATTGTGCGTTTGAAGCCTCCTCAGATGGCGTATTACACACTGTGAATTTCCAGTCTGTGCAGGGGGGGTCCCCGCTCGCGTCTCCTCTCCTTCCCCCGCCTCCTCATGTACTTTCAACCTTTTCCCTTCACTACTGTATGATGTATGTGTCTTTTCTGAGGTGTTTCCTCTTTAACATGCTCACAGGAATGCGACGTCTACGGAGTGAGTTATGCGTGAGAAGGGGATTGCATGAAGTTGCAGTGTGCAGTCAGAGCTGGATCAGCGGGGTTGAAGAGATGGGGGGGGTTATAGGTGGGAGAATGGATGGGGAGGCACCTTGTCATCTCAGAAACGGAGCAGTATGACTTGGCTACAAAATCCCCACTGGTGACACTCCCGTAACAGAAAAACGAAATCCAGTTCATTTCACTACCTCGTACAGTCATAGTACTCGGTTATCGAACAGGTGGCTTGGTAAGAAATGGTTACTTAGTGTTTGTCAGAATGAAGGTGCACACATGAAAAATATATTAAGAAGATTCTTAACATTACAGCGGGCTCATTTAGAAAATCTATTAATGGTATGTTTGTACTCTTCTTCAACTTGCTTTTTTGAAAGAATCATAATTCGTTGACGCTAAAAGCTGATGCATTTTAAACATGAAAAAGATCTTTAAATGTACCTCATCTCACTTTTCTTTTAAGAGAAAGTAAGGGTTCAGAGTGTGTCAGTAGCCTTTATTCATCCATTCAGAGCATGCTGAGGTATAAAGAGAATGGAGAAAGGGTTTTGACAGCAGGGTTCACACACTCTGGTTACATATTTCCACTGAGGTATTGTTATTCGCTCATGTCATATATAACCATTATGGCCATCTCTTTGGACGTTTTGCCTCAGCTTTATTAGATCTCTCTGAATATCAAATTAAAAGTCCTTAAAAAGCGGGTTTGGAGAGAAAGAAATCCCGTTCAAATGCACGCATGCGTCTATTTTCCTGTCAAACCTTTAATATGTTGCTGTTTGAAAAATCTGCATTTAATTTCAGAACGTCAAGCTGCCTTCATCTTCACGTCAACCTGTGTCGCTGTGTCGCACAGTTCTGTAAAAAAAACAAAAACAAAAAAAAAAAAAACCCAATTTAAATTCAAGACATGAATGTTTTTCTCTCATCTGTGGGCTGCATTTACATATGAGATAATAGCATCTTACTGCAAATTTGTTGCGTGCTTTTCTATTTCTTTTTAATAGTCATTCTGTTAGAAGGGGATTTTACATGAGTCATGCACAAGTATATAAAGACGCGCGAAGCCTCATTTTGGTTTACTGTTCAGTGGAGGAGAGAGAGAGAGACAAATACAGAGGGTGGGAAGAAGAGAGAGAAGAGCTGAGCAGAAAAGGAGAGAGAAAGAGAGAGAGAGAGCAGCCGCTGAAAGAGGAAGTGCTGCCGGTCTGCGAGAGAACAACAGGTCAGTAGAACTGAATAACTATTAGAGCAAACAAACGCAGACTTAACACACACACACATAAAGGAGAGACTTACTTCCTGACAACATCACAACTCAGATTAGTATCTAGATTCTCAAGAAGAATCAACTTACAACAGCACCTGTTACATCCTGTTATTTCTCATCACGTCTTCACTGATACGTCCACCTTCTCCTCATCTGGAACTTGTGGGTCTGTTACACTAATCGGGTTAACTCCAAAACTGGCCATTTTAACCTCTTGACTCTTCTACAAAGTCATGTTGTGAACAGAAGTGGGTTCCAGTACGGAAAGCTGTATTTCTGATGATGTCTGACGATCCCAAACACATCACGCCGAATTACAGTGAACCAGATAAAAGCCTAAAATTCTCCTCTGGAGAATTCTGGTTCAATGAGATGAAGGTGTCAGTGCAGCGAGAGTTTATTTTGTCTTAACGGTCTTAACAAATCGAAGACTCACAGTTATGTAGACTGATGAATCATGAACTCGTGAATCATAGTCTTTTGTCCTCTAAGTCCTCTTTAAAAGGTTTTCCTACTTTACCTACAGTAAATGTTTTGCTGTTAATATGTTACCACAGTGTTCAGTTTCTGAAATGCATAAAACAATGAAGTATTACACAAGTGATCTGTCAAAGACATCCAGCGATCATTGTTTCTGTCACCCTCTGCAGGATTTTTTCATCATCATTGAGGTAAATATGCGGGTAATGAAACATCCAGCAAGTGTACTGTAGTCCCAGGTTGAGGTTAATGCTAATCGTGATAGGGGTTGTTCATTACCAGACGCCTAACATGTTAGCATTACCTTCACTTTGGGAGATCTCACACAGACGAAGTGAAGATCGTCACCAAGGAGCCCAGTGCAACAACCATCAGTGTCGCTTTGTGGTGCCTGCGGAGGGAGGAAAAGGTCACCGTGCAACGGAGGAATACAACAGATAAACACACACAAAGTGAAACTAACTGACGTCCACACTTAGCACTACTAAGTCTAAGCAGGTTTGAGCGTGTAGTACAGTACGTTCACACCGGAAATTCGTTCAGTTTTTGAGTGTCATGTTGAGGCACAAAGAAAGTGGAGGAGCTTCTATCAAGCGGAACAAAGTGAAACAAATGACGGTTGTGGATAAAACAGCTCCAGAAAAATGAAGACATTTGTCAATTTGCATTTCGTAGCATAATATGATTTAACTGATGCTGTTTAACACAGTGAGTCCAACCTCTATATCTGGTATCTAATGCCAGTCATGCATAGGTGGGGATTTTACAATATTTAGTCAGGGTGAGTCATTGTATTATACATCAGAGTTTTCTCTCTACTGTGCAAGTCCCCTGCTGTGAATAAATTGGCGCCACCAGAGATAACTATATCATTGCAGCAATTAGAAACGGAGGAGGGGAAAGCAGGAAAACCAAATCACAGTTCAACCACAATTTTAGAAAATCAGTTAAGCGTGGCATTAGACCACACCGTTACACAGAAAACATGTGCGAATCTGTTGTGATTTAGGACAAATTAAACTGATTTTACTCGCGTTTATTTTCCAATCTGTGTGATAAAGAGGCGGCTCTTTTTTCACCCTTTTTATTTTTGTTACATAACTTTTAAAGGTCTGACAGACTGAGACAGCTGTTTGTGGCTTTATGTCATGTGTGGAATCTGCATAATAAGTGTATGTTAACAGCTTACAGCAAAACAAGAGAATAAAGTCAAGTGCATCGAGATCTGAGGTTTGTGCATCTTTACTCAAATTCAACGTAGTAGAAAAAAAAAAACCCAACAAAAAGTCCGACTTGTAAATGTTTGTGTTTACATGTGAAAACATTTCTGTGTCCTCTGTAGTTCATGTCAACAAAACTTTAAAATGAATTCTAAATATGAAAGATGTTGCCAGCACTCTGAAGAGCACATACAGCCCAGTCTTCTCACATTACCACAGACGTTTCTGCCGTCATACTGTACTGTATGCGGTTCTTAGGTCTTGTGACTGAAGCCTAGTGTAATCTTTTAAACCATTTTGTGATTAGTTCAGATGCCCTGAAAGTGAAGGATTACAGTCATGGTCTTTTTTTTTAAATGCAAAATACACAGGATTTAAAGAAAGCCGACGTCGCCCATCAATCCCACACTCTTTAAAATGATAAAGCAGTCTTTGAATTTTGAAATAAAACTTAAGTATCTCATATTGGGTGGAGTAATGGTTCATTTAAGGTGATCATCAGGTCACAGCGTTGACCCACATTTCTATTAGTCACGTTCGCTGCACAGGAGGTGCTGATAAAAAAGACTTTTTGTCACATTTAGTTTATGTGCACATAAAATGAAGAATGCAGAAAGGATAAAAATTAAGTAGACGTAACGGAGACCTCGTATGGCGGTGACGTGGGAAGAGCTGTAACATCGCCAATTCCACCAATCTGGGATAAGACTGGAGTCGTGTGATCACTTCAGTGTTTACTTACTTCCTCCCTGATCCCACACGCTGGATGTCGAGGATACATGCAGATTCTACAGAGAATAAAAAAAACAAAAACTGATTTTGAGGTAAGAAAGTACTCTTTATGTCCGAGACTACATTTTAGTACTTATATAATTGAAAATAAAAGCACATGACTTATATTAGATGAAACTGTAGTTTCTCAGGCAAAATGTGATATATATATATATTCATCTGCTCATTTCAAACCACTATGTTAATACAGTTAAGTAAATGGTGGCTGACAGGGGTGGAGTGGGTTGTAACGCATCTTTTACATTTTTACAGAATGCACGACACAGTGTAGGTTTTTGATAGAGGCACAATGTGTCACAACGCACCATTACAAATGAAACATTATGGGGCTACACAAATGCTCAGGCCTACGAATCATATTCTACAGACGTAAAGGAGAATAGACTAAATATGACATCACTGTTTTTTGTATGTTTTCAGTGAAAATGAAATGCAAGAATTACGATTCCATCTAAACTTGTGACTCGTATTTGTCAAAATAATCACAACATCTGTTTTTTGCATATTATTCAGCCCTATACTATATGTAGCAGAATATTCATTAAATATAAGTACTATTAAGGACGTTTGTTCAAGAAGCCTCTTTTGTCCCTTTTTGAGGCATATTCCATGACGTGGTTTCTGTTGGATGAGGATAAGCTGTACGACTGTAGCAGGAGTCTGGTTCGTATTGCTGGCAGTAAGTCAGACCTGTTCCCGGTGCACGTTGGACTCCGGCAAGGCTGGCCTTTGTCACCGGTTCTGTTCATAACTTTTATGGACAGAATTCCTAGGCTCAGCCAGGGGCCGGAGGGGGTCCGGTTTGGGGACCACAGGATCTCGTCTCTGCTTTTTGCAGATGATGTGGTCCTGA
>JAPQRN010000018.1:22227378-22252022 GCA_037367275.1 Coranthus polyacanthus
TACACAATCTAACACCTTCAGTACGACCCGTTGAAGACCCGAGGTCGACCAGAGGATCTCAAAAGTCAAGACGACACGAGGGTTAAGTCAAATGTGAGATATGTTACTAATAGGCAGTAGATGTGATGTTATGTCAACAGCTTAATTGTTTTTCAGGCCCTTCAGACCCACCTACGACACTCCAGGAATCACCCACCAGGTTCCCACCCACGCGACCAAAGTCCAAGGCCAAGGAGCCTCCCACGAAACAAAAGGATGTCAAAGGCAAAAGTGGTATGAAGACAAAGTTGTACTGTTGGCTTTTTGTAGCACAGGAGTCAACTTTGTCACCATTTTTTTGCATGAAACATGTACAGTAGTACTACTCTGACTTTACAGCTGAGTGTTTTAGAAAGTAAGTTGATATATTATGTATGTTTTCGATTTCGGTTGTCATAAGCTGAAAATAATTTAAGGCTGACACAATTGTAGCTCATTTTTTCTAAGGTTAGGTTAAGACTGCGCTTCCCTTTACATTAAATAAAGAGTCAACATATCCTATCTCGTGGTTTAATTTACAGTCCAATGCCTTTTGACTGTGTTTCCTCCATAATTTTATCAAAAATGTAATCCTCACAGCAATGAATCACATCAATCAGAACATTTTATGTAGCACATTAGTAACATCATACATAAACGGAAGTAAACAGTCTGCAAGGGATCAGGAAACAGTGTTTCCAATACTTCTTTGTACTCGAAGTGATCATGACTCGTCATCCCATTCAGTGTCAGATAAAGGAACCAGGCTGTTTTCGAAGATGACACTAAAGATTAGAACATATTCTCCAGTGTCTGGCTTTGACAGAGGTTTTTTATGTTAACACTGATCAGCCTGGATATAAAGTGAGTGAAATTGTTTTTTTTTTTTAAATCTCTGTGTGGTGTGTCCTAATTTAATCTTTCATCCCTGTTTCTCCTTCCTTTTCTGCCTCTCCTTTCTAATGACAGACGCGAGCTCAGAAACGGGACAAACAAACCCCAGTGGCAACGGGGGCTCTGAGCCAGGACTGTTCATGTGGGTTTTCTCTGGCTGTGTGATCCTCCTTCTGGTCATCATAATTCTCTTTGTCCTGCTGTGGAGGTACCACCGTCGTCGCTGTGTCCCAGATAGCCAACAGTCTGCCTCCGTGTCCCTCAACACTTTGGCTCTGCCTAAACGGGACAGCATCAGCAGTGACAACATCGGCTCAGACCGCAGCGACGTCGTCTTTCCTTTGAGAGCTTCTGACAGCATGATGTGCCGTCATTACGAGCGCGTGAGCAGCGACTATGGCCCCCCTGTGTACATAGTCCAGGAGATAACACCCCAGAGCGCCACAAACATCTACTACAAAGTCTAAAGTTTGCTGGAGTGGTGCCATTCTTTTGCAAATATTATATTAATCCTAAATTATGACTTTGAAGGGACACACTCAGGTTACTTTTACTTCCTCAAAGGCAGAGTTTAAAGGTTTGTTGTATGTGTGACCAGAGCTCCACTAGGAGCTTTTTGGAGACTGTATTACATAAACAATATGCTTAGGAAACAAAAAATATGTTTATTACACCGAACCAAGTACATAAAATGCTGTTGTTGTTTCTTTAACATTTTTTTTTTCTAGTGAAAAGACAATCAAAGAGGAAACCTGTTTGAATCAGAATGATTCATCAGACCTCATGCAGTAGTTGTGTCCATTATCTTCATGTTTTTCAAAAAGAAAAATGTATTAAAGTGTCACTGAATGTGGCAGCATCATGTTATCCAATAAAAATGTAGCATATTTAATTTATTGGGAAATCTGGGAAATATACGGTACAAAACACGACGTTTGTGAGGACTTACTTAAACATTTTTAGTGCTGATTTGTGTAATCTGTGGTTGAAATGCTATTCACTGATTTGTTGAGCTGTGATTTTTAATAATTTTGTGGCTCATATTGAAGTAAATTAATCTCGAAGGATTCCACATTCTGATCAGTGTCGCCCTGATTTTTTTCATCTTTTAAAACATTTATTTTAACTGTGCTTAATGTATCATCGGATTCCAATTTAGCTCATTTGCCAAAATACGTTGATAACTGGCTGTGCTACAAAAGTCTTTGTTGTTGATAGGAAATTGTTAACACTGGAACAGATGATTAACTCATAAAAGAGTTTAGATGAGATAAGTATTTTGTCGACGGGCTGTGTGCTTCCCAAAACCAGCAAGAGGAGAGGTGAAAGTAGTGAACATAGTCAGAGGAAGAGTAGTAAAAATGGGAAATGAAAGTTTGAATCATAATGGACTGCTCATAAATCACAGCACACTCTATGTTCCTCTCCACGTGGTTACCAAATGACTAGGCAGCACAGTGTGTGATGACCTTAAACAAGACTTAGTTAAGGCAGCTCCACTAGTTACCACTATGCTTTAACCATTATCAAGAGAATTAAACCACTAGTTAACCAATAGATTAGACTGATTTCACGTGACTTATTTCTTTGCTTTTTTTCCTTTTTTTTAAATCATGTATGAACAAGCACAAACTTCGAGAATCAATTTTGGGGGTTGGATGCGTAAAATTAGGCATTGCTCAGAGGACCGCTTTCTTTCATTACATTTTTAATGGCGCTCTTGGGAGAGTGACTATCGCTCTGCAGACAAACACACCGTGGTGAGTGTTTCAACATGGACTGAATGGACAAAAAAGACTAAATGTGAAATAATCACTGATGTAAAGATGATTTATTTATTTGATAATACAAATAGGCGTTGTTACAGGAGAAGCAATGCAACAGATGAAGGTGTCTATAGCTTAAGCTATCTGTTTAGGCTTTAAAATAAAAAAAACTGTTTTAAGTAATATTTTATAACCTTTTCCAATTGCAGAATTTCGTTTCGCATGTCAATGATCCTCTGACCATAAGGCACCAGACAAAAGGAATTGTTATTGGTTAAGGTTTGTCCAAAATAACACACAAAAGTTTGGTTGTTGAACAACTTTCTCTCCTCTTGCTCATGCATAACTGTGTAATCACCTACAAAGACATGAAACTATCTGTAAAGCTGAAGCAAACCTCTTTTTTTGTCTAATGCACTCAGCACTTAATTGTCTCACAGCCTCTCCTGTGACTCTGTGCACAGCATCCATGGGTGAGCATGTTTCATGCTCCTTCAGCCACATCATGCCTCACATTTTCAACCTGTCAGCTTCCATGAGCTTCCTCTCCACCAGGGACACTGTTGCTTCTGAACGCGAGAAGCCAGTCTGCAAGATCTTCAGGACATGTGCTCTGTGCATCAAACAAGAGAACTGCTCAGCTAAAATCAAACCATTCTCACATAGGGAATGATTGAAAAAAAAAAAGGCCTTTTGAATTTTTCTTTTTACAATAAGTAAAACTGAATGAATTGTGGTAATATTCTTCTGTGCACTTTTCCTATAGGAGTGCAGCCCAAAACAAAAGCTTCAATAAAGAGCTGCAGATGACATGGATGGCCTCATTCTTATCCTGCAGCAATATGCAACACGCCCTCTGGCAAGATATGTATTTAAAGTATCTGAGGGAGAATAAATAGAAAATGTGTCAAACATAACTTCATTACTGCTTTCTATAATTGACCGCTTTAATAGAGGCACAATGTCTGGGCCAACTTGAACTACCGTTCATTTTTTAAAACGGGGAACACAAACTACTCTGACCACGCAAGCTGTACTGAAATGTCACGTGCTTAGCTCAAATGTCCCACTACAGTGTGAAAAACATAAATTAGCTTCTGATTTGGACGCATAAGAGAGCATGTTCATTGTCTGTGTACATGTGCATGTCTCTCCACCCCCTCGCTTGAAGTGGGCCTATTCCTTGCTCTCGTGAGATGTTTTTGTCCTATGTGTAGCTTCACAGCTGAATGGGTCGTGGTCGGGTGAGGTGAGTTCAGTTGACCCCGGGGTCACTCAGAGACAATGGTCGTCAGGCTTCTATAGGAAGAACAAAACAGAGACCCCCAGGCCCATGGCCCCTGTTGTGGGTGGAGCCTGGCTCTGGTAGGCCATTTTAGAAAAAAAAGGAGCAGAAGTGGCGCTGCAACAGAGGAGATGCTTTGGATCTCATTTACAGGTTTGAATGTGACAAGTACTGCCAACATAATGGTTTAAGTTGCCTATTTTACTGTATGTATGTTTTTACAGCTCTCTTTATATCCTAAACTCTTACAATGATTTTAAACCCGCAGGTGCTATTGACCACAAGTGCTTTTCTTTGATTTGTACCTTAAATAAAAAATAAACTATCATGCAAAGAGCTTTATCTTTACACGCTTGTGCAACTTCACTACCTGATTGTTAGCGTTGGTAACATAAGGCTTGGAGAGGAAGGGGGGGGAAGTCTGAGGAAAGCCATAAGCTTTTATCTGACCCCATGGGATGATGTGAAGACGACTGCCTCCCTAGTCCACCCACCCCCCACCTCACTTCCATATGCAGAGGAACTAGCCCCACCACTGGCTTTGTGTAGGGGGTTGGGGGTCATGACTGAGCGCTCCCACTCCCACAGTGTGCCCAGAGAAACGGAGAACGGATATTCTGGTATGAGAGGTAAAAGTTCTAGACAGCTGGTCAGTAGAAGGACTGCGAATTATGCCACAAATTAAACGCACAACCCTTGCTTTAGTGGACGGAGAAGGCCACATCAACATGGAGCAAAAACTGCCTCTGTAAATAATTAATAATGTCAAATCTATTGATCATCTGCTGGGAGTGAACACGTCCATCACTGCTGCGCTGTTTGTTGCATTAAGAGGATTTTTAAAACAACAGAAACTCCAGCGATGGGGAAGTTTGGGTTAGTGCTTCCTCTTACAGTTGAAAATAAATCATGTCATTACAGTACAGTATTTAGTTTGCTAGTTCCCTCTGCTGGCCAGCAACCATACTTGCTCATATGTTTGTAACAATTTAACATATTCTATTAGGTGATATGAAGCCGCACGGTCAGAAGAGGATTTACCACTCTTCCACAGATATTTTATTCATTTTTTTGCGGGGAAAAAACTGTTAGCTTCTCAATACAACATACCACTGCAACACTAAGTTGCTGTGTCTGTGTTTTAAAAGTTTGCACAGAAAGGTAAAGAATTTCAGCAAAATCAGTAAAGTAATTTAGGGGGAGTGTGGCCGCGATATTGGAGACTTGGATGAAGGGATCATCTGTGGTGTCCTATTGAACTGCAATGCAAATGTACGGAGTGGTGTTTAAAACGCCTCTTTTACATGTACTTGGCGTGCATACGTCTCTGTAAAAAAGGCCACACTGGAAGGGTTTTCTTTCCGTTGTCCTTAAAGCCACACACAAAGTTAACGAGCGTTGCACCGTATGCAGTTGGACACAGAGCAAATATAAAGGGGAAGCGTTGACCTTCAAGGCTTTTTTTAGGCGTATAAATAACCATTTTTAACTAGAAATCAATAATTAAGGCTGTGTTCCCCTCTGTCCTAAACATATTCCAAAACACAAAACAGTAATATTTTACTGCATATATTCAATATAATTTAATGCCATTTCTATAAATGCAGAAGAGCAAACAAGCAATGAGAAGTCAATTTTGCAAACCACAGAGAGCATCTGATGTTTATAATTATCTACAGGTGTTTCGGTATGGAATCAGAATATTTTTTTTCCATTTCACACATTTACAGAATGTCCATTGTTTGTATTGCTCAATTGTTTTGATGGATTTGTGTTTGACAAGAAACAGCTTCAGTGCTGTGTGTTTAATCTGGGCCCTGCATCCTGTCAAAGGGCCCTGGATTTGTTGCAGTACTCCACTGCTTCTCTGTTGTGGTTCATGGTTTATGCCTTTGGTCATAATGTCTCCACAATATCCTGCTCTTTTGTTTTAATCCTGAGATGAAAACGTCACTATGGGACAGGCGTACTGTGAGCACGGAAGGTTTCAGTTTAATACGGACGGGAAGAAAAAGGCTTTAAAGTCAAAAGGCAGTCAAGATCATTAGTTTTTATAGAGTTAGAAATGCAAAATGATTGTTCACACTGTGTAAACTACACAGGCGCATTTACTTTAGGTTAGTTTGGCTATTGCAAGAGCAGATGGCAATAACTAAGGTACGTTTCCAAAAAAAAAAAACCCTTAGATTAATGATTAAAAATAGTGAACAAGCTACAGATTTAAAACAGTTTTTTTAAAACAACAATTAAAGAGAATTAGGCTACATGTAACTTACTCAAAATCATGTTTCGACTTTGTTTCACTTACAGCTGAAGGGGTTTTCGATTTGGTTGTTGAAATAAAATATTAATCCACTGTTATCATTTGGGTGAATTTCTGTTCTATTATATTAACACACCACTAAAGAAAACGCAACAGAGTCTGATTTTATTGAAAAACAAACAAACAAACAGCCCTCTTGTTCTCTTAAAATCAACTTATTAAAAAAAAACATATAATCTTTGTCTTTATCTGACGTTTTACAACCTCAAACTTCGTTTTAAACGCGTCTCTGACTCAAGTCACGTTCTCTAGAGCAAACACAAAACATAGAAATAAATCATAAAAGATAAATGTATGAGAATTCATTGTAGCCCATTTGTCACCGGACGCTGGTCTAAAGGAAAAAGAACAATCCATCTTATAAATATACAAGTGGCCTAGATAACACTCATCGATTTTATTTTGTCATTAGGCCGATAGAAATCCAATAAATCTGCTCGATACATAAAAGTAAAACGTCTTGTGGAGCAGCAACAGGTAAATCGCTCTCTTTATTTTTATTTTTATGAGGTAAACACGCATGAAAGGCAATTAGCGTGTAAAGTGTTGAAGTTACGGAATAGTTTTAGCACTGGGCAACATTATTATTAATGTAAAAAAAAAAAAAAAAAAAAAAAAAAAGCTAAAAAAAAAAAAAAAAAAAAAAGCTGCTACTTGTCTTATATAATTTAATGTTTTTCTTATTTTCAAGCGGGACGTAAATTTGCATTGAACTGTATGACCAAGCGTCATGTTTTCCGTTATGCACGCTTTGTATTTTTTTGACACAGTAAATGTAAAAGACTGTGAAAACACGGGTCGTCCCGGTTTGATTCCCTCTCGTTTCTTGGGGTAGGTGGAGGCTGTTTGGTTGGAGATGTGGGTCGGAAGTACCGTAGTTTATGTATGCTAATAGGGGGAGTTGGGGGTTGTAGCTAGATATTTACGTTCAGTGGGAGCCGCCCTTCATTCACCCACATGGTTACCAACTGGTCGCCTTCGCGCCACTTTCCTAACCCCGTAATCATTTTTACGAAGCGTATCTGGGCTATAAATTGACTCACGATCGGCTCGGATTTTACTTTATGTTCCGTCTTTGTCCGCCCGTAGAAAAGTTTTCGGAATAGTTACGTATTTATTTCCCTCTTTTGTCGGTAAGAGACTACACTGCAGCCCAAGCAAGTGAGCGAAGATGGTGGATTTCGGCTGGTGAGTGTCTACTGAGCGCATGTTTATCGGCAAGGAAGTCGGGTTTTGGGTTATTTTTTAATCTCTGTTTTGGTGTGTGAAACCCCCGCTGGCGCGTTTTAGTCTTGTTTTTACGCGTCTCGCTATCGCGTCGGCGTGGATATCAAAACATTAACACATAAATGATATGTTGGCGATGAAAACAGTGTAACGTGAGGCGCATGGCAGCCCCCTCAGCTCCACCATTGAGGGAATGAGGGAGATTTGAAAAGCTGTCCGGAGGTTTCTCCGCTGCGCTTTAGCAACTAGTTGAAAAACATCTGGCACCCTAACAACACTCTCGACTTTGTGTATTTTTGCTAGTCCGATATATAAAAAGTAAGTTTGTCAATCTGGTCAATTTGCTGCTCAGTCTCGAGTGCAGTGGTGTGTGAGTTAAAGTGCCCCCCAGAACAAAGCAGCAGCACATGGGGCAGTTTTAGGCCGCGCGATTTAGCGTAGCTAGCTTAGCATAGCCGTGTAAACTTTGGGAGTTGTTTTCAGGGGAAAACTGAAATCTACGTTTATGAGGCCAACACGAAGCTGTACACTCAGTGGTAAAATGCACCCAACCAATCAGTCCAGATACCACCCCTTACGTATTTATTTAATGTGTGCTCGTTTGTTGTTGGCTAACGAAATCGGCTAGCCAGTGTCGTCAAACTCAATTCCAGTTTTATTCGCTTGCGAACTATACACGGAAACGGAGCGGCCGTGTTGTTTTAAAACACCCTCGCCGCTCCTGTTCCACGCCTAGCCGGTGGATGTTAACCACCATCCACATCGCTGGCTACATCCAGCCACACGGTTTGCCATGTTTTCGTCAAGCTAACACCAGCTCGCAGCGGCTAACGCTAAGCTACCTGCTCAACCAGCGCAAGCACGGCTGCTGTTTGCTGCTAGCCTCTGTTCCTACATGGACGGTTGCCTTGGTTTTTTTTTTTTAGGAGGTCCAAAACCGCACGCAACGGCTTTCCCCTTTAAAGAAACAACACGCAAATGTAGATTTCACCGTCAAATGCTACGTTCGCATTCAACTTGACCAGTTAAAAGTCATTTAGGCTAAGGTTGGCGCACTTCGAAGCGCCATGTTAAAGACGGTGGGGGAGGGGTGAACAACACCGTTCCCTGCGCAGGCGCTCCCGTGTCGCAGGGAACGCGGGCCGCAGGCTTCGCTACTCATTCATGTTTTCTAGTGACCTCGTGCTGCTGTAATAAATCATAACATCTTGTACCCGAACGGCAAACGCATCTCATTATCGATTAACCGCAGTAAACGGAGATCACCTTATTGTGGGAGCCGCCACTGCCCGCTTTTTTTTTTTTTATTAAATTTTTTTTATTATTATTATACGTCGAGTTAATTAAAAAATAGTTACGTGAGCACAGGTCATAAATCTGAAGAATTGAACTTGTTGCGCTATTAAGTCACACGCACTGTCTAAGTAATCTCTCACGTTTTATTTCAGACTCACTGAAGCAAAGGACCTGAAGCAAAGTGGCAGCGTGGATGCATGGTGTGACCATCTTTTCCATGCTGCTGAAGAGATGGAGCAGTGGTGTCGTAATCAGTCTGTGTATTGTCAAAGTGCTTACAGTGCAGGTAGTTCTATGTAATACCTACTGCAGTGGAGGCACTTAAAGCAATACCCTGACACTGACACGCAGTTTGTTTGATGTTACATGTCTTTTTGAAGTACTGTCTTTGTGCTAAGGTGCATCTAGTGCAGATAGTGAAATAGACTAGCACCTACTGCCCTAAGTGCTCCTTCTGGCATAAGGGGCTGTGATATGCGCCACCAGAGCAATTTAATTTCCAATTGGGCCCAAATTTCTCGCAGTTCTCTGCTAGTTTTGCATAGTTGCACTACAAGAATAAATGAGTTGTGCAAATCTATGCAAAACTGATGGTGGCCTGCTTGCTCTACACCTGTTTTAGATTTTTTTTTTTTTTTTTTTTTGGGTCTTTGGGGGTGTCACATCATCCACAATCTGACTGCATTAAACACTTTAACAATGTGCACCAACCGTGAGTGTTTGTCAGTTGACATCGAGTGGCCTGAAGTTTCAGCAGTACTAAAGTGCTTATAGTGCAGGTAGTGTTCTTCTATCTACTGCAATGTAAGCACTTGAAGTACTTCTAACTAACTGCATCACACTGATGCTCATACATTCTTAATCAACTGCAATTTACCTGCTGATCATTACTTGGTCAGTTTTGCTGGTTTGCTTCAGCTTTACTAATGTTTGCTGTGCAAATCCATGCAAAACTGACTAAGTTTATGAACTGTATTCTATCACGTGGACTTTCAGACTTTAGGTTGTTTTCTGAAATACATAAAGGTAGACGTGGACATCTAGAACTTTCCCTTCTGTGCAGGTGGGGATCAGTAGCAATGCTGTGATGCCTAGAGGTATTGCACTTGTCCCGGCCTGTGGAGAGATGGAGCTGACCTGAACCATGATCCCACTCTGAGCAGATAGTGTGTGTGTGAGTGACAGATGCCATAATGTTCTGTCCAACTTGTTCTGTACAGCAGTGTTTTTTTTTTTTGTTTTTTTTTACATTTTATTCTTGTGTTGCTTGAATTTGAAATTAAACTTTGATACATGTCCACAAATGCCTCACGTCGTTTTTATAAAAGCGCCTCATAACGGGAGAGTGGGCTGGCGGTCGCAGGTGTGAAGTCTCTAATGCTGGTTGTCTTTGGGCTAAAGTTTGACAATTTACAAAAGTGATTCTAACCGCGGCTTCTATACAGCCGTTTTCAGTGACAGATTTTTAGAAAATACCACTTTTTCCAATCAAAAATCCTTTAAACGGCACTCTCCCTTGCACTTCAAAACATTTTCATGTTCACAACCAAACGGCACATGATGTTAGTGGTTTGTTACACCCTGAACAGTCAGATGTTGAGGTTCTCTCCTCGCTGCAGTCTCCAACTATTCACCAGTATTATCCTAAGTGATATCACGTTGACCGACTCTGCCACCTTAAGTGAATTATGTGCCTCGGTATGCATGTCTTGCCTGTTAAACCCTGCAACATTAAGTCAATCATATTTGTAGATGATACCTCGTAAGTGGTACTTTTAAACTAGGAACTACATTGAAACGTGCACCGAGTGTAATAAATCATAGTGCGGTTTCTATTCCAGGTATTGGCTACAAACGTGGGTCGTCTGTAGGTTTGCAGCACCTGCTACCTGGAACTGTCTGTAAGGTACCATGGAAAATTAAGTGGGAGAGATCAGGTTACAGCCATCACATTAAACTAACTCATGACTGATTGTTTTCTAATGTATTGAGTTAAAGCATAGGAAGGAGACAAAGTTAAGAGTTTACATTACCTTGTAAGGCCTCGAGTAAAGTCTGTGAAGAGTAGATTTAATTCCAGAAAATAAAATTGGCCTAAAATAATAAGCCAGAACCTTCTTACGTTAAGGCGGATTTATCCTCTGTAGCCATCGTTTCCAATCCAAATCCCGCAGATTCTAGTGTAAATCCCGTCCACTAGATGGCGCCGTCAGGCTGCGGTCCGGCAGCGGATCTCCGGCAGCAGAGTGCAGGTAACGTTACGGTACCGCCTCTGCCGTCGGTCCAACCAACTTGGACAATATGCCGTCTACAAACGGACTCCTCGCACCGCAGCGACTTTCCCCGTGACTGAATTTGGGTGATTTTTCAGGACCCCCCTCCTCGACGGAGACAGAAACGCCACATGGTCGTCGCTGAATCCTGAAACCTGACATGTGGACCGGACTCACCTGAGCGGACTATAGGTTTAACAGAAACCTTAACTTCCACCCGGGGTATTCGAGGGGGGGAATTATCCGGGTTTTTTTTTTTTTTTTTTTTTTTTTTTAATTTAAATATATATACATAAGAATGGATGTGCTCTGGACGAACTGCGTTTTCTTCCTGGTGTGCTGCTTTGGATTCGGTTTTGGAAGTCCAAACAGATGCGACGAAGTGCGCAAAGTTTTCCAACTCCGGCAAATTGGACCAAATCAATTACCGCCTTTAAGCCCTAGACCAGGTATGTTGGAGTTAATCTTTCCCAGACTGAGTGGTAAAATCTTATTTAACAAGTCTACCACGTATCTTCTCCTCCTCATTATTTTGCTACCAGTCACATCTTCAGAGCAATCAAGCATCAACATGTCAACCACTTACTCCGAGGAGCTAGGGGAAGTTTTACGACCATAAAACAAATCTGTATTTTTTTGTATTTTCTGTCTTCCTTTTCTCAAGGGGCCAACACGCAGCTTTAAAACAAGTTTTGGAGATGTATGTGTGTGTGTGTGTGTGTGTGTGTGCCTATAGTAGCAACGCAGCTACATTTAATCAATAGGCTTAAAGCTGCTTAGGCTGCATTTTATACCTCCACACTGGCAGAGCTGAAATGTGTCAACTCTTCTTTTAGAGGAAACAGTATAATATGTGAACAAATTCCAACCTCACAGTATGTTACGCAGTTGGTCAGGTTCATAGAAAATTAAAAATGTATGGAAGGTATTAATAATTGAATAGGTCTAATACATATGCGTGTGGGTTCTCAGTGTTTGTACTAAGAACAGTGTCTTACAGATCCAACTTTTCACTGTGCAGTGCAGTGGCTACTACTGGGCTACTATACATTTGAATGGTGATGTGTTATATCCTGCAGTGTGAAAGTTGAACCTAAATGCACTGTTACTTGACGGTTGTGACGAAAAAAAAAAAAAGAACCTCATGTCTGGACATTTCGTCTGGCTAAAGCGGCTTGTGGGGATAAACAGGAATTATTTTGTGTAAAGTTAGGTAAACTAGGCGTCACTTAACTTTCTGAACACCGCCCCATAATATGATACCGCACGAGGCATGCTTTACAAGATTTGAGGGAATTATGGGTGTGGATATTTCATGTGGGCTGTCATTGACCAGACAGCTTGGTGCTGCGGAGCTCTGTGTACTCTGGAAAAGTAAGTCTTAATCGTGTTAACTACCAGCCTGCCGCAAACTACACCCTCTTTTTTTTTTTCTCCATCACCTCTTTCCTCTGAGGAAACATTTTTAATTGACCCTCAAACGCCTCCTGAGCCTCTAAATAACCCTAGGACCATCACCACCTCTGTCCCTTAAATGGCCCTGTGTGGCTTTAAGTCTCAGAATTGCTATCTGAAAGCACTGTGGAATGTTTTTCGCTCAGATAACCTGTGCCTCCGTTAGTTTAAGCGATGATAAGCTCCTGGTTTAGTGGCTAACCCTGTAAAAACACTTGCTACTGTTTTTAAAAAATGCACCTGCACTGACCTTTTGGCAGTCATACGCAGTCTTGGCATTAGAAAGATGTAAATAATTTTCCTCGATGGATGAAGATTAAAGCGTACTGAACAGATTAGATAGTGTAATGGGAGGTGCTGAGAAGCTACAAAGCTACTGCATGAGCACGATTTCAGAAGTTATCTATAATTGAGTGTGGACTTAAGAAAGAGAGAGAGAGAGAGAGAGAAAAAGAAAAAACCTCCAAAAATTCTAGGAATCCGAGAGAGCTGTTTCCACATTCGACGCTGTCTGTCTGATAAGAAGTGCAGAGGCAGCCTTCAGTTCAGGTCAGAACACAGCAAGTCAGAAGTCTATCACACTGGCCAAAAAGCTGTGTCTGCGGAAGTGGAAGTAGTTCTGGGAAGCATTTAGGTTAAAAAAGCAAGACCTGGGGCTCTTTCATGTTGTCTTATCAGAAGAGTTTGAATTCCTCCACGTGTGCCATCGCCTGCGCCGCCGTCTCTCACTGAACCTCGCAGGGAGCTGATAGCGTCTTTGGCAGCAGCTCTTTTATACTCTGCCTAGACATGTCAGAGAGGCTTTCGCCGAGTTTTAGGTCTCTTTTTTTTTAACGTGTTTTGATCCCCCCCCCCCCCGTACGTGTGCAGATTGCTTACATTTGTTTGTAGTGGAAAACTTGAGACATCACTTGGTGAGGTGATAACAACCCTTGATTGAGATCAGCTCTTTACATCTGCTGTACGCGTGTTGGTTTTCTTGCTCCTCCGAAGCATTTTGCGTGAAGTCTTCTCCACTTGGATCACTTCACATTTTTAGGATAAGCATATTCGTTCTGGGCTTCTTATTGATTTTTCTGAATTCATTTTGGAGGGGCATGTCAGTTTGGATGGATTGCCAGTCAGTCCTGCAAATAAGGCAGAAAAATAATTAAACGCATTCTTTCTTCTGCATACCTTGTGGGAGTTTAAGGTGTCAGATCCACCTGACTTGCCTGCAGCGGTGGAATGTAACTAAGTACTTAAGTGCTGCGCTTAAGTATACATCTGAAGTACATCTCAGAAGTAAATATTGTACTTTTTACTCCACTACATTTGTGTGGCAGCTTTAGGTGCTTCTCAGATCACAGTTTTTCACCGCCCTTCCTGTCCAGTGAAAACTGCCACGTTATCTCCGAATGTGTCGATTTTGAATGTTTGGGATAAGCTGAAGAATGAGGTGATAATTCAGGGGTTGAGTTTCAAATTCTCCTGCTTCTCAAGCTAAATAAACTCTTTAAAAAAAACGCGCTTGGATTAGCTGTAAATGCATTGTTACAAAGCTAAAAAAACAGGCTTTTTTTTTGAGCTCATGAAAAGTGAACTTTTTAGAAATACGTGGTTGTCACAGGACAGCAACGTTACAAATGATGATCACATAGAATACAACGCTGTGCTGCATATTACACTACCCAGCAGTATAAAGTAGAATGAGCACGACATGCACAGCAATCAAATGTAACGTATACATAAATGCAGTAGTAATATGAATCCAAAAACATCATATATAATAGTAAACACTGACAAGGGGCATTTTACTGCAGTGACTACTATTGCTGATAATTCTTACATTATTCTATTTAAGTAAAATAGGGTGGGCAATATGAGCCAAAATCCTGATAACAGTATACAGTATATATGCCATGGTGCAGTCGTTCTGTAAACTCATCTATGAAATGGTTTGAAATAACCATCCTGTACTTCATCACATTAGATTATCTTCTTCTTTTATATACAGTAAAACTAACATTCTTTCAAAATGAAAGCTTTGAGACAAACAATAACACCGTCAAAGTAAATTACAGCGCCGCAAATGTCTGTCACGTGTTACTGGTTTTAATGTGCTAAGCAGTCCCGCTGTGCAAACCATCGTACCTATTTTACCTATCTTACCTACCATAATTACATTTCAGCATATTGTAATTCAAGTGGTCTGAGAGTAAATGGGAATTCTTCCCACTTCTGTGGATTCGTTTTCGGGCTGTAGAAAATCTACACCGTGATGCAGATGCTGGCTGATCTCAAGCGTTTTCAGGCAGTTAAGGGGGTTAAATATGTGACAATTACCGATCGCTGATCACATGACGTGACTCTGCTGCTCTACTCCGTGGTTTCTCTTTTCCATAGTGACGTGAAACAGCGTCAAGTCATCTGTCTTTATATTTAGTCTTTTGATTTGGACTGAGAGGTGAGAGCTGCAGTAACGAGGTGTGTATTTTCCAATTCTGGTGGGTTTTTTTTTTTTTCCCCCGCCTGATTTCGCCTCCTGCAACTTTAAGGTAGGTTTTGAATGCAGACATTTTACTCGTAGTGGAGTATTTTCACAGTGTAGTATTAGTACTTTTACTTATGTAAAGGCTGTGAATGCTTCCTCCGCCACCACTTGAACGAGGGTGGCCTTTAAAGCAGAGCATGTATTTAACATGTTTTAAACCTCACCCATGTCCGTACACTTTGAAGTTGGTAATATTTCTTCTGAATTGTCCGTAGGCTCAGACCTTCAGGTGTGCACATCCAAGAATCTCACCTGCTGTACCAAAAAGATGGAGGAGAAGTACCAGGTGGCAGCTCGAAGAGACGTCCAGAACCTCCTCCAGATGTCCAGTTCGAGCCTTAAGTTTCTCATTTCACGCAATGTGGCTGCTTTTCAAGGTAAGGCTAGTGTGCGAGTATTGGCACCGCATTTGTTTAAGCAATGAGAGCAGCAACGTTTCTGGATAATTGTATGTAGTGTGCATGTGTTTGTGTGTATTTCCGGTGCTGGGGTATACATTTAGTTAGTAGTTAGGGTTTTTGTGGGTGCTGCAAAAACTGTGGATGAGTCAGTGGTTTGTGTTTGTGTGTGTGTGTGTGTGTGTGTGCAGTGAGGATGCACTTTAGAGCAAACAGAGCGTGGTCTGTTCTCCTTCCAGATCTAGCACTACACTCTGATCGTGAGATTAGATAGGTTGGCTCTACCTGTAGAAGACTCAGGAGGCCGTCTGTAGGGGCGAATGTTTGTCAGGGATGTTTCAGGCCCTTTACTAATAACTTCTGTGGCAGAACAAGATGGCCTACAACTGTACTGTGTCCGCATAATAAAATCAAATCCTTATATTCGCAGCAGAAAGTAGTTATCCCATTATAGACACGCTGTAAACCAGCTGCTTTTTTAAAAGGAGACATACTGTGCATTTGGTTTGAACCTCTTTGTCTCATTGTTTCCATTCCCCTTCATCTATCTCTCTGCGGCAACGACTGACCGTTTACTTACAGGCAACAACTTGCCTCTGTCCGTGTGCTCTCCCTGCACACCGATGTGGGATGTTTCTCCCACTCTAGCTGATAGCTATCATATGACGGCTCATTTGGGTAGGCAACAAATACAGAGCTTATGACTTAAATGTACAGTTTCAGACATATCATTAAGCCAATTCCCTCTAACGACGTCTCTTAGTTAAAAGATGTGCTCTTATCCTCCTCCTGAACTCAAATACTATATAGTAGAGTCTCGCATGATCACAGTGTTTCAGTTGTGGTTTGCAGGGGCATTGCCCTCTTTTCAGATGCTTCAGTTGTCTGCTCAGGCTCCGAAGATGAACTTAAATATGAGTGTTTTACGATAAACACTCATATTCATAAAGGAAGCGTGGAAGTTTTAAGACTGACGATACGATAGGATATAGACTTTCAGACTTCAAAGACTTTAAAATTTAACTCTGAAATTAATAGACCAAAATGAAAAATGTGTTATTTGTGTCTTACTGCTCTGCTATCTGTGGATCTTCAGACTCATTTCTTCCCACTGAACGAGTAAATCTTGAAAATATAGGTCGCAGATATGAAGTTTCATTTTTTACACGGCTCGGCCTTGTGTTTAGCAAACTTCACCCAAACAGGAGTCATGCTTTTGTTCTTTCGACTGTTTTACTAGCTTGTATACATAAGTGTCCATTTAATCATCTTTAATTCTAAGAAAACTGCATGAATAACTTGTGTTGTGTGTTTGAAGATAACTCTACTTGTTAACTGCATCAGTTTATAGTAGGTTTTTGCCTCTTAGTAGGATTTGTTGACAGTAAGAAAACATATTAAAGAGTAAGGAAACTTAAGAAATCCCTGATTTTTCCTTAATGCATTTAGGCCGAGGTTTTTGCTCACACAGGGCAGCAGTCACATAAGGCTGCAGGAACTGGTAGCAGTTTGAAAAAGTGCTCAGAGTGTGCAGCACTCACATGGTTTCATCTGTGGAATGGCAGCCAGTGTGCACTCCTGCCAAACCAAACAGAGTTCCCTGTCAACATCAGCTCTCATCAGTCAACAAACATTGGCGGCTGCTTCCAACATCAAGGCTTCATAGTACAAGCGGCAACAGACGCTCAGCAATTTAAATCCATTTCTTGGAATCTTAGCATTAGAATAACTACACTGAATATTATAATTATTATGTCATTACGAACTCTTCTGAAACCCACAGTATGTAGCATTTCCGGATTAAAATATCTAAGATGGGCCAGGCCTATGTTACATATTATCTTGACTTGTGTACTCAGATTATATCAACCGTTTCCAATGATGTTTAAATTTGAAGAAATCAGTACGTTGCATTTAGTCGTTGACCAATGGTGTTCTATTGAGCTAACATTAATGTATATTGTTACTTTTGGCTATTTGACCAGAATGAAATGATATAATGTAGATATATGTAGGCTCTTTTATGAGACCTCTTAGTGAAATGCTCTCAGAGACAAAGTTCAGTGGCTTATATGTTTAGAGCTTTTATTGTGAAAGATAATAATAATGACAGTTGTGGCAACGGACATGTCTGCTATTTTGATTGAGAGACCCCTAGTGGCAGAATATACATACTGTGTTTTTAAGCCATTTTGCGATTTATTGAAGGAGTGATCCAAACAACCTTTCGGAAAGTGACTTTTAGCTAAACAGCTGTTTGATTATCTCTAGGTAGTGTTCATGAAGAATGACGACATAGATGATGATCCATCACCATCACAGGTTTTCGAGAGTATTCCTGACTGTCCTTGACGTAGTGGCGTCTGAGTGAACAAACTAAATTGCTCCAAATTCCTTGAATCTTTTAATTCTGCTGTGCACCATAGAGGGTGAAATATCCAAATCCCGTTCTATCTTTCTTTGAGGAACATTGTTATCCCTCCAGTATTCTATGCAGGGTGATGTAACGCGTCAGCATGTCTGTCTGTCAGCATTTTGTTTCCGGGGCATAACTGGAAAAGAATTCAATACTTTTCCACCGAACTCACTCACTACAGTTTATCAGTTTTACGTCGAAGTTGCTCCTTTTGCTGTTCTGTCTGTTGTCCATCCATCTTGTATGTCTTTTGGTTTCCGCTGTCATTGCAACTAAGTTTTCGGTTTTCATGTTGTCGACTCATTCAAGATGCCTTTTCCTGAAACTACTCGATTCCTCTGTTGTCAGTGGGCAAAGTTAACACCAAGCTAACATCAGTACACCTTTTTGATTTTGGGGAGGTTCTCACAAAAGTGTGGGTAAATTGACGGTAATTACAATCACCTACTGACTTCAAATCACGTCATTATTCAGCATTTTAATGTCGTCACTACTGCTAAATTCCCTCTGTCCCAACTTGTTTTGGGAATGTGTTGCAGGCCTGAATAGCAGAAATTAATGTATATTTACAAATAAAATTAAGCTGACCATTGAATCTATTTTCTTCATACTGTTTTAGTTTCATGTATGTTTTCCATACCGTTCTGACTTTGTCTGACTTGGGGCTGTAGCTGGAATTAAAAAAAAACCAAAACTACTATTTTTCTATATGGATGTCTTTAAAAAACAGTCTTTTGTAAACACACACAGGCACTCGAGAAAAGAGAGCGCCACCCACGCTGCATTGTTCTTTTGGCCGTAGAGGTTTTAAGAGCCTTTGTCGCATGGAGAAAACTCACTGTGGCACCATATGTATGGGAATCACAGAGGGACAGAAACGTCTGGCAGGTTCTTGGATCTTACCACAGTGGAAAAAAGAGCTGTTTTTCTGTTCATGTGTGAACATAAAAGAAATACAAGTCAAGCATTTAATGTGTCTTTCCTATCTAGGGAGTGTTCACTGATGCTGAATTAAAGTGACTGAATTGTTTCTTATTAATCTTGTGTGAATGTGGCTTTTGATGTGGGTGTTTTCAGATTATAATGGCAGTGGAACAGAGCCAACAACTTTACAAATGATCTTGTCGTCAAATACAAACTTGGGACAATGTATTTCACATTTAGAATTGGTTTCGGAGCAGACAGAGAGGCCTCAGTCACTTACATGCAGCCTTTTGAGGCCTGGGATGCGTAGCATTTCTGGCTTCTGTTGTGACGTTTTTTTCTGCCGTTCACACATAGGTCATTTTTACATTAATGTTACTCACGGTTTTATTCAGACACGAGGGAACATTTACAGAAAGAAAACGATTTGACAGCGCACACGCGAGAGGTGTAGAGCACAGCGGTTAGTTAAAAATACTCTGATCACTGTATCATCATCAGTATCAGTATCATCTATCATCTAGCGTTAAATAGCTGCCTTCAACACCTTATTAAGTCCCCATATTGCTTATTGTTTCTCCATAAACACTCTGGTGGAGTGCAGGAGACGAACTAAAAGACGAGAACAGTTTCTTTTTTTGGAGGGTTGGGTGGGTTTGGGTTTGCAGAAAAACACTTCCCTTAGTTTTAGCCTCCAAATGATTGGCCGCCTGCACTGTAATTTGAGAGACAACGGAAAACAAGTGGAGTGTATAATGCATTACAACCAGAGACAGGCAGAAAGACAAGTTAAAAGGGGGCAGGCTAATGTGGTCATTTGTTTTGTGCAAAGGCTTCAATTAGGCATCTTTATATGATGCAGCTGAGGGGAGACAGGGCTGGAGAAATTAGAGGAATGCAGATGGATAATGGTCTGAAACACTCAGGAGACACTGTAAAATAAAACAAACTCGTAAAATGCTATTAAAAATGTTTTCCTCCTGCAGGAATTGATGCTCATGTTTTTGTGCCTGTAACTGGCCACAAAAAAAACTTAAAGGGCATCTCTTTTTTATGTAGAAAAAGCACTTAATGCTTTAAAATAATGATTAACGAAAACGAAAATAAGCAAAACAAGCGCCGGAGCTGTTAATTATAAGTAGAGCTTCAAAGCGCAGCACATCCCGCACCAATGCTTCATTGCGTTTTTTTCTCTTTTTCAGAGCAGTGTCACAACATTTCAATTTCTTGTCCTGAAATGAACCTGACTGCTACTTTTTAAGCCATTTCAGTCAAGAAAAATCTGAGCAACTGTGGTAAAAACAGATCAAATGGACAAAGACTGAGTTGATGGAATATTGTCAGGTTGATGGCTTTGAGCTTTTCAGCTAGTCGCTTTTTCCCCCTTGCACTTGGTTTGTCAGTAAGTCTCCCCTGACTACATGTTTTCATTCACCGGCCGTCCACACAATGCTCAAATATGCAGCCTGCTGAGCAGGGCTTCAGGGGAGATTTTTTTTTCATCCTGCACAGGTTTGTCTTACATCCATGGCAACCAACTTGTGTTATCCCAGCACCCCACAGGGCAGTAGTCAAATAAAACACAGGCAGAAAGTTTGCTATGAATCAGCTGTTGAGATGCCAGAGAGCGTACTTGAGGAGAGGCGCTCAAATCATAGCAAAACGGTTTGAGATCATCAGATCAAAGAAGAGACTTCTGCTGGAGCAACACTTTGATTTGAGGATTTATTTGGAGAGCGATGTCTTGCTTTCTGCTCACTGAGGAACTGAAGGCTTCTATAAATAAAACAATCTGTGTTCTCCCTCATGTGATACAGGCTGTGAGGAGGGAGGGTTTGTTTTGTAATACCTGTGCTGCCTCTTACCCAACCGTCAGTCAGAAAAAGGAGAAGTTATGTGGAGTTACTCTAACGTTAGGGGCTCAATGGGCGCCTTAACTTCCGGTCAGTGTGAAAAGGTTGCTGGGCAACCAGGACAGAGTCTGAGCCGTCTGGTGCCGTTTGAGCATTTCATTTTGTTGGCTGACTAAACAAATGATATATAATGTTTTAATTAGAGTGTTTAGGAGTGTTGACAGACAGATTTGTTTAGCTTTGGAAAAAGCCACGTTATCTGTTTCACCTCCACAGTCTCAGTCGCAGATCATCTCCTGTTCTACCTTCATACTTAGACAGACATGGGAGTGCCTTCAATCTTCTTAAATAACTCTTGATAAGAATGAAAGTTCAATAACTTTCGGGTGATTTGGACAAAAAAAAAAATCACATCTCGATATATTTTGCTTGACTGGTGATATACAGTATATCTTGATATTTTGTGACATACAAGAAACATGTTACACAAACTGTTGCAGGTCACCGTAGACTAACCAAACACTGCCCGACCAAATACAAACTAAATCTAAATACACATGCTAGCCTTGCAACATTAATGCTACAAACTCTCGCTCTCTCTCTACATATTTACCCTGGAATTCAGCACCTTTAAAATGAATGTGTCTGCGAGAGGGAGAGAGAGTCTCCTGCTGTCAGCTTAAAAAAAATACATTACAATTTCATTTACTACATTCCATGTAGAAAAAGTCGTGATACATCGAGCATATTCAATAAATTGCCCAGCTCTACCTAAAGGCTGACAGTATTTAAGAAGAACGAACAACTGAAAACTGGAACGGCACACATCTCTGCTAAAAAAGTGGGGGAAAAAAAAGATAACTACAGCGTCTACCCCTTTTTCTGGATCTGCTCCAAAATCTTGTCCTTGGCTCATGTCCTACACCCTCCACCAAGTTTCATGAAAATCGGTATAATAATTTCTTTCGTGTTATCCCGCTGACAAAAGAACAAACCAACAAACAGATGTGGGTGTAAACATAGCTTTTTTTTGGCAGAGGTAAATATATGATCATTGAGACGTGAAACAGACAGACGGCTGTAAAAACCTGTTTCTCAGATCCCATTATTCATCCACAATTACATGACAGCTTGATGAGCAAGCTCAGGTTGCCTGTTATAAATTGAATGCTGCTGTTGACTACTTGGATGTCTGTGGCATGAAGCTTTCGAGGCCATTAACACATTGTGGCTTGTGGTCTTTCTTCCAGTCAATGTGTCATTATGGTTTCCAGCCTGGGAACAAGAACGTTCTACTCAGCATGGGATTCAGGAGTCCAGCAGACACAATAAGTCAGACCACCTTTTTTATTTGCACTGCTTAGTGTGAGCTACTGTTTCATTAAGAACACCAGTGGTGCTAATGAATGTGAGATTAAACAGAAAGGCCAGAGTGCCGGTATCATTGTCGTAGAAAGCTAAGCTGTTGCACTCATAACTGCCTTTGTTTAGCAGCTTTTAAAGTTGTCTCCAATTCTTTGACTTCAAAAAGAACACAGTCAATGGCAGAGGCCTCACAGCTTGACTGAGAGCAGACCTTAGTCAGCTGTCAAATTAGTACAACGCACTCTGTGCCAAACAAGGACGTCTCACTAGGAGTGGCAGTAAAGATGTTGTTATTGTTGCTTATTAGGCAGAAGATATATTAAGCGTTTTTGTAGCCAAGTTTCTTTTTCTGTGCATAAATTCTGGATTTGTCAAGTCCAGTACAGTCAGTTGGCTAACGCCCATAAGCCTGTAACCACAACATCCTGTGTTTGAAACCTATAAAAGAATATTTTTAATTTAATGGATACAAAGGAGAAAGGAATCATGCGACAGACAGAGGGTAAAACTAAGTTTAAACCTTGCCTCACAAAAAAATGCTGTCATCTCTGACTCACGTCAAGTGGCAGTAGGACATGGACAGGAGTTTTAGTTTAGTGTAGAAATTTTAGTGGGACCCAGAGATGTGTATCTGCAAACTTGTCTCAAACAAATGTCTTAGACTCCAGGTATATCATTTCTATTGTTTATTTACCTCCCAATGAGAGCCTGTTGAGCTCTCATTAGGTTCAGAACTCATTTATTCATTTACTCATTTAACACTGTGTAAAGCACATGAGAATCATGAAATTATTATTCTACTTAAAGTGGCTGTAAAGTTTGTGAATATTGTCTTCTTTTGGAATATTCTCTCCCAACTCTATATAGAGATAGACCGTTTAATTGGCACTGACAGGAAGTTTTATAAACCATCGGTATCGGCAGAACTTGGCTCTGATAGCGGCTGGTGGTTAATATCATCTTAACTGGAATTACTGACTTTGAAGGAACATAGCATTTATTATTATGACTTCATGGAGCCCCTAAAGTCTCACTTGCACAACATATTTATCTTGTTCCACCAAGTAAACAAGGAAATTAACAATAATAATGGGTACACAGGATAAAAAATATCACCTTTCGGCACTTCTCCGTATGACTTTGATATTAAGTTCAACAGTTATCTAATATCTAATATCAAACAGGGTTAATTTCCAACAGTGTTGAATTTTCTTTTAGGGATTGATACCAACCGATTAATTGGCTATCGGCTTTTTCCTGCTCCAAACTATGATAATTATATATAGCCCTTTTAAAAAACCTCCTATGGGACGACCTCTAGTATACATCATGTGACTAGTTTTGGTCACGTGACACACAAAAGACTGGTCTTAAGAGATTACTCACATGTTTTATTCATTTATATCCATCCATCCATGTATGTTCCGTTGCTCAAAAATCAAGCTCAGACCTGAACCATGGATTTATAGAATCATGACACCCCTATTTGTCATGATGTTATGTGGTGAAGTTGTGTCATTGTGGTCAGAGATTCATGATCCAGTTTGTATGTAAATGTAGATTGGGTTTGACGGGTCGTGGCTTTCGTGTCAACTGTAGAATGTGTCACTGCATCGTATCATGTAAAAATTGCATTTGATTCCTATTCACTTATTGATTTGAGTTGGTGCATTTTTTAGAGTCTGGGTTTTAGGTAGACACACTTCTTTCCCCCCGTTGTCCAGTGTGAATTCCAGGCTTTTCTTCAAGGCATATTGTGCACAAATGAGCTCTAAAAGCAGCCCTGCAGTAGCCACTTACCTAACCACTCCTTTACAGTCCAAGAATTTCAAGCTCAAAACAGTAATTTCTTGCCAAGGACAGATATTGTGCTGTGACCAGGCCCGAGCAGCACTGCATCACTGACTACAGTAACATAGTGTTCCCTTCCAGTAAAGTTTCTATGTTGGTCACAAACTGGCTGCTCGCCTCAGTTAGAGAAAATATGCTGCTTTTTATAGGTCTCTGCATTTTAGGATCTTTTGTCTTCTATTGAAAATGCGTACTGCATACCCTTCGACAAATGCCAGGCTTTCTCCCATGGGATTGGCATTTTGTTTTATCGTGGCCAAAAAAAATGCTTGCACTGGGTACGAAACGTGTTATTTGATATGAAAAACCAAAATTGGACCGTGAACCATCTGTTTTGATTTGTCTATGCAGCGTGAGTGGAAGTAATGCACACAATATCAGCTTGGTCATATGTTTGCTGATCTTAGCTTTACAGTTCTTTTACCCCATATCACAAGTATAGGGGTGGGTCAAGATGTCAATATGGGAATAGACCTTATTACTTCCTCATGTGATACGTTAATGCAACGGTGTCAGATACCTATGTGGTTATTAAAACCCAGGGCACATCTGGGCATGTAAGTCGAAGTGTGATAAAGAGGCACTAAGCTGAGACTCTATGTGAGCACTTTTTTTTTTTTGTCCCACCTCCTTGATGTGCAGGTGCGAGGCGTATGGTGTGAGAACATGTTTGACGTTAAGAATGTTATGGAATAATATTGTAAACAAGGGCTTTGAAGGTGGTCACATGACAGAGGGTAAAGAGTGACATCAAACAATAGATTAGA
>JAPQRN010000018.1:22260647-22272391 GCA_037367275.1 Coranthus polyacanthus
CTGCTGCCCCCACGACCTGGCCCCGGAAAAGCGGTAGATGATGGATGGATGGATGCTGTATTTCTGTTCAAAGGAGTGAAATGACTTCAAAGATATTTAACCCTCAGGTCCTCTTGCGACCTTTTTAGGGATTCTCAATTGTGTTTTTGCTCTCATTTTGGCAGTTTTTATGCTGAGATGATGATATCTGGCAAATCTTTCATTTTTTAAAGGAATTTTTTCTAATTCAGCATCAACACTGGAAAAAATGTTCCACTTTCTAGACCAAAGCCTCGCATTCTTGCTCCTGGAGCCCTTTTTGGCCCCATTGACCATCACTGATATTTTTAAACATGATCCAGTGATGTAAAAGGGCCTTAAGGGGAAAAGTGTGATTTTGTAACATTTTTTTGTCATAGCACAAAAAGTAATCTATCAAAATCAGCATTCTTGCTAATCATTGACATATTCCAGACTGATAATCCCTGCACAAAAATCCCACTTTGCATTCAAATAGAAAATAATTCATATTTTTGTATTAAAAAAGGTGGCATTATGTAAATAAACTGGCATTTAAAGGGTTAAAATTATGAAAAATTAATTCACATTTGCTTCACATGCTGAGGACTGCAGTTAATGGCAAAAAAACAAAAACATTTTTCCTTCATGTTTAATATTTTTAGTGACCTAAAAGGGCCTTAAGAAGAAAAGTGTGATTTTTTTTAAAGGGTGTCCTGAGAGTTAAGCAAAGAGACTCCAAATTTCCTACATTTAGTACAGTTTGCTGTTACTAAACAGCACCTTTGTGCATCCTACATAAACATCCATAAATCTACAATTTGTGGTGATTCCATTTAAATGCCCTCTTTCATTCTTCTTATCATGAATGTTGTGTTGCTCCATTACTACAAATGCAAAGGTTACTGTACTCCTAAATAATGACTAACATACTTTATAACATTACTAATTATGAAGTGAAGTGTTTTCACTTCACTTCTCTGCATTTTCTGTCATTTTCATCTTACCTGAAAAATAATAACAAAGGCCAGTCGGACAGCCAGGACCGCCCAGAACTCCTTCGAAATCTCATATGGAGTGGCTGACCAAGGAGGTTCTCTGTAGTCCTTATACCTGTAGACACAAACAGACATTTCCTGGTTTGGGTTGAATTGTTATTATTGTTACTTATTATACCCTTTATAAACATCCATGTGCCTCGTTCAAGAAACACAAGCCACTGATACTGACAGATGGCCTAAGATGACTTCACAAATGCAATGTTTTGTTTACGGACCTGTCTCATATTTGAACTAAAATTATTTTAGTGGTTTGGAATTCTTCAAGGACTTTAAAATGTCAAGATTGGGACATCAAACTTCACCAAACTTTCATTTGCTCTCATGCATTGCATTTGACTTTAGTGTGCTGTATTTGTCTAACCCTCTCTTTTCCAACAAGCACAAGATGTTAAGAACATAAGTTCTGTCAGTAGTGAGTAGAATTATGGTTCATTGCTGACTGTAAAATCAGAACCTTTCTAAATTTCCGTGTGGAAAGCTTGGATCAGAAACACAGTTTTTAACATTCACGTCCATGAATGTCAGAGATATTTACACACAGAAAATGGAACAACTACAGGTACTACTCGGAAAATTAGAATATTATGTAAAAGTAGTTTTATTCAGGCAATTCAACAGAAAAGGTGAAACCAATACATTTCATAGACTTATTACATGCAAAGTGAGATATCTCAAGCAGAAGATGGTCAGGAATGGGCCATTCAAAAGTATGGGGGATAAGTAGTGGACTCTGGAGTTGCTGCTTCAAGACAAATGACACGCAGGCCTTCTTTTACTGACCCTTCCAAAACCATGTTTTCAGGCCTGGTTCAGGAAAAGATCACATACATCATCTGAGCTGAGAAGACCAGCATAATGAAAAAGACTGGTCTTCTTTGACTTGAATTAGGAAAATGAATTCATGTATCATGGTGTTTACTCTATTGGCCAGTTAGCGACTCAATACAACCAGGCCCACGACCCATTATGGGTCCTGACCCTAAATTTGGGTAAGGCAGGTTTAGACTTTTAAATTAAAGTTAAAAATACAAATAATATAACATGAATAGGATAAAATAGTGCATCAGATACAGAGTGTCTAACTGAAAGAATTTAGCCTGCCCTGTTTACACATTTACAAGTTAGTTTTATCATGGAAAAGGATTAAATGATTATTTAGCCTACCTGCAGATCTCAACTGGGTAGCCAAGTTGCAAAGGATCTATAGGCTCTTTGCCATCCTGGAAGTGGCTGACATTAAAATAGGACAGAGTATGGTTGACAAAACCATGCATGGAGCCATCAGAGCTGTACATGTACTGGTAGACCATCCGAGGGATGAAGTCTGAGGTGAAGGAGATGACAAATGCCTAGAAATTGGAGTAGAATTTAGGTTATTTAAATTTTCTTATCATAACAATATCAATAGTCTTCATTAGCAGTTTCAGTTTTCAGTAAAAATTCAGTACAAAATAGTACAACCAAACACCTGGGTATAAAAAAAACCCAAAATGTACTATATATAAATTAAAAATTGAAAATACATCATGATGGCAAAATAAAGGACGGAGTCCCATCAGACCAGTAAATATGATTCTTTGTGATTATGCAATGTGGCTTATTATTATTATTATTATTATTATTATTATTAACTGAAACGATGCATTCTCTGTCATCTAGTTAATCTATTCCTTATATTCTGGTCTAACTTGGCTTTTCATGTTATGAAGGATCACCTTCAAGGGCTAAAGCAAAAGCACATGTGGTAAACACCCAAGACATTGCTAGGCTAATGTGTTTATTTAAGTCTATGTATAGTGATTCTTTAGCGTCTCTCTGCACCAGTGTGTTCATTTTAGTCCATGTTAACTTGAAGAGTTTGTGTAATGTGTTGTTTTGACAACTTCGGACAGTGACAAATTACTGTAAATTTGTGAGTCTCTGGTCTGGTTCTGAACTCCGACATGCAGTGAGTCTGATTTACACAAATGCTTTAGAGTTATATTAGAGTGTAAACACTGCAGCATCACAGATGTATGACAGTTAAGTAAATGTGGACTAATGTTTACTTCATCAACAATTGTCAAAATATTGAAATAATCCAAAATGATCCAAAATGTTTCTAGTCAGATAACAACAACAAAAAGCCATCACTTGTTACAGTTTGGTTGCAACTCAACTACATTTTGTAAGAAGTGAGAAAATTGTGATTTAGATTGTGGATCGTGATTGTCCCTCAAAATATCATCAGATGATAATAGGCTGGGCAAGATTGCCCAACCCTAGGTATACACAGCCATTCTTGGATTGTTTTAATGATTGCTCTCCAGAATGGTAGAACTGGAGGACAAGCCCAGATTGCACGAATAATGGAATTTTGCACATTTCCAGCACATATAATTAGGGAGTAAACCCATTTTATAAGATGGACAAGTGTAAAATACCGTAGTACAAATGGAATGTATTACAGTGTGTAAATTTACCTCAAGCTTCCCTTGAAACCAGCCTACATTTAAAGACGTCCAAGCATCTTTTTAAGGCTGCCATTGAAATCCCTCTGTCTCAGGTTCTCACTGTGGCCTTGAGGTATATTAGCAGTTATCTTGTAGAAGGTGGAAGTCAACCGGCTATTTTTAGGTAGTTTAAAATAAAGCTGTCCCCAGTTATCCTCCCCGGTCCCCCAGACCATTTATTATTTGAAAATTTCTCCAGAAGTCTGATCTGATATGGCCTGAGCCATAGCTCTGTTTTTGGTTGAGTGCTTGTTAACCAGTGCCCCCTTGCATATGAGGTGCTTGCTAGATTTCCCTCGGTCCAGCAGCAATAACAACTGGGGGCTAGTCTGAGATGCTCGTAAGTGTCGCCACCTGGTGAGGTGAGTGCTGAAACGACATGACCTATGTCCAAAGCTTCAGGAAAGGCTCTCATTTTGTGCACATTATAGCTGTATAGCCTGACACCTCCTCCTTTTCTGTATCTAAGCTTTCTGATCTTCTGATATGCTAATTAAAATGTCCTGATTCTCCCTCCATCCTGATTGATGCCTGTACTTGCCTCCAGCCCCATCTTGAGCCCTGCTTAACATCACAACTTATTGGACTGATGCCCCAGTCCGGTGATCCAATCACGCCACAGCCTCTTAGTCTCAGTTATGATTCTAGGACACTTAACACCTGCTGAGAAAAACTACTATCTCCATTCTGGCAAGTTTGAGTTTCTTGTATTGAAGTGGATGATGTGTGATAAATTTAGGCATTACTTTTATTATGCACACACCTTCACTATTAACACACATAATAATCCCCTTACCCTGTGTTTTGAACACAGCTAAATTAATTTAAATTGGATTGTTGGGTGGGTTAGATAGTTGATTTCACCATAAAGTATAATCCAGGCAAGTCTAACACTGATATAGACACCCCCAGTAAGAAACTCCCAATACCCAGTTAAGTTCCAAGACCACCTGACAGAATACACAAGCTGCTCAAGAAGATAATCCAATCTGTGAGGTGATAAATCTGAAAAAATGTTAACTTGTTTTGAATGGTGCTATATAAGTAAAGTTGTTATTGTTAATATTATTATTATGTTTGCTAATGCAAAATGTTTGTATATGAGAATGTGGGTACATGCAATTCTTAATGCAACCAAATCGATCATGCTGAACTGGAGAGCATAAAACACCATATTACCATAAACGAATATGCAGATTTTACTTACATTAATGATGACGGCCACTTTTGCTACCCCTCTTAGTATGTTGTACCATATACCTGTAGGCATAACATTATAAATCAATGGCAAAAATACATTACATAGTGCATAGTTACTGAAGGAATGAAAGAGGAAAGAGCTGCATGCCTTAGCTATGCTGCTATAGGCCTCCTCTCCTCTCCTCTCCTCTCCTCTCCTCTCCTCTCCTCTCCTCTCCTCTCCTCTCCTCTCCTCTCCTCTCCAAATCACAGTTCACCCCCTCCCTTCCTTCCTTCGTTCTCTCAGAAACCTCGAGCCAGAACACACTTCTGTAACACCTCTATGCGGGCAACTGTTTTCAGTTTTAAAACAATGCCCTCTTTGTTGAAACTAAAGATGGAAGGAAAAAGAAAACATCCCAGGGCTTTTTAACTTCTCCCGTTCTCTGCTTTGTTCAGGTGAGAATGGCCGGTCTGTTGCTTGTTGCAGTGCTGCTCCTGCTGCTGCTGCAAAGAACATAGACAGAACTTAAACAAAGAAACATTTTAACATGGGACAGTTTGACATGGCCTTGCCAGATTTGGACTATGTTATACTCCTCCTCTTCATCCAGTCATGATTGCACATGTTTCAACTCCCATAAAGGCCCAGTCTTACATGGTGGTTTGTTTGTAGATCATAGAAGGCAGGTATACAGAGCTCCCTCACACATACTGAATGACACCTTCTTCTTCACCTCAATCTCCTTCTAAATTTGGGCTGTTTACAAGGCTTGTGCTTGTTTTTTTTGTTTTTTTTTGGGTATGATGCTGTCATGATGCAAAGATTTATTTTCCTCATCTTCTTTCTTGTCATTCTTTTGTGTCTTGCTTGCTTGCTTGCTTGTCTTCCACCAGACATAGAAATGCATGGTTGTCAGACTCATCATCACCTGATACTTTTTTTTCTAAAAGCTCTGCGATGTGTTTGCACATCTATGTGATAACAGAGCTGCTTGCCCCCTCCTCAGAAAATAACATGCATGTGTGGAAATCAGCCATGCCGGAACAGCAAGGGAAATTTAATGCTCTTATCGGGACACTGACAAACTGCATTTGGTGGTTTTGGGTGAACATGCTTTAATAGTATAAATGTACAGTGGGGCTTCTTGCAGAGATTGCAGGCATGTTTATTTTTACATTCTATATCCGGCAGCTCAAGAGTGTGTTAGTTTGTTAGGATAACTCGGTCAGACCAACCTGCCTGCAGTTTACAGCTGCAGAAGGAGATTAAAATGGCCCTTATTTATTACCATGTAAATCCAAAGGTAGTTTAAGCACATTTCTAGGATAGGTGATTTATATAGAGGCAAAGTTAAAGTAAGTTTCGGATGCAAGGTAAATACTGAAGGGGTGCGTGTAAATATAATAATCCTGTACTTTTGTAAGCCTTAAGAGTCATTATCACTGTCAGCGTTCTATTTTTTTCCCCCACTGCAAATATTTGTGCTCACTGTCATCAAACTACGTCGTGGAACAACAAAGCATGCGGGGTCTTTTCATCCACTAATATACCACAATGAAGAAATAGCTTTGTGTTGACTGTGGCTCCCTGTAAGTCATTGACTTTCGTTGTGTGCCTTTTTCTCCGAGTTGATGGCTGAGTCCACAGAGCCACTGACTCATCCTCTCTAGATGGAGAATGGCCTTTTCTGCAGCCTATCAGATGTCACTGGTCTCCTCTGTTGTGGTCACAGCCATTCAGAGAGGATGAATCACATTAATAAAAGCCATCTTAGCGTTGCTCAACAGCCCAGCTGAGGTCAGCCGGTGGCATTTGAGCTCTGTAAACCTGGAAACGGGCAAAACTTCAAACACAGGTTTAGTAGCTGCTGATGTGATGACTTGAGACACGTTACAGTGCACTTTTAGAGATGCATATACTATATCAGCCATGCTTCTGCTTATTCCTCTGTGTGTGTCTGTGATAGAGGGAAAGGGAGCTTTGAAAGGGACTTCAGCTACAAAGCCTCATCCAGCTGACTGATGTCTTTCCTCAGTGACACTCCTATAATACAAATACACACACACATGCACAGAATACTGAGCAGAATATACGTAGGGAAGTAGCCAAGCTATCAAAACGGCACACGTGCCTGTTACGTAATGCAATCAATTGACTGTAGTTTAAAGTGCAAAGGTAGATTGGCAGATTTCGAAGGTTGTGGGCAGCAGTTTTAGAAAGCATGCAACATGTTCAGCCAGTTACAGAAGACAGCGCTGTTTTCCTCTCGTGAAATCACATTTTCTGTTTGTTTCTGAAAATTAAAAATGTCTCCCTCTGCTGGAGAAAACAACGCCTAGCATTTTCTTACCATTCCTCATACTGACTTTGCCTGCTACCTTTTGTATTACAATTTCCATAGTAATTTCCTTTTTTTTTTACTGCATCTAAATTCTGATCTGTTCACAAACATCACAGTCACCTTTGAAACCAAATCAGAGACGGAGGGATAGAGAGACATTGTGCAATAGGCTGAAATAAAAATCTTTTTTTTTTTTTTTTTCCTTTTCTCTTTAAGTGCCAACTGCCAGCAGCCCTGACCTCAAGTGTAACTCATCATTCGGTTAGCTTCCCCTGTCACAGTTAACCAGATCATCCTACATTAAAGAAAATGAAAAGCACAGCAATTATGGAGGAAAGAAAGAAAATGAGCTCAGATTTAAAAGCCTTTTAGACATGGAGGAAAAACTCAACCACTGGGAAATGAAACTGAAGGGCTTTTGTGATTGATATGTAATGGGCAGTATATCTGGATGATAGCCAATGATAGCCAAGCTTTTAAACATTAATTGTTCATATATCAGAGAATGTATTTAGCATCCTCGCAGGCGGGTGAAGACCCTGCATACAGATTAGTGGCATGCTGTAATGGCACAAATCATACATAAGATGGATTATAATGTACAGACACCTAACCTAATTTGTTAAACAGTCATCTGGAATGGATCACAGATTTAAAAAATGAAACGTTTATAACACAAAAATCTGTTTATACGAAAGCGTGACAGTGAAACCTGCCTCCTCTGGCTTTTTTTTTTTTTTTTTTTTTTTTTTTTTTTTTTTTAAATGAAAAATGCTTCATGCATGAATAGACTTTATGCTTTACATAGTCTTTGTTGAGTCAGTTCGAGTATCAGTGCTCACAGTGTTTTAGTCCAGTTTTTGTTTTTTAGTTGGAATATGTTAAAGTCTTACATTTACTGTGAATAATAGTCCACACACACACACACACAACCCACTCTTTCAACTCTTCACCTCATTAACTGTGATACTCACCATGTTTCCCGCTGCTAGGTAATTGAAACAGGCCAGACCTTCAGTAATAGTGTTTGAGAGTGTTTTCTATCATGCTGGCTCAGCCTCTTCTCGGTGTTTCCCCTGCTGCCAGAAATGCAAACATGCCTGCTCTTCTCTTATCAGCTGGGTCATTGACACACAGCATTGTTACAAGCTCATTATATCTGTTTTTTCAACAGACAGAAATGGACCTGGAAGCCCTCCTGGTATTTATCTTGGATGCCTGTGTAATTATAAGGACTAAAAAATAATATGGGGCATGAAGAACTCAGCTGATGCTGATTATCAGTAAAGATTGTGGTAAAAAAGAATGTTTTTGGTTTCAAATTTTAGTCACTCCAACGCAAAAGTACAACTTAATTCTACGTCATACGTATTTATCAGTTTTCACATCAAACCCGAGGGATTATAAGTAAATGTTTTCTCATTTCAGTACTGATTGCTATTAGTCATGACATGTGACCAATCAGATGTGAGCGAGATGTTGCTCGAGATCACAAGGTGGTGACTCTACAGCCAGATCGAGACGGCTGCATCAGAGCGTCAGAGTAGTGTGTTTTCCATTTATTTTATCTGATATCAGATAAAAAAAAAAAAAAAAAATACAGATAATCTTAAAAATGTTCAGCCATGGCCATTAACCGGTCTATACTAGACTGAATCTTCCTTATATCTGCAGTAGAGCTGACTGATAAATCACATGGTCATCGTCACCAAAATTTGAACATGCGTAATAAAAGACCAGGCCTGAATCCTGATGAACTAGAAAAAATGTGGTTACGCTGAATGAGTAGAATTTCTAATAATATATATATATATATATTTTTTTTAAACAACAAATTGGCTCATTTTCTTCAACACTGTATTGAAATAAAAAAAAAATCATATTTAATTCATATTTGACCGTGGATACATGAGCCAGATGCAGCACCAGCGAGTCGTCAGCTACTCAGAATAATTGAGAGCAGCTTAGTTTGTTTATCATAAGTCATCGTAATGCTGAGCGATGCTATCGTACAAGCCTACCGATAGCCAGTGACATCCAAACTTTTAAACTTTCATCGTTCATATATCAGAGAGTGCAGTTTAGCCTTGAAGACACAATTTCAAAATGGATGTTACAAAATGGTGAAAACGCAGCCTTTTCTGATCCTGCTCCTTTCAACCCTCTTGCATTATTCTTTCTTATTCCTCATTTCCCTCTCCTGTGTTATTTCTGTCCCGAGGCGTGCCCAGGAGCCTGGCCGCTGGTCCAGGCCTCCAAGTGAGAGACGCTGCTTCACACTTTGCACAATAGTGTCTTTTCACATTAACTGGGAAGCTTGCGACTTCCGCGTGGGTGTTCTCCTGATACAACAGACGTGTTTAGACAGCAGAATTACTGATAAGGTTATTACCTGTACTTTTGAAAGTTTGCCTTTGTGCACCAAAGCCTGAGAATTAGGCACATGCCTGATTCTTTGATAACAAGAGTTACATTTAAGGAGGCGCAAGAGGAATGTGGTGAGAGACAGAGATGATACAGAGACAAATTTGTTTACTACACAGATATTCTTTATGTGGTTTGACAGGTGGAATTTTCATTAACTCCACAATTTAATGTGGTAAACCCCTTGAAGCATGTGCATTAATCCCTGTGGGACCCTTCATGACCGCTTTACTTTATACAAAGAGAGCTGCAGTCATTTCTGACAGACCTTCATGAGCACATATTTCTTGCTCTCCATCAGAGCCTGTCTGAATGCCGGTCTTCTATCTGTCTAGTTCATTCCGACAGTCTTTCACACACACACACACACACACACACTACCCACTCTGCACTACCACAGCTGCCACTCTTATCTTTGCCATCCTTTACACATTCTGTCTCTGACCAGAATACTCGCTGTGTAGGAGGTGCAGCTTTCTTTATCCACACATAAACATCTTTGTATCTTCGATCTTGTTAGACCTACCGCGTCTGTGTTTGATCACAGCAGGCCTACAATCAAATCCTGTACGTGGCACCTCAGTGTTTAACGCTACCTGTGTGAATCTGGGCGCCTGTAGGCATACCAGACCCCTCTCTGTTCCGCCTTGCAGTCCCTCTCTCCGGGGGCTTTCGGTCAGTCTTCACACATCGGTGCATATTGTACAGCACTCGACCGTCTAAGCCCTCATCACGCCCGTTACCCCCCCTCCGTCAGACACACGCCCCCAAGGCAGCTCGAGGCCTTCACCCTGGATCTTACTTCTCAACTCATGACAAGCACATGATGTGAGAATGGCCATGGCTCAGGTTTTAGCTGAAACAAAAACGGAAAAAGAGAGGCAAAAGGATAAAGGCGAGCTTGTTGCACTGGTTTTATGTGAAATATTATCTTTTGTGCCGAGCTATTGGCGGTTATTTAAATGATTTAAAACTAGCAACTGCAATCAGCATTCGAGGTTGCAATGCTATGATAATCTACTTGATTGCTTAACATGTCTTTTTGTTTTAGAAGTGATAAATGCACATGCACTTCACATACAGGTCAGAAACGATATCCATCTGATATAGTATCCGTGCCAATAATGACCTTCATTTAATAAATTGTATATTGGTAAAATGCAGCAGTCCAGACCAAATACTTTATCTTAATATAATTCATTAGTAAGATGTCAACAATGCATTTTTTTCTTTCTTGTAGACCTTCTTGCAGATGTATGTATGCAGTGGTTTGTATGCTTTTGCCTGTTTCATCTTAATTTTATATGATGCACAGTGAGAATTGTGGCTTTTGTGAGCACTTTTTTTCTCCTTTACTTGACTGTCAGATGCCACGGTGTTGCACAATCACTCCTCTCTCCAAAACATGTCCCCCTTAGACACAAACACACTGAAAAAACATTCACGAGCAAATCTAGATAGTACGTGCAGGGTTGGAAACATGCAAACAAAGGAGCAACAGCATGATATGTTTTAACCCCCTGTGGCTGTTGCAGCAGCCTGAATATCAGATTCAAACAGAAGTTTAAAAAAATTATTTTTTACATTTGTGTCACACAGCATCGCACAGTTATCAAAATGTGCTTGACATTTACTTTTAAAGCAATACAAATAGGGGGGAGAAAACTGTTTGCTGAGGATTTGATAACACGTAGGTTTTTGAAGGTTTCAAGTGTGCGTACGCTTTTATTGGCGAGCATATGTTGGTTTTATGCAAATGTGAAAAATATTTCTACAAATGAATATTCTTTGAGGAGCTGATTTGAAAGCTTCCTACACTTCGTCTCTCTTAACTTTTATTCTCCCTCATTTCTGCCTTTTAACCTCTGCCTTTTTCCTGTCTCCTCTAACTTTCCTGTTTTATCCACTTATTCTCCAATGACACAATGTGCTGCAGTTTCTCCTCTCCTGCACTACCACCGGTTTCATAGAAAGGGTTGGTTTATTAAAGCAGTGTATATAGCACAGTTCATATTATATCACAGCAGTTCTGACTCTGATGTATTGTAGCCTGTTTCCCATTTTTCTTTGTCAGCTCAACTTTTGATTAGAGGACAAATTGCTTCTCTACACGTACTCTACTCCCTGCTGGAAAGAGCACATGGACTGTTGGCTCCTGCGGGGACTCCTTTAGTCTTCTCTTCTCTTCTCTTCTCTTCTCTTCTCTTCTCTTCTCTTCTCTTCTCTTCTCTTCTCTTCTCTTCTCT
>JAPQRN010000018.1:22303162-22321091 GCA_037367275.1 Coranthus polyacanthus
GAGCCTTTGGTCTCCCTTCTAACACCACAAGGCTGTGACATGTTTACACCTGAAGATTGCAAACTTTATTCTTTAGTTCTACAATCTTTGGCTACGCTCTTACCACAGTGTTCAGAAAGCACGGAAACTGACAGACCAAGCTTTACGACCACCTTGCACCAAACGATCCAGATGACGGGAGCGTGCCTCGAGTCCATCAAAACCCTCATGATTTTATTCTGACAATGGAAATTTGTCTGCAACGTTGAAATCGCTTGAAAAGTCATCTGGTGTATGCCCACCTTTAGTCGCCTAGATCCATAATAATAGCCTGTGCACCGATTTCTATGTAGAGGACTCGGGTCGATCCTTCTACTCGCTCCTGAGTTTTCAGTGCTTGTCTTCTACAGCAGCAACACTGTGCAACACTAGCTAACGTTAGCTTAGAAATGCAGTTAGCTAAGGTCAACAAATGACCGGCTCTCAGCACAACGTAGACTCCAACACAAAGCAAACGCACAGACGTGCAGATCTTACACATTAAAACTCTGAGTTTCCACTATGTTTTAAGTGTTAGTAATCTTGACTTCCTCCTTTCTACTAAAACCCCCCCCCCCCAAAAAAAAAAACAAACCGTTTGCTCCACCTGCACAAATACACACAGTCTGTCAGTTCAGTTACTTTGTTCTGTCCTGTACAATCATGGATTTATCAAAGTGTAATTAATCCGTGTTTTCAAGGGAGCAATTCCCTCCGTCTCAGTACAACAGTGTGAGAACAGCTCCCCAACACAAAATGCCTGTTACTACCCACTGACCAGCTACCAGTCCATATTAATTACCACTGCCACCTTACTCAAACAGCCCTGTCCGGCTAATTCCATAGTGTCTCCCTCGCACAAGTCAATACAACTGCAAGGCTCAGGGCTTCTTAGTAATTGGAACAAATATGGCAGTAGTGATGTTTGGAGCTAAATCTTTGCCAGAGGCAGTGTTGAGTGCTGTTGTATTATCCTCTTTGTCACAGCTCTCAGTAAAGGTACACACTTCTAGATCCCCATATACTGTCAAACCTTGTAATCCTGATTAGAATAATCCTTTATGAAAACACCTTATTACAATCTGTCAGACTATTTCAACCTGTCTGAATAAGTTTTGCCAGTCAATTAGTCTGATTCCCAATTGGTTCACATCTAAATTCATGAATACAGTACATTTTGTGGAAATGATATTGTTATCTGGAAATCTTGATGCATTATTTAATTACGGCGCTGACTTATTCTGTCATATTGTTTTTTATTACCATATTAACTCTGGGTTATTGTCCCAACAGATGTTTGTTTGAAGCATGGCCCTCATATTCATTTTACACATTAGACTGCATATGTTTCATTGTCTTGCCTGAAGTATTTTTTGTCCTTTTGAGCTCATGTGAACAAGCTGCTTTGAAGTAGCGGACTCTCCCAGATCCTCTCTGTGCTCGGCAATGAGCCAGAAGGACTTTTGTTTCCTCTGTGACAACTTGAAGGCAGGTATTGCCTTCTAGCTTACTAACCACATGCCTGCTTTGTTTCTCACTCAGCCAACCATGAACAGCGTGCATGGTTTACCTCCTTCATCTCCAGAGCCGGTGAACTCCTGTCTCCATAACATTTTGATGAAGGTGTTTTCAGGCTCAGCAAAAATACTTTTCTGCATTTAGACAGCGGAACAGGTATTTTGTAAAAAATATTGTGTACAGTATCTCTTCCATAGATGAGACTGAAGATGGTTTCAGTAGAAATGATGATTATGTGAACATAGTTCGCTCTAGCAAATGCTTGTCACAGTTGTTTCATAATCAACAATTGAACAAAGCAGCATCCAGGAAAGGTCTAGTCCTTTGGGATGATGATCTGAGGATCTCTAGTTTGTCAACAAATACATGAGAGAATTATTGAAATGTTTAAAAACAATATTCCTCAGATAGAAATAGGAAGGGATTTGGATATTTCACCCACTACAGTACAGAATTTAAAAGATTCAAGGAGTCTGGATGTATTTCAGTGTGTAAAGGGCAATCTCTGACCCCTCAGACGACACCGCACGAAGAACCGTCATTCATCTATAGCTGACAGACCCAGATGGGCTCAGGGTTACCGTGGCAAACCTTTGTTAAGCTCTACAATATGTAGTTACATCCACAAATGCTAGTTAAAACTTGACTCTGCCACGAGGAAGCCTTATGTTAACATTGTCCAGAAGCGTTGTCGAGGCATCTGGGATGGACCATCACTCATGAAACATGGATTGTGGTCAGACCAACCAGTATTCCAGGTCTTTTTTTTTGGAAGAAATGGACGGCGTGTGCTCCAGAACAAAGATGAAAAGACAAGGACCATCCAGATTGTTACCTGCAACAAGTCCAGAAGACTGGGGTTGTGTCATTTGGACTTCTGTGATGCGCCATTAATGCTGAGAGGTACACTGAGATTTAAGAGCAACATATACTGCCTTCGAGACATCAGACTTTTCCAGGGACACCCATGAACAAGACAAGGCAAAACCACATTCTGCACACATTACAAAGGCCTGGCCTTGGAATGTGTTGCAGCCTGAATGTCAGGAATGGATGTATGTTTACAAATGAAAAATAATATGACCAGGGAAAACATGAAATATGTTGTGTTCATACTATCTACAATGAAATACAACTCAAAGTCCATTTTAATATCACTGTTTTCTTTTTTAATGTGCATTTTCCATACCCAACGTTTTCTTATTTGGAGTTGTAATTTATTTAATGGCAATAAATTGCTCTTCTTTGTAAGGTATACTGAACGAGTATAATTAAACTATTATGAGGCTTATACAATACTAATGGCATAAAATTAACAGAAAAACACAATTAAGTCGTCAATCATAATTATTTGTATGACTGTGATTACCATGATTGTGATGGCTCTACTCTTGCCTTGATGTTGCTATTGTGCCCTGTACACAGTCGGACAGTTTTTGTTTTAAAATAACATCGACTCAATTCTAATGCCTATTATTACTATTATACATATGACAGATACACTCAAATACAGGTCATTGTTGTTACCTTGACAACAGCAGAAGCCCATTAATAGGTGAGAAACGGTTGAGCACTGGGGGGAACTGCTGTTTGACGGATGTCTGAAATGTCCAGAAGAAGCAACAAGGACAGCTGTGATGTAGTCCAGAAGTGTTGCTTTTAATTTAAGAAAAAAAACAAAAAAACAAACTGTGCTAAGCTTTCAATCTTCACTGAAGTTTACGCAAAACTGCAGCAACAACACTTCCCCAAAGTATTTCTTTAATATGCAACGGTCAAATTCAGCATAATTCTCATCTGCTTCTTGTGGCAGCCCTTATCAAAGCGGTTCGGATAACCTGTCACACTGAAATGAAAGCTTAAATGTTGCACAATAACTTGCATCGCTGTTTTATGCAGAAACCACAATATGTTACAGTACACTGGATTGAGGATATCTGCTTCTGTACGATGAGCAGAATAAATTACTTTGACACACAGGGCCTCGAATTTCTTTGTTCCAGTGAAGGTTTTGCTCTTACAGACACATACGTACAGTTGAATGAGACGGGGGTAAGAGCCAAGAATAAAATGATTGAAATTTTCAATCTTTGGCTGAAAAGCCCTGTGAGCAGAGATGAGATGCAAACCAAGCATCCCTTGTGGGAGAAGGATATGGATTATAGGATCCTACTGCTGGTCCACAGAGACACAGGCAATCACTCAGCTGTTTGATATCCTCTTGTAAGTTGTGCTTGATTCTGCTCTACGCTTTATACGCACCCTGAAGAATATATGATGACTTATGATCAATGTTTTTTATATCTGACACCTTTTAAGAAGCACACCTTTTTTTCTGCCATTGCAACCCCCTGAGAGTCTTTGTGTTGCAGCATGTTGTAAAAGATTGTATGTGTTTCAAGTTATGGATCCCAGTGGCATAATGAAATACGTTTCCTACATTTCTTCTGAATGCAGAAAGAACTTCCTATATGTGTGAGTGTACTTGAATGCAGATGATATTTCTTATGCGCTTCTACATTGAAATGCATCTAAATTCATGCATGCTTCTGTGGCAATATCATACACCGTTCTTTATCTGGATGTGTGGCCTTACACATTTTCATTGGGTGGAACTGGCACAGATGGCTCTGATATAATCTCTTGAATCTGCTATTAATCATTCTGTACAGAACAGAGGAAAAAGGCTGCAGTAAAGGTCATGGAGAGGTGGATTTTGCGCTATTTGTTACAGAGGATGGCGTCTCTTGATAACTATAACAAGACTATGAGAAAATAAAATGCTACGAGTACAAGTAGAAGCAATCAAACATTATTATTGATTTTTTTCTTTTACCTTTTTTTTTTTTTTTTAAATAACTATAGTTGCACAGACTCAACAAAGACCGTCTTCATTCGTTCATGCGGTACAGCAGGTATGACCAGGGATGAAACGGTTGGAGGCAGCTGGGTCTTATACGAGGTTCAGGTGCAGCTTTGTCCCGACACATCAGCCTCTAGCTGCAGGGACCTACTGCATCCAACAAACACGGCCTTCACTTTCCCACGTACGCTTTTGTTCATCACTACATTTACATTCACGCACAAGACCGAGTGAATCAATAAGGTCAAGTCAGAAAATTGAGCCACGGTTTTAACCTTTTCTTCAGATAAAGGTAAAACTGCTATTATATTTTGAAAAGAGGCTGGAATATGTTTAGTATGTGTATGGCTGGGTCCTGAACTCAATGCTTCAATCGTCACAGGGATAATTAAAGTGGACAGAAAACGTCGAGTCGTAGTAAACAGGTTTATTTTTCATGCTGGAAAACAGCTTTGAGCGAGTAAAAATGCAAATCAGCTGAGAAATCAAACTAAAGATTTGTGTATTGTAACAAGTAATTGTAATTAGATAAGTGTATTGTAATTTTCTTTTGGATGAAACAGGAAGTCGGTATCAACAAATCTGGATACAGCTCTAAGTATGGCGCTACGTGGAATGAGATTTTAATATTAAATATTTCTTTTTGGTTAGATTATTGGCAGCTGCAGGCTTTTGTTTCAGTTTCGTCCACGAGGATAAATGCACTTGTGAATGCATTGTGGCTTTTTTTTAATTCAACTTTTACATTTCTGCCTTTAACAAACCCCAGCTTCCACAAGACTGATGCTGAAATGTCACCAGTTTCACAGGCTTGAGTTCGGGGTGGTTGTGGGAGATGAGATTTTTGACGTTCTTAATCCGGACATAGCTGGAACGCTGTCTGTTTTTTTTTTTTTCCACAGTGCATTTTTTTCTTTTTTAATTCATGATGGCTTCTGCTCGATTGACATGCCGTGGCGGGTGCCAGTTTCCCCTCAGGTATGAACAGTAAAACTCAGGAACATGTTTCAATTTTTCAGGACGATAGACGAAAAAATAAATAAATATGAGAATGAGAGGCTGCATTAGTTTTCAGAGGCTTTCCAGATATGGCATCAAGATTTTAGTCTATACTCAGTTCTATACACAGCTTTCTGAACTGGTGGGTCATGATCCAAAGAGTGTGGTAAAAAAAAAAAAAAAGAAAGACGCTTTTTAATTGCCTTTTATTGCTTTAAATGCTATGCGATATTGGATTTTTATTTTGACAGACGTGGGTTAAAGACGTGCAGTAGGCTGGCTCAGTGGCGGCTGGTGCTAAACAAGACTGCAGGGGGCGCAAGAGAATATAAACACAGCAGTTATGGATATGTGTGCAGAGACACATTTTTTGATGTTTAATTCAGCGGGTAATGCTTGCGTTGATGATACGTCATAAGTCTTTAATTTTAATAAAACAAAATTAAAATAAAATTACACGAGCATTTTAGTGAAAAGTGAACGACTTATGTGTGTCGAACCCCCGTCCCCCCAGTGAGAAACCGACTTCTTATCCTCTTGACCACATAATAGACACTATGTAGGAGCCCTACATCAGCTATGCAGCCGAATAGACAAATGTTTGGCTTCATATTCCATTAAATTACAGCCCCTGTGTAAAAGACAGAGGTGTCAGAGACTGAAAAAGACAAAACTGTGTTACCTGTGACACTTGAAGCACGTTAATGTCTGCTTTACGTTCATTCTGATCCTGAAAGCGTCTGTATCCTGTCTGGATCTCACTCAAGGCCACTTGGCAACTTTAATCCTCCAATGAGAGCGCCGCCTCGCGTCACCTGTTCCCCAAAAGTTGTAGGAGCCACATACACACTCATTTGGCCGACGCCCCGCGACCAGGAAGTGAATATATTAACACAGAAATGACGTAAATACAGTTAAAAACAACTACAGGACACAGGGCAAGTCATAATAATGCAAATCTAAGCGTTTCAGAGACATTTTTGGTAAAATTCATATGTTTAATATTATGCTCAAATAGCTCTTCTTCTCCAAGTAATTAGTTAGGTGGGGTGGAGCCCCTGCGCCCCCTATGGACCAGCCACCACTGGGCTCGCTGTTGCTGCGGTAAAGCAGACATTTGATTGAAAGGCAAACTCTGCATTGTCGTTTGTAGGCCAGATGTAGTGCAAATATAACCCTGAGTGTGTTAAATATGGATTTACAAGCATTAGCAATAACAACACCCAAGTGTGTGACATGTGAAAACTGAAATATCATTTAGAACCGAAGATATGTCAGTATTTTGTAACGAAATGATACTGAAAATGTGTTTATGAGCCTGTTTTTGAAAAATACTTTTGGTTGGATTGAATTCTATAAAAGTAGGTCCCAAGGCGAGACCAGTTGAAAACCACAGATCTATACCATCCTTATAAATTCAACCTGATCAACTTTGTTCAGAAGTAAAACAAGGTTTAAAAATGTATCAATCCCAAATGAAGTCCTGATATTTAACTTTTGCATATTTAGTGTATATTTATAGTTGTTTTTTGTTTTTTTTAGATAGAATAGTGCACGTGCAATAGCAGCAAAATCCTCACATTTTTAAGAAAAAAAATGGTAATTTTTAGAGCGGATGCTTATATACAAAGCACTGCTATTGCAGACAGCTTCTAAATGTTCGCTTTAATATTTAATTTGACGGAGCTGCCAGAAGAAATACAGCAGCCACAGTGGAGACTGGAGGGACAGAGGCCAGAAAAGAAGAAGAAGAAAGTGCCGCATGAGCAAAGAAATGAAGTTAACTGCTTAACTGTGGATAAAAGTTTAAAAAAAGGACACTGAATGGCAGCTGTATTTTCCAACAAAAACTTGTCACATTTAAGGGCTCCACGTTATGAGAAATTAACACCAAATTACATCTTGAAGACATTTGAATTCTACCACCCACCTTTTCTTTTAAATAAATTAAGCAGCCACACTTCATGCATTTTAATTATTCATACATTTTCTTCTTGACCTTGTATTGCTTAAAGAGCACACTCAATCTGTGTCATCTGCCTGAAATGATAACCAGCAGATTTGACTATTTTTATGTCTTTAATTTTCACACTGGAACTTAGTTGGCCTGCTTTTTGTTTTTTTGTTTTTTTTATCTGAGCTGCTGCGACTTTACCTTGATCTAGAAGCTTGATTAAATCATTTACAGAAGAAAAGTATAATGTGTGAGTGAACTGTGCTCGCTCACAGGCCATCACGGTCACAGTCATTACTGCTGACAGACTACTAAAACTAAAGAGCACGGAGGCCTTCAAGTGCCCTGGAGCCTATTACCAAGCTATAACAACAATGAACTGCTTTAAAACAAGGATTCATGCTGCATATTGAAACGTTAAGGTGCGTATCATAAAGTATTAGTTGCAGACTCGCAGTGCGATTTGATATTTTCATTTCCGAGCTAAGTCATAATGGGCTTGATATATAGTTTTCTATAAAGCACACATGTAATTTGCTGCTTTACCCCTGCAGCTTGGACACGCGTTGATGCACACATGTGCCGACGCAGGTGAATCATGCCCCCGCCCCCTCTTCGCGAATGCAGATTTAACCCCAGGGTGGGTGTGCCTGCGAATGAATTATACCATCACCTTTATGTGTGTTCAGAATATTGATAATTTCTTCCCCGTTTCTCCCCAGCAGAAGAAAAAAAGAGATTATTCAGCGTTAGAGTGTTGAGGTTGCTTTTCCGACACATTGCCAGTGTGTATCTCATGTTATGTCTTAACATGGCCTGGAGACAGATGAAAATACTTAAAGCAAAGCTGGCTGCCTTACAGACCTCTCTGTCTTCTGTACTTTGTTCACAGTTATACCCTCCGAGTGGTGGGCAATGGGATCAAGGCTCAGAGTACCAACCCTGAAGTCAAAGTGAAGGAAGCAGACCCTGTGATAAACCAGATTATTGACAAACTGAAGCACATCAATCAGGTGAGCCCCTTTTTGCTTTCAGTATTTACAGTTTTTTTTCCCTTCTATCCTTTTTACCTTCAAATTTTGTATTCCTTTTTAAATCTCTGTATCTGTCTTTCAGTCCGCCAGACTTTTGGTATTTGGCAAATTTCTAAAAATCCTCTCCGCTTCTTTGTTACAAATTTATTGTATCATGAAGTATATTATGTTAGCTTCTTGCTTTGTCCTATTGAGGTACATAGACACAAAGCTGAAGGCTTTTACTCTTTGCTTTTAACTATTTTTTTTTTTATAAAGAGATCATTAATTTATATCATCCTTTATATTACCGGTAAGTACCAGCTAATAGAAAACTAGTCTCAAAAGCTAAATCAACTCCAGGCATTTAAAAAAGAAAATCAATCATTACACATTTAGAAACCCATTTGATCTGGTTTGTGTGTCTTCATATTTACAAAATTCCTTTTCTGCTCTTTGTCAAAATCAATGTAGCTTTTCTATCAGCCCGTCTGCTTTTATGCAGGTTTGTGCTGCTGTGGCTCCTTTCAGTGCTGTTTATCTCTCAGGATGATAAGATTAGGGTAGTTTATAGGAGCACTTTCTTTTCTGTAGCTTCAATAACAACTGCTGGAGCATCCTGTGGGTTGTTGCACCACCACCACCATCATCACCACCGCAGCAGCAGCAGCAGCAGCAGCAGCTTCACATGTCTGTTGCTGTGGTTTCCCAAATGGCAGGCTGAAGGCCAGGTCATTTCTCTTGACCTCATGCTGGCACCCCCACCTGACTAATTCACACCATCTGTGGGGTGTCACAGCACATAAATCTATATCATAACCATTTCAGAGCTCTGCCTGCCTCATTGACATTCACTGTGTATGTGTCTTTGTGTTTTTGCTGTTTGCATCTTAAATGTGCTTCTTTGTCCTTGTGGTTTAGTGAAATTTTTGTTCTTCTGGCATGAAAGCTCCGACGTGGCTTATCTGCTGTGAACTTTGACTACCATGAAACTACTCACGACGAGCAGTTAATCTCAGATTATGTAATACATTTTTAATTGCTCCAATCAGGTACTTCAATGAGTAAAACTTTAAACCCTCTGAGTTTGTTTTACATATTACTCTTTAAGTTCAACTTTTTGGGTTCATCAGCTTCATTCTCTAATAATAATAGTCTTTACATCAGCATCATTCACTTGTAACCTGTTCTTTTTGTCCTTTTGTCCTTGGTCTTGGTCACTGTTTACTTTTAACGTCAATTTGAGGTTTTTGTGACTGAATATTGTATCTTTGACTTGACACAGATGAATTCCATGAAGGTAATAATACTAGACCTGCTATTTTGGATGTTATCGACAGGCATTTTAATAAATATAACAACCGTTGTGTGTTTTTTTTATTATTATGAAAGCTTTGTTTAGATCAATAGGCCAACAGGCCTCTGTCAATTGGGATCAGTTAAGAAACGCAAAGTTTTATTGTTTTTATTTTATTTTTCAGTTTTATTCAAGCTGATTGGGTGTACTGTATTATTGTCTTTGTTTTTTTTTTATCTATATTATTTTATTTTTTCCTTTAGTTAAGCCTCAAGCGAAAGCTGTCTTCTCCCTGCTTGTGCTTTGTTTTACTGTTTTACTTCTTAGTGATGCCTAAAATAGTGACTAAAGTTGATGTGACATCTGATACGTACTGCATGTCATTAGCAGTTTACTTGCCAAATCTGAGATGCAAATCTCTACTGTCTGACAAAAGACACATTGTGGGATAACCAAATCGAACATTTTCTGAATCATAGTTTGTACAATATTTGATGCAGTTGTAACAGTGTATCTAAGACGTATTTTTTTGTCTCGGTTTTGGAATAATATTCTGTTTTCAGCACCTGCACCTTAGTCTTGGCAGTGTCTTGCATTTCTCGAAGACGAGAAAGGAGGAAAAAGCCTAAAACAGTTCAAAAACAACAACGGAGCAGATGCATGATTTCTGTCACCAACGTCTGAATACAGTTTCTTGTAGGAACGTTTCTCCCAAGTTGATTTATAGTTTATTAATACACATATAAGAAGGAATGTCTGGTGGGAAGCTAATAATTATGTTCTATCTGTTTTATCAATAGTGTTAAGTCTTCTGTGAGTAACATCTTCCACTTAAATGTCTAGAAATGACTTAGCGTCAATTGTCCAAAATCAACAGAATGTCTGTGTCTATTGAAATGTAAATGAATTGAATACATTTACAAAATGCACTCAAGACAAGCAGCACATCGGTGTCATATATAGACAAATATATATGAATAGAAATTGACATCACTCAGACAGGAGAGGATCAGTCATTGCCTTGTTTTGTTTTCTTTCATGCAGAAGATAAATTAATTATTATAATATGAAGATATTCACTTTAACATCTTGCTACAGTATAAAGCTTTGAATTAACATTTCACACACACACACACACACACACTATATACACTATAAAATAACAAGCCACAGGTAGTGCTAATTATTTCGAGTGAATATAAATAGTCTCCAGGTATTTTGCTGAAATGACAGTGTTAATTAATACAGCAGAATACTTCATCCATACCATTAGATAAGTTGACTCATCTAAACATTATGTTAGCTAATGTTACTTGCGGCCATTTCGTGAGAATGAACGTAATGTAAATTTCTACCTATGTCAGGTACATTTTCATTGGTAATGGTGGTGAAAACTCCCATGATACCATGCTACATCACAATGTTGTTAACCTACTGCTGTTTATAATTTTGAGCCTCTCCATAAAATAATGAAGAGAGAAAACGGTGTTATATGTTGCACTGAGATTCACAACTAACAACAGCAGGGGGAAGTCACATAGCAGAACAAACCCAAGGCTGCCAAAACCACCAGTGAATTAACGCTACGTCTCAACAGACTGTATCACTCACTGAATGAAGTGTGAGGCTCATTGTTTTCACGCATCTGTGTTATGGTGTCATTAAGTTTTCTCCTCCAAACAAAAGCTCAGACAGCCAGTCAGAGTAACGCTGTGTCCTTTAAGCTTCACGTGTTGCATCAGTCAAAAGTTTAATTTTTGCTCTGTTAGCTTAGCTCTGTTTCTAGGCAGAAAACAGCCACAGTAAAACTACAAATCGCCTCTAATTTTCGTACCAGTTGCGCCAAAGATCTGTTTTACGCTGTCCAAACAAGGTCAGAACTGCCTAACCACAGTTTAGTCTGAACCGTGTATCGACAAATGGTGAACTTAGCAAAACATTATACCACAAAATACCCTCTAGCAACATTATACCTTCATAAGCTTCATAATCAAACTCACCAGTGTAGAAGAAACGTTGTGATTTCAGCATCAAACTTCATTCTTTTACTTTAGAGCTGTGTCCAGTGGAGAAAACAACAGCAATGCTTCTATTTTTGTTTTTTCTTTCTTCCTTTTGCTGCTTTTCCACTGGCGGTATCGGCTCACCTTTTTTGTCGTTTCCACCGCGTGAGAGCAGGGATCACCAGATGCTATCAGATACTGTTTCTAGTATCCGCTTCGCTGAGGTTCCAAGCGAGCCAAAGCAATACTAAACGTGACCCAAAAATCATGCGGATCACAGATTGGTCCAGAGTCGTAAGGCATCGAGCCAAGCTAGCGGAAAATCTCCAAAAACATCGGACCAAATTTTCAAGTAGGCTATTTCTTGCTAAATCAAGCACAGATTTGAACTCTAAACAACTATATTCTCAGCTAAAAGAATGTGTTGCCTCGCTCGTAGCTGCAGTCGCGCTGAAGAGGGCGTCACAATAGGTTATGCTATGTCGCTATGATGAGCAGCCGTGCTGAGGGAGTACTATACCAGCAGTGGAAATGCAAGGTACTGGTTCCAAAAGTGAGCCATGTCGAGCCAAGCCGAGCTGAGACCGTCAGTGGAAAAGCGGCATTAGACTCTGAAAGTTGTTTCTTACTGGTTTTCATCCTCAACTCATCACATTCTGACGCTTTGGTCAACTCCCCTTGAGGTTGGTTTTCAACATCCTGGGAGGCCGGCAGACTCAAGACTACAGTGACTCACTACTCCCTCTAGTGGTCACACACGTTCACTGTGACACTGTGTCCGTGGCTGGGAATAGATTCAGTGCATTATCTCTGCAACAGTGCATTGACATCTTTGGTATAATGTCAGAACTCCTTATTCTAAACATTCTAATGATAATTCTAGGTCATTTTTGTAATATTTTAAAGTAGAAATGCATATAGCTCCTTTAAGGGAGACATCTGAAAGGTTTGTTTTTGTAGTTAAAATCAACTTGTGCTGAAATCCACCATTTGACCCACTGCAAGTGCTGCTTGCCAAATGCCCGTGGTCTGTGCCAGTACTGCCTGTAGCAAATAAGGATGAAAAACAGTGAACTTTGTCTGTTTTGTATAGCCACAAACCGTGAAGATCCTCTTTTCAGTGAGCTGCTTCTTCATTTTGTTAATGCCAAGCCTTTGTTTGGGTTTTATGGGAACTTGAGATGCAAATAACAAAAAAAAAATTAAAAAAAACAAAAACAAGAAAATTATTTGTAGCAACATCTTTAATACACACCAAGCCAAATTACACTCAAACTCTGGGTCAGACTGAAGCAAAGAAGATTCACTAGTTAAATACTGCATTGATATGTAGCAAAATGTCACACTTGCATGATCGTTCCTTGTGGATTTGAGACGTTTTTTTGACAGTATTGGCATTTATAATTTGTTGTTAGAAATTATTAGATCATTTGGCTTCAACTGTGAACTGCGGTGTGTGAAAGAACCAGAACAGATATGCTTCAAGTCTCCCGTTTGGTTAGTCAAAAGTATAGAATACATTTGTCTTTTCTTTGGGGAGTGGGAAATCTTCCAAGTGCTGTTGTGTCTAAGAATTGCAGACCTTTATGTGATACATCTGGTATGATTCATTAAACAGCTTGTGTGTTCACAGTTCTTGAGTCTAGTTTGCATTATCATCTCATTGGGACTTGATTTGCAAATGGGTCTGATTTGCAAATAGTTCTGATTGGCATCTCATTAGCTGGTGAAGTGCAGCAGAAGTGCCAGCCTGTGTGTATATGACCTGAATTGTCATCTAACTTCCATTTTCAGCCCTCATATTTTATTCCTCTGCTGCCTTAAAGGCGTTGAACACGCACGTTATGAGGCACTCAGGCATGTTTTTACTACAGTGCACCAAAGGGTGTCCCGGGAAGTGGTAATCATGTCATTCAGAGACAGTGGCTGTTTAGGATGAAAACTGGGGCTCGAGAAGGATATATGGGTCAGAAACGGGGTGATTTAATATGCTGTCAGTGTTAAATGGTGGTTCTCTAAAATTTAAATTAATTGAATTTGTGGATGTGTGTGTGTGTTTTGTGGAAGTAGTCAATTTATGACCAGCAAAGGCATTAATTACATATTCCGGTGCACGCATTTAACACATTCTAGACAAGTAACTCTGCGCACATCTGAATTTACATCGAAGGGTATGATATTTAAAATCTTAAAAGTGTATATATTACTATAAATCACCGCAACACTGGTGTACATAATACAATAAAACTTTCTGTAAGGTGCATGTGTGGATGAATGGCTGGTTGTGTGTTTGAATCAGTGCAAAAAGTGGAGAGTAACATTGAAATATAGATGGAGGTAAAAGGTGAAATTCTATTACCTTTGAAAACGCCACTGTTGGGCATTTTTATGAGGATAAGAATGATGTGTCCATGCAAATGTTGTTTTTTCATGTTTTTCATCTACATATCAGAAATGCACTTTGCTATTTTCATTTATTTGCCCCTGACCTTGACTAACTAAAGTGCAGAAACTGCTTCCAGTTTCCCAAGAACCAAATGGAAATGTATCATTACTATTCCACAGCCGAGACTGCAGGAAAACACAAAACAGCAATGCAGCTATTGACAAATTCATCATGCAATCTGAGCATACAAACTCTGGATTTCATCATCTTGCTCATCAGCAGCTCTTTTCTATGAATTATTTGTTGGCTCCACTCCTCCTTGCCTGTCCTCTCCTCTTGATGTGGTAAAACCCATCAAGAATCTATAAGTAGGCCCTGTCCCCGTGTCTCTCAATCAAAATCAGGGGCAAGCAGCTCCTCACCCAGTCTGCAGGCTGAATTATTTACCAGTCATTGATGTGGTGGTTGACCAGCAGTTTGGCTTCTGAATTATTCATATCGCTCTCCGCTTAGTCCAAAGGATTAACACTTAGAATATATTCACATTGAATTTGTTGTGCTGATAAGTGTGCATATATTTGATTGTGACAGAAGTCCAGTTAAGGAAAAAGACAATCTTGCTTATAAGCGTTGCCCTATTCGCTACATTAATAATACATTTAACACACCACTGCCCGCGACTATTTGTGTGGCTTACAAATTCATTTCATTAGATGAGTTCAGGTTTGTATCCAGCAAAGAATTTCAAAGAAAGTCAGATGTGTCGGGACTGTGCAAACAAGGTGTGACAGGAGAAAAAAACCCCAAAACTCGCAGCGAAATTATTTATTTTTTAAGCTGCGCCCATTGATTATGCACATATGAAACATGCGGTAAATAGAAACATCCAAGATCCAAATCCAGCTAAGCCGCATACCTGTAGATAATAATTTTATTTTCCAGCTTATTCGAGATTAAAATCCATGTGCATAATCCTCTTTGTGTAATTGAGGTTGGACATCAGTTGTCGCTTATGAATTTGGCAGTATTACTAAAGAAACCCACTTTGGACTAGATTTTTCCACGCAATTGCACGTGTGTGCTTTTATGTTTACCTTATTATTATTATTATTATTATTATTATTATTATGTACAAAATATTCACAGCCTTTTCTCCAAATGTTCGCTGACTAGAGACAGGGTTAAATTAACCGATCATTTTCTTCAACAATCCACATTATAGTCTAATTTCTGCTCTGGCCCCCCTCTCACTGATCTGCTACCTCGCTGCTGCACTTGGTCCAGATAAACTCCCTGTCAGTGCAGCTGCTGCAGTGAGGGAAATGGAGAATGACAGCATGTGTCTTGGGAGCAGATTCACATCCTGACGCTTTCTCCTCTGACTGGCAAATATGATCATTGTAAGATCTCTCCTCTACCCTCTATTTACAGATAGTAGAACATGTTCAAAGAGAATACTGATGAGCTTAAAAATCCACACAAAGCTTGAATCATCTCTTGGACGACTGAAGGTATGATTCATCTCGCCACCTGCCACCCTGCACCTCTTTTAGGAAACGCGCTATACATTTTGGAGTATCGTCTACACTGTACAGTTTAATTGACCATAATGAAATGCTGTTGGTTGTCACTTGTACTAAACCTGCCTTGTCTGAGTTGGAAAAGTGAGCTGAGAGGTCATTCAAATATAGCGACGATGCCCTTGCGTTTACAAGCTGCACACTAACATGCTATCACCTTGCTCCATAACTACAGAATCAGCTGAAGTATGTATCTTAATGGCTTCATTCCACGAAATGGAGATGACGTCTGAGTGAAAAGTTAATATAATGAAGCCACAAAAGAAATTCGCCGCAAACACAGTGTATGCTCAGTTTCGGTGTCTGTGTGTGCATATCCGTGTGTGGGTACTATTCATTATTCTGACTACCTGTGGGAAGAAACTGTCTCTGAAACGGGCGGCATTTGATTTAATGCTCTAGTAGTGTTTTCCAGATGGCAACGGGGAGAATAGTGTGTGGGCCGGATGACTGGTGTCCTTGATGATGCTTTGGGCTTTCCTTATGCAGCGGATAATGAAGATATCATAGAGCTGTAGCATGTCTGGTGCCAGTAATTTTTGATGCTGGCTGTACAGTGTTTTGCTGCTGTTTCGAGTACTGTCAAAACTGCCAAGCCATATAATGTGATGCAGTCTGTCAGAATATTCTCTCTCGTGCGGTGATAAAAGTTAAGCCAAGGCGCGGCTCCCATGCCAAATCTTTTGATACGCCTCAAGAACTACAGTCTTTGTTGTGGTTTCCGGAGGAAGAAACTGGTGTTATGAAGCAGTTTGTGATGTGTATAGCCGTGAAGTAAGAAAGGTGTAAATTCTGCGGCCAGGGCTACATATTTGGGGGTTGAAAAGGAAAGAGATAACACTGTCTGAAAATACAAAAAGTGTCCCAAACGACCTGGTAAAAAGTCAACAGAAGCCGTGGATATTTTAAGGCAAAACTTCAATCCGTGGCGAAAAACAAACTATTAGTAAAAATGAAAAAAGTTCCACTAAACTAAGCCAAATTGGTAAAATACATAAAGAAGAAGTTTTTAATTAAATCTATCTTAGAGAAGTACATACAGTGATAAACGAACTCAAAAACTTGGCAAAATCTTTAGTACAACTTTAGTGCACTACATCCATTTACTCCCTTTGAGGCTTTGAGAGAGGAAAAAAAAAATAAATCTTGATCCATTTATTTTGAAGGATTGCCATGAAATTTGGTACAGACATTTATTTCCCCTTCAGGATAAACTGTAATTACTTGGGTAATCCCATGACTAGTGCTTAGTAGTTCAAATTGCATGCTAATAATATGTCTAACATGGTAAACATTACACCTGCATTTCAAGACATAGTATTTACCCTTTTCACAACCTGGCGTAAAGAAAGCACAAAATGTGGAGGCCGCACATGACTCTTTAAAGTAAAACTATATGTATTTAAGACAACTAATTTAAGTAGTCGGTTTATCTGTAATGTGTTTGATGTGTGGATGTGTCAACATTTATAGGTATAAGGAAACTAAATCTAACAGGTTTGTCGTTTTAGCAGGTTATAAAGGCTGTACATATGCATTCCTCAGTCTCTGTATCAAGATGCAACTAGGAATATACAGGAAATATATAAACAACATTCAAAACTAAAAATTCAGAAATTTCTACAGACCAAAATGTCAAGTATTTAGCGGGACATCCCTTTGCACTTAACATGCCTTGAGCTCTTTTGTTCAGACAGTTTGAGATTTACTGCATTAATCTACTGGTGTTTTACACCAGGTTTCATTCAACACGTGTCAAATGTTTCTTGTTGTTTGGGCTACTTTTTGTCAAGGGGACAGAGGTCACACTAAATCAGTCAAGAGGAGGTGCAGAAGTCTTGCTTCCTCTGATTTGAATTAAAGGTAGTTATGGAGGTTTTTTTTTTGTTTAAGTTAAACTATGTTTAAGTTGTAGTTGAACTTTGATAATGGTAAATTGTCAGATTTGGTGTAAAAAGGCTTGGAATTTTACTTAATTGTCAAAAAAGGAATTTTGGCTGACTAGTCATGTATGTGCAATGTGTGAAATGAACAGACGAGCTACTGTAGGAAACAGGAGCAAGGATGCAAATTTCATTTTCTTTTTTTAAGTTTTCAGTACTATAATTCCAGTTGTCTTTGACTAAACCCTTCTAATTAGACATGTTTTAATTTGAAACAGATGGAGAAAGTGTTTGAAACTCCATTAACATTAACAGCAGTTACAGCAAATTAACTCAGTAAATGAGAAATAAAATAAATCTCCCAGTGTCTCTACAGTAAAATGCCTTTTTTCTATGAAGGGTATGTCGTGTTTTA
>JAPQRN010000018.1:22332738-22355360 GCA_037367275.1 Coranthus polyacanthus
TGTTGTGTGTTTATATTCTGGCTGGGTGGCGACGGGTCAGGTTGTGTTCTGTGCTATAATTCTGGTGAATTGACAGTACTTTCCTGCATTTTAAGTCCAATTAAGGAGGCTTGTATAATAAACAATAGTACGTGGAAAGGAACCAGGCACTAATACAAGGCTCCAACCCCATTCACCACAAGTCAGGGCAATACTAATAATGAAAGATCAGCTCTCAGTTTGGAAACTGGCAGCATCTGAATCTTGAAGCTTAAAATGTTTCAATCAGTGTTGGGAAGTAATTAGTTACTGTACATGTAACAGCTTTATGTAATTAAATTACAAAATAAATGTAATGTAAATCATAAATCATTACAGTTAATGAGAAAAAAAGAAAGATACGTGATTAAATTAGTTATGTATTTCACATTGCTCTAAGAAGTCTGACCAGTTTCAAACATTTATTAGAAATCAAATGTAATAGTCGCATTACTTTGAAGTAAATAAAATAGTAATGTTACTTATTACATTTTTGGAGGTGTAACTGGTGACCGGTTTCCTGTTTCATTTCAAGGGTAACACGACCAGCAGGGGATTAGAAACGACGCTAAAGCTAGCAGACACTGTCACCGAAAAACTGCAAGTGAAACGGACAAATCTGAGCCAAGAGCTGGTTGATATATTAATACCGTGAGAGCTAATTTTGTGTTCTGTATGAAATATATCACTCCCAACTGTAAAAACAATGTAGGTTATTGAATTTCTTTTTTTTTTTTTTCATGCTGTGGAAACTGGTTAACTGTATTAATTTATATTCTGTGTCCTTTGGGCTTATTGTGGCACACGAAGTGCAAAGGAAAATCTATCCTTGCTGTTGTGATTTCCATCATATCTCGAAGCTGATGTCTGACCAGGAAGAATAAGACTCAATTCAGCACTCATGGATCCTTGACGTTCTCACAGTACACAAGGTCAACAAGACATTAAGAACATCACCAGAAGCTCAATGGAGAAGCTCACTAAGAGCTTCTGTCAAAGCGAATCACACAAGTGACTATCATTTTCTGTTCTATACCGAGCTAATGTGCTCTCCCTGCCACTGCTCAATGCAGACATGCTTTAACCCCGTCACTGTGGATATAAGTTCAAATGAGGGTTGGTTATCTCCTCTACATGCTCATCAAGCTCAGTGACAAAAAGATCTGTAGAAATGTCACCAGGGGGGGGCCATTTGGACTGGAAAAATGTTGTAGCGTGAGAGAAAATGAAGAGAGAATAATTGGAAGTGAAGGGGTTGAATGACCAGAAGGCCACATTATTGACCATTTAAAGCACATTTGCAAGAACCATACAGATATTATGGCAGCCATGACGGGGAGCCAAGAAAGGCAGCAATAGTCAGTGTGCAGAAGTGTCACCTCAACACCCACGGCCTTCTATAATAGTAGAGGAAAAGGATATTGAAGCTGTTGATATCAAGAAAGAAAAACTCCTTACGCTGCACCGATGATTCCGCCCAAAGTCCATCACCCTCCGCTGCAGCCGGAGACAGTCGAGGTGACCGTCAAGGACACTTTATGAAACAGGAAGCGCTCATGAGTACATTATTAAAATCGCTCCTGTCATCAGCAGATAGATGATGTGACTGCTAGGGACTGCCAGAAAAAAAGACACCATCTGCCATTATGTATGGGCGTCGGATCTCATGGACGAACGGATCTGATATTAAGAATATAGTCTTAATTCAGCAATTTTGAAAAATTGGTGTTTCTCATGGACAGTCTTCTAATTACATTTCTACAGCTGCGGTAAAAATACTGACATTTACAACTTGCCTGTGCATCATGGTGGTAATTGTATTCATCTGTGTGACCTTAAAGAGGACATGCTTTTTGTTATTTTCTATCATATAGTTCTGTGATTTGTTGACTATAGTTCAGGAACAAAGACATTTCTAGTTGCTTAAAATGGTTTTTCTGTAGAACTTTTGCTTCCTAACTAGTGGTGGAAAACTTTCGATTAAGTCAAGTCGAGCGTGCTCTTATTGTCATTTCCACATATGCGTGTTTCGTACACAAAATGGAACGGGATTGAATTTCTAGGGACTAAAGTGTTACATAAAACAAATAACACACTAAATAAATAATTTGAAACTTGATTGGTTGCTCTGGGATACACAGTTAGGTTCAAGCCCTATATACACTTGAATGTCAAAAAATATATTGTTTATTTTAGTGGTAAAAATGGATTCATGTTCTTTTATACAGGCATCTCTCTTGTTCACATATAGACTTTTTCTGCCTTATAAAATGAAAGGATCTGAGTATGAGCCTTGTGTATGTCTCCTTGGTAATTTAACCTAATTGAGTTAGATTATTAGTCTTTTTTAATCTATTCTGATATTGTTTTCGCAGCTGAATGTAGGTTACCTTGACTTGCCCCATATTACTAAACTACATTAAACAACATATTAACCCTACTGCCTCCTACTCATCCACAGATTGTTCTTGGTTTTAGCTTCACTGTGGGATTAGTTTATATAATCAGTCTCTTGTGACTCATCACAAATGCCTCCCCCGTTTGCTGTGGGCTTATCTAACTCATATGGATAATCGTGCACCTTTCTGTAACTCTCTCTACTTTCAAATACTGCAGATGACAGATAAAATTAAGTATATCGCAAGCAAACTACAAAAAAACACTCATGCGCATTGCTGTGCTCCTGTTTGCCATCTGAACCTGCAGAATAGTTAAAGCGCTGAAAGAACATCAAAGCTTTGGAAAGTCTGGGTCTATATTTATACTGTTTCGACAAACAATATTGATGAAGTGAAGGGATATAGGTCTTTTTTTTTTACAATCAATGAGCAATAACATAGATTTAGAGTAGGTCACATATATGCTGTTTAACCACAAGCTCCTTTTTTCCCAATACAGACAGACATAGACAGAAAACTAAAGGTTTGATCCTTCTTTCCCCTTTCACATAAGTAAGCCTCAAAGCAGGCAGATGAAAGCATACAGATTAATATCTGCTGTGTATTAACATATGGTCACAGCTCAGATTGGATTCTGTTCCAGATGAAATACACACCTGTGTATGTGCTTTGAACATCATTGCCGGCTTGCACTCAATCCATGCGTGGCTGAAAATGAAACGCAATTCCTTTTTGATTTGCCACAGTAAACATAATGACATTTTTATTGTAAGATAATAGAAACCTTGCATTTTCTTTATCATTTTCCTTCCAGGTGTTTGTTTTTTTTTAAGCAAAGCTTTTTAACAAGAGTAAGTTGTCATTATCTTCAATGGCACATTCGTATTTTTCAATCATTTTGTCATACCATGCATGACTTAATGGCTAGCTTAATGAGCTGCGGCTTGCATATGGAAGGACATCTCATTGCGTTAATGAACCATGAAAAGGGCAAGCACACATCATTGTGTGAACTGTTTTAATAATCAGCTCGGAGTCAGACACAGCCCATCTAACAAAAGTCTGCTCTATCAATAAGCACAGTGCTGAATGTTTCATTAAGAAAACGTATTCTCTGATGGCCCAGCATCCAGCTGAATTTGACCGTCTTCCTACTACTTGTCTACTTCCTCATCTTGTCGCCTTTTATGCTTTGTCTCTGTTGCTATTACGCAGATGCACTTAAAGCTGTATCAATAGGCCAGCATCTCTAAGCTCTAAGAAAACGGTATGTCTGCTGCAAAAGCCTTCAGCTCATCTTTTTTCTCAATAGTATGTACAGCCACAGCCGCACCGTTGATGTTATGCTGTACTGATACAGTATTGCAATACAGTACAATACTGTAATACTGATCAGGGGTTCTCAACCTTTTGTATCTTAAGGCCCACTTATGATTTTCCAAACATTTCCCAAGACCATCCTCCAAAATAAATGAAAAAAATAAAGACCAAGAAAAGGAGAAAAAAAAAACTGTAAATATGCGTTATGCCACTGTCATCTAACCTGAGAACCAGAGGCCTCTACAAGAGCCAGTGTTTAATTTGCTGTGGCAGATTTGTCTGGCACTGCTGCCGTTCAAACTGATTTCCACTCAGCATGAATTTGGCTGAGCCAATCAGAAATCATTTATCTGATATGGGGTGGGTCTGATGTGGTTTAACACGAATATCAGGCGGCCACCTGCAGTTCTTCAGTTGAAGAACCTAACGGTGCTACCTTACGACCGGTAGGAACCCATGAATGCAACATGAACCACTGTTTTCGTAACAGGCCTCACCTGAGTTTTTTCCTATAGTTGAGTGACAGTAATATTTTCTGTCTATAAGCATGTGATGTGTGTGTGAAGGGCAAATATGTAACTAAAAAACCCTTATGTCTGAATAGACCTTCTCACTTATTTCCTTATGCTTATTTCATATCACACCTGCTCCACTCGCTCTTGCTGCAGATCTTAATTCAATTAATTACAACTTTGGTCGTAGAACCCTTCGTGACTGAGCTTCTCATTTGAGAATTAATTTGGCAATGCCGTAACTGTCAGCTCTAATAATGCTTACCATCACTGAAACACTTGGGCTTGCTTCTGGGAAATAGTACCATTCAAAGTTGCCTTCAGTTTGTCCCTTGCCTTTGATTTTGTGGCACTCACAGTGAAAAATCCTGACTCACATAAATAGGTGGTGGTGAAAGGCTAGTCTCGGAGAGCCAGGCCCGTCTCGCCCTAGAGATAGGTCTGGCACCATCCACTGTCGTTCTGGAATAGGGGTTGTTTGTTTGGCTAGTTCTTTAAATGAATCACACTTATCCTGGGTGGTGCTGAGCCAGAGATCCCCTTATAAATCCTCTATGTATGTTCTTAATCATCTTTGGCTGAGCGCAGGATGAAATGACAGTGCCTTTGCAAAATAGTGTCAGGAGAGAACTTGATTTGGTGGAACATGTGCATGTGAGGAAGCGTGTTGTGGAATTAAAATGACTCTATCCCTACAAAAGAAACTGCAACCTGAAAAGACGTGTGTCTGTCAAAACTTACCATTTCCATCATGTAGTTACAGCATGGAGGTTGTTGTTCTTTCACGTAGCGATGGGGACTTTCATGCAGATAGGAAGGAGAAAGCCAATCCTGCCCCTGCGCAATTGAAGTAGTCGTGCTTATTCCAGCAGAGTACCTCCTGCGGACAAGACTGATGAAAGGAAACGGAAATTTGATTGCCCATTTTGACAGAAAAGGATGATGATTGCCAGCCAGTATCGAGAGAGAAGCAAGGTCAACATGTGTGAGCTGAAGCTTCAGGCTCTTGTCTGTTGATAGTTCCATCAGTTCATTCTCCAACTCAGTGGGCAGAGCCATGTCTTCTGAAGCAGGATCCATAGAGAAAGGGTCCAAAAAATGTTGTGGGTCCTCTTGGAAATAGCCTGCAAACTTTTCTCATAACCGAGTCAAATTATTATTGATTCTAGCACTAGATACGATGGCATGAGGAGAAGCTTCCAAGGTTTTTTCTTGAAGCCCTCAACTTTGTCTGAAAGCGAAAACAACTGATTCACAAACTGATTCAACTGATCAAATCTATCTGCCTAGTAAGCCAGTTTTGCAACCGAAAACTACCAACAAAAAAGTCAAGATACAAAACAATAAACCATATACAATGCTGAAACAGTCATTCAAAGCTGGTTCCGTTTTGAGAACTGAACCACAGATTCTGGAGGAGGTTTCTGGGAGGAGGATGCTCAAGAAACGTCTCAGCATCATGAAACATTCTTCACACCCTCCCCATGCCTCTCTAGTAGGACTCCAGAGCAAACATGGCAACTTCCTCCTTCTCCCTCGACACAGGACTGAACGCCGCAGGGTTTCCTTTCTGCCTGTTGCTATCGGACTCTATAACTCCTCCAACTTTTCCAGGGATGGAAGCTTACATCCTTTAATGTGCAATCTTTTATGAGCAAGTGACAACAAGTATAGTGTGTAGTTTATTTAGTGTATAGTGTTTTACCTTTGTGTCTGTTTTTTGTTAAGTATTTTCTAAGTACCTTAAGTACCTATTATAGCATTTATGGTTCTATACTTTGTGCATTGAGCGTGTTACGGGGCATACATTTCCAGCGGGATAAATAAAGTTTTTCTTAGCTTATCTTATCCCAAGTCATACCAGAATTGTACGTATTTAGCATCACTAATTGTTATTCATTCTATACCAAAAAGATCAAAAATTCAAATAACCATGCTTCTATCAAGAAAAGTTTTGGATTACGAATGTTCCCATTTAATATTATTTTAGCGACCTAAAAGGCAAAGCCTACTATTTCCCTGTTTTTTTTTAACCTTAACTGTGCAGCGCTACATCCTAACAAACAAACAAATGGCAGGACTAGGAGAGACCTTTGTGTTCATTATGACTGATATTGAATGAACCACTGCAGGAAAGTGCCATAACATATGGCTCAGAGTTTCCACTTGACCATAACCATGCCAACAGAGATCAGAGGCGTCTGGGTCTATTTTTTGAGTTTGAAGGGAGTAATACATGTTCTGTGAAGGATTTTCTATTGTATAATTCAGAATCCGACTGTGTTGTAACCTGGCAGCAGGATTTTAAGCCTGGCAGTGGTTAACTGTTACATCCACTAAACATAAGGTAGCATTACTCTTTTTACTCTTACTGTGTCACAAAATTCACTTGCGAAATAACAAGAAAGAAGGCATTTGTAATTGATTGCATTTGTACACGGTGTGCTTTTCTTCTAGAATTTTATATCACAGCTTGTGGCTACATGAAAGTAGACTTGACCCACACTACTTGTCATCACAGTGACGCATGACGGGCAGGTTTTGTATCCTTCCTCTTCATGTCCTCTGAAAATTTCACTCAGCCTTCATCTTCAGACCACCAAGGTCATCCTTAGATGTGCATCAGTAGCCCTGGACGACCCACGCACTGCTCTCCCATCATTCCCCCTCTCTGTCTCCCTGCCCTGCCAGGCAGAATAAAACTATCTACTGTATGTCTGCTGCCAAAGCCCTCTGCTCGCCATCCTTCTCAATGCAATGCACAGCCACAAACACATCTGTACCCTCACTCACATACGCACTCACTCAGAGAAACGCAGCAGGTGAACCGGTGAAAATCTGAGTTGCCCAACAGGAACAAGGAATCTGAATCTACTCGACCACTGATGTTTTGCGTTGACCTTCAGTGATAATGGATGAGAAATGATGGAAAAGATGGATATACAGGCAGGAAACATTGCTGCAGCAGCTTCACTTTTATCATGGTCACGAAAGAAGTCGATACATTCAACAATGTTATTTTCTGAGGTGAAAATAGTGGATTTTTTTGTGCAGACACAGTTACGTGGTCATTAAAAACATAGTAGGCTCTTGGCTGACTTGGAATAAAAGCTTACAGAATAACCTGAATAACATATAATCGGCTTTCAGTTGCTGTGTTCCAGGTCTGCGGTGGTGAAATTCAATGGGAAAAAAAGCCTTGGTGTGGACGTTAGGATGCTTTCAAGCTTGGTCACACATTCTCTTTGATTATTTCTTTGAGTAAAAGACACTGACATAAAACACATTGGTCATTTCAAGTTGTAGCTTTCTGGCCTGCTCTTTATAAAATGGCAGATGTCTAGAATACACCAATTTAGGCCATGCAGTAAAAACACAGAGGTGGAAGAAGTAGTAAAAGTATTTAGATCCTTTACTTAATGCTAAGTAAAAGTACTGCAAAAATACTCCACCACCAGTAAAAGTTCTGCATGCATCAACGTGTATGTTGCATTTTACTGCTGTACATGTTCATGGTTGAGCTCATTTGAACTAGTTTACATACTGTTGGGTATTTTAATCTAAAGCAGTGCATCATGTTTTATAAGATCGACACGTCTGCAGCATTGCCGTCCACGTGTCCCTAAAATGTCGACTTTTCGTGAGCTCAGAGAAACAGGCCTGTTTTCAGCTGTTTAGCTCAAGAAGGAGAATTTTCTCAACCCATAAAAGAACAATTTACACTTCAGTTTATCACAAATACTCAATCATTTGGAGATACGTGGTTTTAAATTCAACAGGAAGGGGATGAAAAATTATAATCTGAGAAGTGACTAAAGCTGTCAGTCAAATCAACTGGAGTTAAAAGTACATTATTTACCTCTGAGATGTAGTGGAGTAGAAGTGTAAAGTAGCTTAACGTGGAAATAATCAAGTAAAGTTCAAGTACCTCAAGTTTGTACTTACTAGAGTGTTAATCATGCCAAAGCTTAACAGTTATGACTAATGTCAGATTTTAAAAAACACAGCAAAAAATGTCCTGTATGTATAGACTGAGTCGGAAATATGTCGGAAGTATATTGTATATTTTGCTTCAAGCTCATTTGATAGTATCACACTCTTCCTACAAATCCTCTGACAATACATTCACGTTTCTTAACTTCCTAAAGGTGCTCTGTTGTGGTGAACCGGTGACTGTGAATGTCAGTGCGGGAGACTGAAGTCACTGCGATTTTCTCAGAACTGGTGCTTTGTAAGATAGGCCAATTTCACTCTGAAAGTGTTTTGAAAAATTGTTCTCCGGAGCAATGAAGAGATGCTCCCGATCATCAGCTAATTGTAGGGCGTAGCTTTTAAATGCTGTTCTTTTGGCTTTAAGGGGCTATAATTTGTGCCAAGAAACACTGAAAATTGTGACAAATTTTCACCCTGCCACTGGCTTTTTCGGTCTTCAGTCCTGTAGGTTTGTTGACCGCATGCCCTCTTTAGTCTAATTTTCTTCTTGTTGGATGACAGGACTGGAACCTTGCATGGTTTCTCTAGTGCCGTAACCCACAGATTTTCAAGGTTCAACAAGATGTGGCACTAATACGCCCTCCTGCACTTTGCTGGTGCACTGAACTTTTATTCATGAACTCGCGGCAGTCCTGTTAGCCTGAACAACTCTTTCCAATCTCCTTTGAACTTTCTCACTGATAAGATGTTTTCACCTACAAAATTACCTCTTACTGCATATTGCTCTTCCTTGAACTCTTGACAAAAATATATTACTCGGGAGGCAGGCGCTAGATCTGGCACTGGTTGCCCAATTATGCATAGCACTAACCTGTTCACCCTGCTTACATAGGTATACCTACTAATACGGCCAATCAGTGCTTCTGTAGGACCTCCAGTGGTATATGTACTGTATGTACTGTGCACAAAACAGTCAAACAATATGGTGTGAATAAACAATGCGGAGCTTTTCTGGATGCAGAGGATGAAAAAAGAGTGAGCACTTGACAGAGATAACCATCTGGAACTGAAAATGTACCAGTGACAACAGTATTGTAACCACATGATCATATCAGTCAGATATCAGAGAGCCGATATGTGTCAGTGATCTGTTATCCCCCTGTGGGAGTCGCGTTTTTTTTCCTCGGGTTTTCCTCCTCAAGACCCACAAAGACTCATTTCCCACGTCAAAGTGATTGAATGTCACAACACTGTGTGCAGCTCTCCGACACGTTCACATCTGCCAAATCACAATCCTTTGACATGCAAGATGCACAAACACACAGTCCTGCGGAAAAAATAAATAAAAATACGTGCAACAGCCCTTGAGCTGAGAAATACTGCATGAGAAAATATGAATTTAATCAGTAAGTTTTGAACGCAGGTTTTGTATTTGTAAGCATACGTTAATAACCTGCACAGGACTTGAAGAAGGTTTTGAGTGTGAATGGAAGTTTTCTGAATAAAAACATAACTCATAATTTGAACAATTTTCCAATGATACAGCAGCCTTCCCACAGCAACTGTGATAAACAGCCGCAATAAATAAAAATTGAGCACTGAGTGTTGTGTGCACCCTATCAGTATCATTTCACCTTGTTGAACTAACTGATGATTTATGACCGCCATCAATTGTATATGCAAGGCTTCACTTTTACATTTACTTTTTCCACAATTTGATTATGTCTTCATCCCAGCACTATGAAAACAAAGCCTGTAGCATGAATGAGAAAAATATCAGAAAACTATGCAAATTGCAAAGGAATTGTCACATTTTATTGCCTAACATAAGCATGAATCAGAGTAAGAAGTTGGAAGAGAAAATGTGTAATTTTTTCCACCTGAAAACACGGATAGTAGGTCAACCGTCACCTCAGGAGAGTAAAATTAACCTGACATTGACATTAATACATCTACAACTTATTCTCATGCTGGTGGACACACATTTCAAGCTCAGGACAACATATTGGACAATTTCATTATCCAGTTTGCTGAAACAAAAGGAACCAAATGAAATAAATCAAATGGTAATTTAAAGATCCCATATCTAAGATTCACACATGCTCATGTGCTTTCATTGAAGTTTATGTCGGAGTCTGTTTTGCGATGGGTGTCACTACCCACAAAGGTAACACGTTTGTATTCGTTGTCTTTAAATCCCAAAAACTGGCAGAAATTATTGAGAAACATGAGGGACAGGAAGTAGTATTCTCACACAGAATAAATCAGGTTTCTGGTACGGATCGGGTAATGACAGTGTGCTAACGGCATTTCTATACGACTGTCACAGTCGCCCACATCCATGATAACTTCCTGTACAATGATTTCTATTTAGAGGACTTTTCCCACAAAAATCCCTATGCTCACTCCTGAGTTCTTCAGTGTCTCTATTCTGCTTTTGTATAGAGAGGCAAAGTCCCGGCCCTTCCGATGGGCCCCACGGGACCTAATAATTTCGGGACGAATAATTGTTTGATCCCATTTGAACCCCACATATGATGTTTGTCAATTTAAAAGATAATTTTATGAGTCAAGAACGTTGCTATTTGTGGTAAAGATAGTAAAGTAACATCTAGTTTTACGTGAAATGGCTCAGTGGACGTCGCCGTTACCTCAGCATGTTTTTCGCTGTGTTCTTCAAGAGGGAGGTGAAAATGTACTGAAAGAGGTGAAAATCACCACAAGTCTGGTCATGTTGACAAATGAAGAGACGTCTTCAGCAGCTCTGAGCAGCTTGTGGAGAGAAAAAGTGACGACGACGTCACGTCACATTACAAACTTCACATAAGCACACAAACATGTATGAGTCATCCATCATTTAAAAGCATTTGTAGGAGTCAGAAACTCTTCAAAAAACTTTTCTTGAACATTTAGCCTGTTGGCCTCACTGCTATTTTTTCTCATTGTCGAATGTAGGCTTCAAATGCACCAAAAATTACATCTTTATCTGTAAAAAGCTTTTAGCAGGGATATATATACCATGCTGAGCTCTACTTACTGTAGAGATGTTGATGTTTTAGATAAAAAGCGAGGCAGCATTTCATGAATACACTTGATTCCCATTCTAATCAGGTGGGAGCTGCCCTGGTTAAAGGTTGACCTGTGAGATAAGTTCAACTAAAGTACTGTAACTATTTTAGCAGGCTATGTTTTGATGGAAATTAATTATCATTTTCGAGCTCTAATAGTGCACCATTCTGTCACCTGCGCCACACAAACAACATATAGAGTAAACAGAAACCCTGGAGCTACCGCAGCCAAACAGAGTCGGTGCCTTATTAAAGCAGAGCATTTAACTGCCTTTTATGCTTCTTCTTGGAGCAGGAGAAAATGTTTTCCATCTCTGGCCAAAATTCATATTTTCATTTGAATGCCTCCAATGAGTGAATGATTGCACTGTAAAAGGCACACACGCCAAAACTGGAGCAGTTGGCGCGCACAGACATTTTTTTTTTTTCTCTTTTATGATTTCTGTAATAGGTTTTCTTTATTCCTTTTCAATTAACTCAGAGCGGTTGAGGCTTTGCTTAACAATGAGAGACATAAAACATTTAGGGAAAAGCAGATCCTTATTTTCCTAAAGACCTGAATTACAGAATGCTTTATTAGTCTACATATGTCCACCTCCTCTGCCAACGCTTTACTAGGAGAAACACCGTAATAAAACGGATTCTCTGCTTTCGAGAAAACCTGTTAATAGGGTCAGCTTTTGCAGGCTGGTTAATGGTTTCAGCTTGTTCGCTGCCAAAGAATGATAAACATTTACGACCCAGTAATTGTTCCATCAAACATAAAAAGCTAAGGTTATACTTAAACACATTGTTTTTGATGGTGTTGAAATATGTTATTGGCAGTTATTCTTACTATTTAAATGCGTTATTTGTATCTGTAGATGTAGTTTCATCCGAACTCAAATATGAAACGCTGCTGTAGAGTAAAGCCTGTCTGACCTCCGCATCGGGATCTCATTGTTATTCAGAAACACTTTCTTGCAAAGCGAAAGTGAAATAAAGTCAAAGATAATATTGTGGGTGGGGTTTTTCAGCAATTAAATTCTCCATTAAGGCGCATGTTGAAAGTGTCTATTATCTCTCCAGTTGCTTTTTAATTATAATGTCAAAAGCAGCCTTGACTTTTTTTTTTCTTCAAACCTCTGAAAAGGTTTTTTTTTTATCACATTTCACATTTCTCCTTTTACATGAAGAAAAACGTGTGTGTATCTTGTACGTCATGTTTTAGAAAGCAACATTTTAAGTTGTTTTAAATATGTTTTGGCAACAGTTATTCTTTGGCTTTTTGACAAAAGTCACAAGTAACGCTTCTGGTTAAAAAAAAAACTGTTCATAAGCAAAACATGTTTGTAATCTAGTACGGCAGACAGGCCTGATTGTACCACCGTACTGTAATGTATACTGGTTACATAAAGCCTCACCGGTCCCTGATCCAGTTGTGAGATTGTGTTGTTGTCGTGTTGTTGAATGCTCAATGTTTGAGTCAGGAATATGAGGCAGAAAATAAACCCTTGTTGCAATCTTTCCATAGGTGTCCTTGGTAGGTTGGTGGTTGTATGTCTGCAGATAATCAATAGTTTGAGAGCTCCAACACATCAACAGATTTTTTGCAATCGAATATCTGTCTTTCCATTTGTGACACAGTTTCTCCGTTTGAACAACGGTCTTGAAGTAAACATCACTTAAATTGAAGACCTGTTTTTCACAGTCATCAGTCTTTTCTGAATGCAGACAAAGAAAATATCCCTGACAAAGGGGAGACATATTGATTTAATATTAACATCAAATTACCTCTAATTATATTGATGAATGTATTTCAATACCACGTGTTGCTGTAGTTAATTTTATCATTCATTCATTTGTTTTAATACTGGAATTCAACTCAGCAACAACAAAAGAAAAGTCCACATGAAGTAATATGCCAGACTGGCTGTATATCTTTGTATATATATATATATATATATATATATGTCTCCCTACAGTTTACCTCATTTGACGTCATAAACTGTATTGTCCTGAGATAAATATATTCAACATCAGCCAATATATCATTTTAATCGTGCACCAACGCCTCCAGTACTGACAGACAATAAAGATAACGTTGTTGCATACTAAACATACTAAGCATTTGATACACATTCAGTAGGTGCTTTCTTTCCTGTTATTTAACTCATTTTTGAACCCAGGTAAATCAAAACTGTGAATTTAAATTATACTCAGAGTAAGAGATTAAAGTAAACAAAGTGTTAGTGCAGTACGAGTGTGACTTGTCATAATTTATGCATTGCAGAACCTTATTAGGCCACTTTATGGAGTTGGTTCTGAATGTCGGATAAAGCTGTAAGACTGACTTTTACCAGATACGAATCTTATTTTCCCTAAGGATTACTGGCAAGGAATGATGTGAAAGGTCTATGTTGCATCTTGTGTCAGAAAGTCAGATCTGCCTTGCAGGTAGAGTGGGCTACATGTAGCTACAAATGTTTCTCGCTGGAGTTTGTCTGTGTTGAGATTTAAAAAAAATAAATACGTGGACATTATCAGCAGGGACTGATATAAAATCAGATGGATTGGGAGGAATTGGATTGAGATGCCACTCCAACCCACTACAAGATAATCTGCAGTGACCTTCTGTCGCCTTGGTCCCGAAATGTATTTGAACCAGCTCACACTTTTTAGCCAATTGAAGCTGCTGTGGCACTAAAATTGGAAAAGTCATAAGATGTTTTCTCTTGGCATGTCTGTTTTTGGTCGAGGAAAGCAAGAACATTCATTGTTTTTCTACAAAAAAAAAAAAAGCATAAAAACCAGAGTATTAGCAACAAATGCAGTGGTTGTAAAGTGGTTGTGTCCTTTTCCTTTTAGAGCAGTGTTTTCCTGTTAGAGCAGAATCTGAGAGGATGGACATCCATTATCTCTGGTGCCGTGAAGTAGAGAGAGGATTATCTGACTCCTGCAGGTTTAGCTGGCGTCCCACAGTTTGCAGACATCAAGATCCATCTCCTAGCTGTCGATCAGAGTCTGGCGTGTGTCTCCATTAGCACCTTGTGGCAGATGTTTTCCATCTACCATCCATCGCTTAATGCCACACATCCTTAATTGGGCATGGTAATTATCCAATCACGCAATATTAAGTGTCCTATTTGTGGAAATGTGGTTGCTGAAAATGAATAGTTATTGATTAGCAGGACTGACATTCAACTTACTCCTTTTCGCACATTAGCCTAGCATTGATTGCTGGCAGCACTTCCTGTGTGCAATACTGAGAATCGACCGGATTCCTAATGTGCGGTCCAGGCTTGACCATTAGAACTATCCATTATCACACTCGCCATCCACAGGGTTGTCACTGAGGCCTGGTGGGAAATTGGCAAGCAGACATGGTTGTGACTGTGAGGCAGCAGCAGATTTAGATTCTCTAGTTTCTGTCAGCAAGCTATTGCATAATTAATTGACTTAAAGCCTACACTGTATGGTTGTGTTACAGCTTAGAATATGTATGAAGTGTTTTATGTTGGAGTTGGGGCTGTTGTGTTGTTTCGCCTGAGCCACAGTATGTTTATTTTACAGTATGCGTGACGTTTGTGGACTGTAACTCTCACAAGTGTTGACTCTTTTGCTGAGTGTTTCGTGTAACGTGTTTCACCTTTTACTCGTTGGGCCAGAGAAAAATAATGAAATCTTAATCTTTGGACTTCATAAAATACTTGCCTATTTAATGTAATGGTGATCATTGTCAGATTGACCTGTTTGCGGGGCTTTTGGATAACTTTTGCTACCACCTTTAGTTCTTTGCTGGCCTGCCTCCGGTTTTGGTTCTTATTTACTTTAAGAAAATGTTACTTTGCAACAATAGACTGTAATGTGGTAATAATATATAGTAAATGTCCTCTGATTCATGGTCTTCCCAGAGGTCACAGCCACGAGGGCAGATACCGTCATAATTCTGAAACTGTAGCTGATATTTGACTTTTAAGAGTCCGGATTTGTAACATTAGTCTCAAATTTATTTCCTGAAAAGGCATTATGGATAAGCGGTGAATGTGTCGGCCACCTGGAGGTGTAAGTGCTGACACAACAAATCAATGAATTGATTAGTCAGCTGGCAAAAAATTCAACAATTAGTCATATAATCAATTAATTGATCAGGTTTTTGTACTGAAGAAAAATGCAAAATAACGAATGGATGGTGCAATGGAGGAATCGTATTTTAACACTTCCACAGAATCAATGTAAAATACTATACAGTTATTGCTGGTATTTTATGAATTAAGGAAAAAAGACTAATGAATAGTCTAAAAAATAACCATTAGATTAAATAACAGTGAAAATAATTGCATCCTTTGCACATTATTACTTTCCAAAAGCTCTTTCTTCTCCAGTTTACCTCTGGGACAACATTTAAAGCCTCTGCAGCACATGTTCATATCTAGACAACAGAACAGGTCAATCGATCGCTCCCAAAACGGCATACAGTGATTAACAAATATATCAGACCAGCTGTCGTAAAAACGAGAAAACATATGAGCATCATGATGGGCTTTAACGCGGACTCTCTCATTTTCACCGAGCTCTCGACGTTTTACCATTTTCAACAGGAATGAGGAATTTCAAACTGAATTCACCTTTTTATACCTCAATTTGACCCGTCTCACTGGGCTTCTCTGAGAAGTCAGAAAGTAATCAAGCATAACATTCAACCACTGAAACTAATTTTTCTGTTCAGGAAAGCAAGTATGTAACTATAATTTGAATCTAACTCGAGAAATAATAATTTGCTTTACTAGTTTTTTCAGTTTTTTTTTTCTAAAACAGTACAAAATTCATAAATAACAATAATAATAATTAGATTTTAGCATTCAAAATGTCAGTTCGGTTAAAGAGCTTCTACATACTGATGTATTAACCATTACAGAAACATTCATTAAAGTGACCAATGCTGTTCATTTAGGGCAGCTGTGGCATAAACCTTACATTGGGTGGTCTAATAAATTTGTTAAGCACTGTACATGGATGACATTTGTGGACACGAAATACCTCACATATGCGAAAAACAAAGACAGAATTTAGTTTCAAATCAGGGTTACCCGGCGGCTCACCTGGTAGAGCACATACCATACAGGCTGAGGCCTTATCGCAGCAGCACAGGTTCGATTTCAACCTGAGGCCATTCGCTGCGTGTCATTCCCATACTCTCCTTCCCCATATTTCCTGTCTGTCTCCTGTCTGTCCACTGTCCAATAAAGGCATGAAAAGCACAAAAATTAAACTTTAAAAGAGAATTTACTTTCAAATGGAAATGGAATATGAACGCTCGTCTCCTGTTTTTAAGTCCACAGAGTTTGTTATTCTGCCATAACCATCCTCAGCTGCCTCTTTCCAAAGTCTGTCCATATTTACTAGATGCTGTTGCTTCGTGTTCTCTCTTACGCAAACAACTGCAAGAGGCTGCATACGTAAACATCAGCCTTTCTTCCTCCCTTCAAAAATCGACTGGAATTGTTATTTTTTTTCTGGTGAGGTCCAGCTGGCCTCTGACAACCTGGTATGAAATCTCCAGTATTTCTCTATAAAATTAAATATTTATACTTAATAAGTAATGCTCAAGCTCAAGGATAAGGAAAGAAAACAACCTCTCAGCTAATCTGATTCCTTGAAGACTGTTTATGTAGATCCAAATTGGTCAGAAAATAACCCACAAAATATCATCAGATTTTAATTAAATGTTAGACCGATTTGTTTGTAGGGCTGCATTTCTTATTGTTAGAAACTCATTTCGTGCTTCACAATGCACTGACAGACACAATATTATGATTAAGACTATTATTTTTATCTCTTCGCTATAGTTATGTTACTGCCAGAGTCTTTGCGTTGCTGACTGCTTATCATTCCACCCCCTCCAGTAGCCTTCCGTCCAAATAGAGACCCAGTCAGCTGTGTTGAGTCTGATTTCATTGCCTATACTGGTTGTCCACACAAGCAATCTCTTTATGTTCTGCATTTCTGGGTAACCTGGACTTGCCGGGGTCCAAAGTTTGGGGGAGATCTATCATCGTAACGCAGGTAGGCAGTTTAATAACGCTGCTGTGGACTCCCGAGAAAAGCCAGGCATTTATTTAATGTAACATGGGCGATGTTGGGGGCCTGACAGATGGCCCAGGCAGGAAAAATGATGTCCTGTTACTTCTACCTGCTGAATTCATGGAGGACAACCGCCAGGGAGGGAATGCACTGCCTTAAAGTCTCTGTAGGGATTAAATGGAAATGAAAACTCGTCATTTCTCCGCGTATCTTTTTGAAAACGAACACTATGACTATGAACTGTCCAAACTGCTGGCATCCTACTACTTTAATGAAATGTGTTTTAAATTTGACAGGATACTTTGTGCTCACTAAAGTAGTTTTGTCCAAGCCAGGAGGTGGGATGTTTTTATGGCAAAGACCCAGGTCTTGCAGTTTCCAATGTATTTATTGATTTAAGCTCATAAAACACAGCGAAGATTCGGAATACTTCATACAGTGGAGAATCAACGTGCGATCATTACCGTTACGTTATTCAGCCCAGAAAACAATCTGTCAAATCTAAGTTACGTAACCTCGTGCCTTCACTGTAAATAACATTCAAATCAATCATAGTTTGGTTTACAGAAGGGCTTATTTTAAGCAAAACAGATGAAATCGATGTGAACGTGTTGCCACAGGCTGAAATAATCAAAGTGAATCTCAGATATTTAGTTTTTTCCACAATCACTGCTAACAATAACACTACGGTATAGATCCAGCAAATTAAATTTAAGCCATTGTCCTGCAATAGCTCAGTGTTGTCTAAAAAGCACTTCAGAGAAACGACAATCAGATTATTATTTCAAATAAAGAAATGGTCTTAACTGTCAAATACTTTCTGTATGAAAATGTCCATTGTTAAAAGGATTAAGAACATCTAACACTATTAAACCAACTGTACGAGACTTGTATTACATTTCTTCAGGCCTGTCTAATGTTCATTTTTCATAGCTTTGTGATCTAATACTCGTAAAGACTGTAATCAGTGTCCGCATACAGCTTCTTGTGTCAGTGTTTTCCTATAGTCTTCTTTGTGTACAATAATGGCAGGTGTTTCACCGATATGAACGCAAAACATTTCAAACCTATTTTCCTGCAGGCACAGAGTTTGTAAAGTTGCGTCTTATTTCAGGTAGCGCAAGGTTAATCTTTACAGTCCATAATCATTAATAAAACAGTCAGGTTTAAAAAGTAAGTGTCCCAAAACAGCAAAGGTGTTTATACTTTGGCCATAAATATTTTAAATAAAATTACAAAGCCCTTCATCCTGATAAAAAAAAAAAAAAAAAAAAAAAAAAAAAAAAAAAAAAAAAAAAAAAAAAAGTTCATGCGCTTAGAGAGCCTTTGAGATTTCGTTGCATTTCGTGAGAATTTGTGCATAAAATATGCTGTATGTTGGCAGTGTGCACATAGCTTTTGTCCAGATTTAGTGTTGCTACAGAATACTTGCTTCCTCTGTGTGCTGGCTGTGTACACCACTTCACATTGATGTTTCTTATTGCGTGGAAAGTTTGCTGTGGCAAGAGGCCTGCTTGTAAATCATGCATATTGGATGAGACATGCAGCAGATGAGCCTGGGCCCTCCAGTCAGGCCCAGCATTAATTAAATATCAATTGGCCCTGCTTCCGTACCTCATTTCATGCCACATTCACACCTTGTCTGGGCTTGTTGAGGAAAAGTTAAAATGAAAGTTGTGGCCTTGCAGCCTCATACGACTCATAGCTCCACTTGGCCACAGAGTGACGGTCTTAACTATATGAATTCTGACTTGATTTCTACTGGGAAAACACAAACACAACTGCTGCTTCCAGAAAAAAGCTTAATATGAAAGATGATTGCAGCTGATTGCTATAGTTCACTTGCTCATTCTGATGAGAAAATATTGCATGTGTCGGTAGGCAAAACAATCACTGAAGTAAAAGATTGCGTCATTTGAGAGAATAATTTAATGTTTTTAAATTCACTACCAAACATTAACATTTTACAGGATGATGCATGGCCTCAAAGTTCTACGTGTTAAGAAGTGAGTTGTGGTGGATGCAGGGATGAGAGAAATAAAGTAAAAAAATTACAGAATAAACATCGTATATACCATAACATCATGTTGGACAAGTCTCACAATTGGTAAATATTGACAGGCTCATTCAGATGTTATTAAGTGCTTCTTAGTCTTAATCTTCATAGTAGTTTTAATGCTGGATTAATTTGATATTACAGTGAATTGCACTGTACTTGTAATCACAGACGTACAGCTTTTTTTTGGTCCTGTGTTTAAAACCATCTTCTGTTGATGCATTTCCAATTTAAACTGTCTGTGTTATGTTATCTTCCTTGCACTTTTCTTCAGTTCACCTGTTATTAATAGGAATGAATCAAACTGTGCATCAAGAGCATACAGTGACTTAATACTTTGTATATGCAGAATGCAATAGCACTGGACCAGTAATTAGCATGTATCCAGACAAGAAAGTACAGTACCCATCTCCCTTGTTTGAGATTTTCAAAGCTCTAATTTGTAAAATGTAATGTGAACATTTTCTTGTGTGATGTCATTAGGGAGTTGAGGATAGCGACATGTTTATGACGACATAGTTAAAGGTTCTTCTTGTTGAATTATTTTCACTTCGACTTTGAAGTCGAGGAATCTTAAACATCCATCTTTAGTTACTCCTTGCTTTTTTTTTTTTTTTTTTACTGGCAGCTTGCTATTAAAGCGACATTTAAACATGCAAAACAAATCTGGGTATACAAACGAAATAGGAATTGTAACAAGAGTGGACTTTCTACTTCATGAAAATGGTGAAAATAAAGTCCTCTTCTGTGAAATCAAACTCAGTATCCAAACCTATTTATTTGAGCTGCCTTTTTTTTTTTTTTTTTTGCGTTCAAGGTCCTCATCTTTCACCCTGTCTTCACTGACTCTTCATAGAAAGTCAGCAGCACTGTTCACCTTGGAGTCCCTTTGATGATGTCTAAGGGATTCCCTTAATCCTCAGAGGGTAGGGTGGAGGGCACTTTCCTCCTGCTCAGGGGATGAAGCCACTTAATGGATCACAAAGTTAATCAACCAGAGGGAGAAACTGACTGAACTGGAAGACTTGAACCATTATTCCTCTAGTTCGGTCAGTTTCTCCCTCTGGGACAGACTCCCGCATCCTTAAACCCTGGAATAGACTGGGAAACACTAACACTAATGCAACTAACACAAACAGTTTCTCCACCGCAGGAAGAAGGTCTGCATTCTTAAACACACCCAAATCGTTTGTATTAAGCTAAACATCTGCTAACGGAGTAAGCAAATTTAGCTAGATTTCTTGAAACTAGAAAACGAGTCTAGCCACTGAAAATTCTAACTAAAACAATTAGGAAAAATGCCAACATTTAAGTAAGGTGTGCTTATTGCAAGTAATGAAAACGCAGTTATTTAAGATAGATTTAATATTCTTAAATAGAGAAGTTGTACACGTGGTCTCTCTCATAAAATAAGCTGGAATGTCTTATTAAAACAAAGTTAGATATATTTTCTTAAAAAGAGATTACTTTTCTAAAGGAAAATCTGCTTCACAAGATTAGTTGTCTTTTTAGAAAACAATAAGACTGATTTTGCAGAATCAAAGCTTTTTTTACTTTGTTGAAATTCCTATGTTTTTTTGCAGTGGTATCACTATTCTGTCATGTGTCTGGCGCTGTCTCAACCTGATAAAAATCAGGTTGCGTAGTTGTTAGCGGTGGCTTGATGTTAACAGCCCGGGACAGGAGTCAGTACAAACTGGTATTTAGTTCCAATAAATGCATTTCAGAGACTATGCTATCACCATACTAATCATCACACTGTTCACAAGTGTCACCTTTGGATTTCCACTCTTATTGATTTACCAATCACCACCAAATCCCTTCAATTTACTTGAGTGTTAGATGATGCAGACTCAAAGAAAACACTATCCTTTTTGTAACCTCTTCACTCCAGAGCAGCTCCTGCAAGATCTTCATCTTCAGTGAGGCGAGGCGCTATCAGTGGTCTAATCGCCCATAAGCAATTCCACAGCTGGTCTGATGAATTTGGGCCAATCCTTTCGGTGTGTGATCCCAGGGAATAATGCTCAGAGCTGCCTATGTTTATCTAAAGGTTAATGGAAGGTTAATAAGAGAGGGAACAGTGCAAATTTAGAAAACTTATTATGCAAATCATGTTTTCTGAAAAGATTAATATCCAGTTGTTATGTGGTCGTGATAATTTGTGGCTCATCCCTAAATGTGTTAAAATATAGCCTCCTCTGAGATATGATTTTTAAGAACAGATCTCATTATTTATAAGACAGACATGAACCACTTACTCAAACTGCGGAGTAGCTCTTGATAGAGGTGTTTTATTATAACCTCTCGAACTGATTGTGTGGCTTTGTAATCTCCTCCTTTTTTAATTAACTCTTGCACAACATTGTCTGACTGTGTGGTTTATTATTGACACAATCAAAAGCCGGGCCACTGCGTTTCAATTGGCTGCTGATGCAGTAAACGTCATGCTGAGCTCAGCATCAACCTCAAACATAATGCTGTGAAGCTGGAACAGCACTACATCCCTCTGATAGTCATCCACAGTCAGCAATGCTCACAAATGAAGCCAAAAATGGTGCTTGCCAAAAAGAATATTCCCAAAACATTGTTTGACTCTTATAACATTTGATTGATAGCTATGAAAGACTTTTTAATCACAGGAAACACTTTCTTATGGAGGATTAATTCTCCCTTTATTAAAACGGCAAAATAAGTTCCGTGGCATTCACTTCACCTCAGTGAGGGTTAATTCGGAGGATATGAGCAGCCGTCTGGAAATAAAAAGAAGGGGATGATGGAGAAGGGCAGGTTTGCAGAGACCTTTACCAGTGCACGTTGGTTTGATCAGGCCTGTATGTTTTGTTTTCCTCAGTGGAAAAAGGAACTGCACATGAAAAATTGAACACATCCCCTCCTTTTGTTAACACTCTTGACTCCATCTGATACAATATTAACACAGTTGTTTGGGGCCTTGTCTTCATCACTTGCCAGAAATGAACACAAGAGATGAAGATTTCCTGCTTTTGCCAGTTAAATTTGTCTCATTGGATTTAGGCGGAGATCAAAGATTATTTTATCGAGCACAATAATGCGTTTGCGGTGCCTAACGGTCCTCACTTATCACTCAGCTCACCGACAGTAGACAAATTGTAACCTCATCGTCATTGTACACAAGGCACACACAAGGTTTTGGGTTATTTTAATTCCAAGTTCACTATATAGCACGACTTTATGTTGCTTAATAAATTGTATTATTGTAAGACTCTCCAGG
>JAPQRN010000018.1:22363557-22419795 GCA_037367275.1 Coranthus polyacanthus
CTTCTGGATGAATGGGCAAAAATTCCCACAGACCCACTCCAAAATCTTGTAGAAAACCTTCCCAGAGAAGTGGAAGTTGTTATAGCTGCAAAGGGGGAACCGACTCCATGTTAACACCTATAGATTTAGAATGGGATATCATATAAGCTCCTGTCGGTGGTCCAACTCATGTGTCCATATAGCGTCTGTCTATTGGCTAATATTGGACTTCTCAACTGGCATTACTGACAAAACTCACTCCCCCCAGTTTTGACTTTTTTTCCCTGGGAGGAGGGAGGGTGAAGTAGTATTGGCTGATTAACTGGCTCTCTGCTTTTTCCTGCTCCAAAACAAAATATCGGTATTATGTCAGTCTTAACGAATCAACTATCAGTCAGCCTCTAATAATGTATGTTAAGATCTTATGTTTGTGTATTTTTATAGGTAAAACTCCTTTTGTACCATTATGTCTTAATGTGACGATTTCTATCAGTACTTTGCGTTGTTGCTTACTTTATCATAAATATACCAATATAACCGTTTGCATCAAGAAATGTTAGTTTGTCTGATGGCGCTATTAAATATGAATTGCCTCAATGTATAATAAAGTAACTGAATTAAGATTTAGTGCTGCCCGGGACAACATTAACAGACTATTTAAGATTTAACATTCTTTAAGTAATTAATAATTAGATATATTTTACAAACACTGATACGCTGATCATATTTATTTTACAAACTAATACAGGAGAGAAGATTTGCTTAAAAAAAAAAAAACAAACAGCCACAAATCCTGGCGATACTATCATGTTACTGTCTGTCAAGTGTGATTTAAACTTTAATAAGCTGTACAACCTTATACACAATTTCATGATGGAGTCATCTTCACAAGTGAAGATGAGTTGCCTCCCCAACGTAATAAACCTGCAAAACTAAAGGAATCGCTTCCGGCTTTAATGAAGTTTGACAAACCGATGCTGTTTATTATAACTTAAACAGACTAGCGGAAAATACGGACGCAAGACTTTTATATTCACACAAAGGGGACTCTCCATCACTGCGGTTGTGTTTTTTCCTCGAGCAGTTAGTGTGGTATTGATCATCGTTGGCCCAAGTCCTCAGGAATCAGCTTGTATTGATTTCACTTCAGCTGTAAGCCTCTCTTTCAGACCTATGTCTCTCTTCAGACCAAGCACCTTTCCAAACATCCTAACCTCTTTGCTGAGGGTTTAATAAAACATATGATTACAATAGCACCTTTTAAGCAAAAATTTTGAAACATCTGTTGTGCTTCCGAAAATGTAATGGCCAACTGTAGCTATTCAAGCATTTTCTGGGACTTCGGATTCATTTAAGTAAGAAAAGAAATATGCGTGAAATGTGTCTGCAAGTGTAGCTTTTTGGAGCAGTCTTATGCTGCTCCGTTTGGATTGTCGTTATCATCTATAAAAAGAACTGAGCCAGAAATTTAATCAGTGATGCACATATTAATAGCTGCAACGTAGTCAATAATGTGTGTGCACTGTATGTGAGATATTAAATAACATGTATGTCTGTGTTCGTAATCATCCGTGCACTTACAAGCAGTGCCAAGTAAAGAGCCTCCATTCCTCTCTCATGTTAATTACGGATTTTATTTTAGGGTTTAAAGATTATTTTTAATGCACAGCTGCGTGCTGCAGCGCAGAATGTTTAATTCAATTTGAAATGGAGCGCAGACTAATGCAGCATTATTTTCCATTCTTCACTGTTACCCTTCCCTTCCGTTTGACCCTGCCCGCATGTGAAAGTCGGTAGTGTTTCAATGACTGAAAGCCGCAACAACCTTCTGAGATGGAGCAGAAAATATCACATGCATAGATTTACACGGCTTTATTACCTGCCTTTGTATATTACTGGCTTAGATTCACTGTTAACTTTTTAAATTATTATTACTAGTGGAGGTCACAGTTTGTTTGATTTTCTTACTTGTATCAACAAAAACCTTTCAACAAAGTAGCTTTCTACATTTAAAGTCAAGGTTTGATCATATGAGAGGTCTTCTTTGAGATTTCACTTTTACAGTGTTAGTTGGTTTTTTTTTACTGCGGTAAAGAAAAAGTGGTGGCCGTGTGCCATTTATTTATCAAGAAGATGCATTTGGCCCTTCTGTCTAGCTTGTTGCCGTATTAGAAACCTTGAAGCTTCAGTAAAAGGAATTGATTGAAGTGTTGAAGTTCACTGCTCTTGGGTACAAAACCCAGACGGATATGTGTGAGCTGTATATCTTCAAATTGCTGTCCTGGGGACTCCTCAGCAGTGAATCAATAGGCAGTTAATTTCAGGCCACACTCAGATTCTTCCAAAGCAGCTCGTGTAAGAGCCCTTTAAAAACAACAGAGGAAGTAGTTAGTAATAAAGACAACTTTTTATATCTGTACCGTACATTAAAACCTAGTTAAATCTGCAACTTCAAATAAATATGACCCATTCCTTAATTCCTCAATTTTACTAATAACAATGAAATATGGTGTATGATATGGTCTTATTTTAGATTAGAGCAAATGAAATGATATGAAATTACATGAAATTGCAGTTATTGACCCTCAAAGGAAGATTTCGCCAAACAAAAATGAGTGTTGTGGCTCCTTCTATGGGAAAAGGAATTACAGGCTATTTCTGTTGCACCGTAAAAAGTAGAATTGAAGTCCACAGAGTACAAATGGCCTCAGCTGCTGGTCTTATTTTTCCTGCTACTAAGATAAAGTTTGATAACAGAGCCTTTATGGAGTCTGAAAGGGTCTGGGTTAAAGTAATCCTGCCTACGACAGACTTATGACCCTCGGGCTTAAGTGAGAGACTGGAAAGTCCCGGAGCAGTCGGTCATCTGTCGGGGGTTCAACCTTAACTCTCCCCCGTAGGCTGAACTGGCGTGCAGTCTGCGGTGTCCTGAGGTAACATCAGCGGGGCTAAAGAGGACACTGTGCGTCACTCGGGAGGGGACAATGAATTTCTCTCCCCACACTCGGGGCCTGCAAAGAGATGTAAACAGCGCGATGGATGTTGACAGCTGGTGTGGTGCAGTTGTCTGAATTGATAACAGTTGCTGTTAAGGTGTAATTTTAAAGGTGTGGACTAACAGTGGTGTTTGAGTTCAGGCCCAGAAAATATGGGGGATAAAATGTGAAGGTAAGAAGATAAAGACAAACATGAAGAAGAAGAAGAAAACAAAGAAGAAGAAGACAAAGTCAAAGAAGAATGCTTTTATCACAAGTCACTGTACATTTAAAAAGAACATGTTGTCACTTCTGTTTGTTTTTCTTTTTCCTCCACATTTAGTTTTTAAATGTACAGTGTCTTGTGATAAAAGCATTCTTCTTTAACTTTGTCTTCTTCATGTTTGTCTTTATCTTCTTCTTCTACATCTGTTTCTTTGTCTTCTTCTTCATCATCTTTATATACGTTTTCATTGTCGTCTTCTACTTCTTATTTTTTTCCTTCGTCTTCTTCTCCTTTGTGTCTTCTTCTTCTTCTTCTTCTTGACATCTGGCTTCCTGTTAGTCTAAAATCAAGTCAGTCTGCAGTAACATGGATATTACTTGTAATGGCTACATATTATTTAGCATTTTAATTTGACTGAGGCGTTTTCTGCTTTGGCAGCATAAAATACATCGGCCAAAAAAATGTAATAAAGATTAGGTCGGCCTTTGTCTCATCAAAATATTATTGTATCAAACAACGAATGTACTACAGTGAAGGGTTTTTAGCAACGAGGATAAACAAAACAGCAGAAATGACTATAATCATCATTTTTATCAGTGACAGGTGTTTCTATAGTGATATTCAGATACAGAGTGTAGACGTTCATGTTTAATGTCTTATATCCATGACATGATTTTTCCGCTTAACTAGTTAACTAGTTAATCATTGGTTGTGTTATGTGACACAAAAGAGCATACAAAATACAATGTACGGAGTGGATTCCTTTAAAGCTTTCGGAGGTCTTCACTGTTAAATGCCGCTCTTTGCCTGAATATGAATTTAAAAAAAAAAAAAGAAGAAAATTAGTGTTATTATAAGCGCCATCACAGCTGCTTTACAAACTAGCATCTAGACACGAATTAAGATAATATCAGAAAGAGATGCATCCGCTGATTAAAAACTTTTTCAGAATCCTGAACTTCTCCTCCGCACACCTTCAGCTCAAACCGTCGAGCTGGTGTTGATGGCTGTTGACATAAAGGATCACACGCGATGCTCTGTGCTGCACCTTGGAGGGGTGCACCTGTTGAGAAACGGGGAGCAAATTATTTCACCAGGGAAGGTGCCACATTTTTGTTTTCGCACTGTCTATCATCTGCCTCTCTGTTGTAAATATAACTGTGCCATTTACATGAAAGTGAGTTATCGTTTCACTGTTTACTCAGGTTTACGGTCGCGTGTCCGATTAGAGATGTTGACCTTAACGTCCCGTTGTGTCGGAGGGTACTTTTTTTTCCGTTTCATAGGATAATGCTGGCTGTATTTTAGAACTGTCAGCTTTCCTCTGTGCTGTTTTCATCTACATTACAGTGAAAGCAGCCATTGTAGTTTATTTTTGGCTGATCCCCATGCACTAAATATTTAGTACTGCGCATAAAATGCAATAACTAATCCATTCCTAAAACAAATGAATTATTTAGTCTTGTTTAATGCTTACATATTGTTCATTTTGAAGATGTTGAACCACAGATCTATTTAGAATGTATAAATATCCTATCTGACATTAATAAATAGGTGATACAGTACATCCTTGATGAATATTTCAGAGAGCAGGGAGAGTTTTTTTAGGTTTTACACCCGTTGTTTATGGAGGACAAAAAAAAACAAAAACATCTACTACAATATCATGTCCTACTTTACAGAAGACATGAAAACAACAACCATGAAGATATTTTATTTAAACTGAACATGTTCTTGTTTTTAAATGTACAACATCTAGTGATAAAAGCATTCATCTTCTTTGACTTTGTCTTCTTCGTCTTCTTTTTCTTCATCTTCTGCTTTACATTTGTTTGTTTTTTTTGTCTTCTTCGTCTTGTTCTTCATCGTATTCTTCTTCTTCTTTGTGTTCGTTTCCTTCTTTTTCAGTTCTTCTGCTGGATCTGGAGGATTTCGTTTATACTTTTTTCAAACATCAAAAAAAAAAAGCACCCAATTACAGCCTCAATGTACAAACATTTTTAGCACCAGCACAAACATTTACAATGTTTTAATGTTTTCATTTTCATTTCAGTTTTAACGTCAGCAAAAGTAATCGAATTACGGCTAAAAAAAATGTAATTTAGAGTGTTTTTATTCATTTCAAAGTGGATCAAATTTGACCTGAACAGTATGTAAGGGTTTAGTGCTCAGCTGTACCGTTCTCTAAAAGATAATCATTTGTGAACCGCTTTTCAAATTGCTTATTTCCAGATGGATTTAATTGTCTTGGGGTTAAGAGCCAAGGAAATGTTAGAGAAGATTAAAGTTGTGAGAGACAAACTCGTGGCAGCTTAGTTTTTAATGGTGTCTGGTAACAAAAAAGAAAGAGAAATTAACACCTGCCTTATTTTTCGTGTTTCAAACAGGAGTGCACCTTCCACGATGTTTTAATGATAATGAGAATCCGTCTGACTGGTCTGTTCATCTCTGCTCTCTCCTCAGTGAGTCCAGATGTGGCCAGTGATCACAAACATCATCATCATCATCATTTTCCATCTGCCAAGGATTTTGAAATGGATGGCAGATCCAGGAGTCAAGGATTGACAAGAGCCATCTGGGTCTTGATACTGCCTTGTTTACATATGCTTCTGGCCTTGTAACAGCTGCCTTTTTGCAGCATGAAACTTTTGAGACTTGATTTCAAGCTTATTTATCAAGAAATGAAATGGCCAGTGGACGTAAGAGGCTCCGTTAATTTGAGGGAGCACCACTTCCACACGGTGCAGGACACAGGGTAGGAGTGAACACTACTGACTGTGTAGTAAGTACAAGACACTGTGGCTTATGTACGAGTTTAAGAATTAACTTTGACAATATTTACTGTTTATCTGTTGCCAGGCCTTCATTAGCACTAACAGTGAGTTATTTATAACAGCCGTTATTAATGCCAAGAATTACACGAGGCTTTGAAAAACTACTTTACGTTGTAAAAGTTTGGTATTAATTTAATTGTACTTGATCTTATAATATATATGATCTGTATATATAAATAAGGCGTAACCTGCTTCGGCATATTGCGCTGTAATGGTATGAATTGTATTTTCTCTGCCCATCTTTAAAATGTTTAAAAAGGTGGTTGTGAACTGAGTATCTTGGGAATTTAAATTTCAACAATTTACTCCACAACTTTTGTACATTCCTAAATTAAAATGACCCGTTATTTTTATATCTTACTACGAATCGGTGACGCGCGTCTAAACCTATGTGGTTTTAACATACGTACATTCGCCTACGTTGTTCTTCAGATTATTTTAGAAATCCTACACTGAACTCTCAGATACAATATGCACTTTACGTGCTTGGTCATTTTGCTACTAGGGAGAAAAAATAATTTGGGCTTTTCCTCACTGTAATAGCCATCATGCATCCCAGAGTCCATTTAATTGGCATATTTCAATTGCAAAATTGACCTGTAATGCTCCAGCAGAGAGAACTGATGAAAGGGTGTAGGTGGCCGGTACGGATGGGGGCAAGTGAGAGAATTCGTGGCCCTTTTCTTCTTTAGAAATAGATTAGTTTCCTCAGGAGTCTATTATCATCTTTCAAACTCAATCCTCCTCCGCCTTCATAGGCCTGGATGGGAGCCGATAGCTCCTGAAGCCACTGGTAAGGAAGAATCAAATTGTGTCTACCTGCTACTTGCTGTTGGGGTGTTGCTGGCAGGTTTTTGTGCTAAAGAAAAGAAAATTATTCGTTTCACATATGCCATGCGTGTCTGGTCAATGACGGAGAGAAAAAAAAAAAAGTGTTTAACTGCACCGAGTATTGTTTTTGTGTTTTCTTTTGGCTCATATGTGCCTGGGAGCGACTTGTAAAGTAATTGAGATGCAGCAGAGCCTGTAATGATACTCTTTGGAACCGAATTTCACTATTTACAGCATATAGCATAAGTAAACACATGCATAAACACACGGCAAAAAATAAAGTCATAAAATACAGTAAAAAAAAAAAAATTAAATAAAAAATCCGCTACTGTAAATGCATCAAAGCGTTCCAGTAAGGCTCGAGACATATTTTTATTCCAGTGGGTCCAGTTGTACTGACAGACTTTTACTACTAACACTAACAGTTGTAAATATATAAGGTGTAATAAACTGTCATGATGGAAACATTCTTACTCAGATGATGTGACCTTAATTTCTACATTTCTACAAAAACTACTTTACGATTACAAAGTCTGACCTGCAGGTGTCATCTTAACAGTGGAACTGAGCAATGCAACGTGAAAATTGGATTTCATCTTGTCCTTAAAATCTCTCCTCTTGTTTTTATCAGCTTCTTTTTTTGTTTTTTTATCACCTGCAGAACTTTCTTTTTTTTCCAGCCAAAGGTACAATCTCCTCAGGTACACGGATTGATATCACACATGATCATATTTTAAAAGCCTGCGACCTTCCTTACACTGCAGTTGTCCTAAAGCATGAATAATAATTGTTGTCATTAGTCATCTTCACCCTTAGTATTCCAAGTTAGACTTTTATCAGGATGTAAAATAAAGTGTAGGCCGTTTGAGCGTCTGAGCCACTCGAGTAGCCTGGAGCGCTACAGCTAAAATCTCAAGGTAAGAAAGTGCAAGCCTTAGAGTGAATTGTACTTAATTCTTTGAAGGAATCGGATTTTTCTTTTGTTTTACTGCGTCTGAAGGTTTTTGAGATGAAACGGCCAAACGTCACAGCTGTTAAAGTATCTACCAAGTCATGACGGCTCCCCTAAGCCAGTTATATCGCAGGATGGCACTATTAACGTCAGAGCCATTGTCATTTGAACAACTGCGTTAATGACACTATTAAAGTAGGGTATTACCTTTCCAACGGGATAACAGGCAGCAGCCTCAGAGACAATGGTACCTTTGGCTAAATATAGACGTGAGGTTATATTAGTTCAGCTTTACTTAAAGGAAAGAGATCGGTTTGATGTCTTTCTGATGTCTTATGTAATTATTATAGCTACATATTAAGACAGTTATCCTGAGAGGGAAGGAGGGTGGTGAGATGATAACTATTGTCATAATCCTAATACTGTAGATGGCACGCTGCAGGTACCCGCAACGTTTCACGAGCTCTTGACTACAGTGTTTACTCCGATGTTCCGAGTGGAGGCTGAACGTGCTGAGGGCGAAGTTTTTGCGTGACTTTTCACACTAAACGTTTTCATGCCGGTGTCTTAATTTCATCCAACGCGCAGTTCACGCCTGGATTTCGTTTAATCGATGTGTGTACACACCAAGTTCACTTAAAGTTTTTTTCTAGGAATAGACCAGAGACTTGACATTTTTAGTCTGTCACTCCGAGGCAGGTTTCAAGTGCTACGCAGAGCATCCTTTATTCATTATGAAGTACTTCTCCAGAGATCATGAAGTGTTAGTGTAATCCAGAGTTCAGTGTTTTCTTCTTACTCTAAAAGTTTTTCTCCAGATATAAATCTCTGCTTCTCTTGCGATGACGGATCATTTATTTTAGGTTGTGTCGAAGACTGAATAATTAAATAATGAAATTCCGTGTATTTCCGTCCTTTGATATGCAGTATGAGATTACGCGTTAATACTTTCCTGATTAAAAAACAAACACCATTCAACAACAGCATCACCTATGGCCAGCTTTCTTTCGGTAAGGTATAGTTACTGGGTGCGAACGAGAGACATTCGGCTGTTTTGGTTTTATTTTTTGCTCTTAACTGATGCCCATAACTGTATCACCAGGTAACCCTCAGTTTTGGCATTTATCTGTGATCTCATCCTTTGGTATTGTGACAAAAGGTTTCAGTTGGGGACAAGCACTGAGAGGTAAATTGAAATTTTACAGCTCAGCTCTGCGCTCACATCCAAAGTGACATTTGTGAATAAGAAAGAAAAACACAGGCGCCTCTGCCTTCTGGTCATCTCGACTCATTTCTCCAGAGTCTTGCATTCAAAATAAATGTTTTATGCAGCAGAATAGCCCTTATTAGATTTGGTTCTCTGCATTGTTATAGTATTTATTGGTTATTATTTATTGATGCGTGACTTTTTAAAGAGAATTTTGATACTGGTTTGGAAAAAATGAGCTTAATTTAACCTCATATACTGTTGGGTTGTTTAACCCATCATATTTTATAATAAAGTGATTAAAGACTTTTTTTTTTATTTCCCCGCTGCTGTCAAATGTTGGTTCTCTTGAGCTATGTTCACAATGTCAGTCTGAGCGCTCAATTCAGATTTATTGTTTTTTTGTTTTTCACGTTGTTTATTGAATGTGGCCAATATCAGATGTGAGCTAGTCACAGTCCTGAACTGAGCCACAAACGCAGTCAAGGCGCTCGACGTGTTCAGGTCGTTTCCTTCAGTAAAAATACTCATATCACACAAAGTGCAAATACTCCACTACAAGTAAATGTTGTACATTCAAAACCGTGCATTCAAAAACATGTAAGTATAATCAAGTTTTCCGGTCAGTATTTCACTATTTTATATGATGTTTTTTATTCATATTTCTGCTGGTTTCGTGTGTACGTTGTATTTTACTGATGTACATGGTTAAGTTTTAGCTCGTTTGAAGTAGTTTATAGTATTTGAGTGACTCCCTCCAGTGCAGTTGTGACAGATCTCAATCCAACGTGCTTCTGATTTGACTGTTCACACTGAGGCCAAAAGCAAAAGATCAGATCTGTATCTGATTCAGGACCATATATGGAATTGGCCCAGATCAGAATTGAAAAGACCAGATTCCATGTGATTTGTGCTGTTTACACTGTCATGAAACAGATGTGGGTCACATCAGAGTCAGATCAGATCTGGGCCACTTTTGCCCGCAGTCTGAGTATAGCCTTATTTATCTAAATATCTTCTTTATCTAAGTGATGCATGCCTTATAGGTAAGTACACCATTTAATTGTGCTTCTTATTTAAATCCTTAGCTCTCATGGTTTCAAACACAGGTTTTACAAATGTCATGAATGTTCATTTGAAGTAGGATTTTTTAAAGTTTTCATGATACTTACATGAGCGTATATTCACACTAAGACTGTGTTTTGTAGTTTTGATGTCTTTGAGATGCAGGAGTAGCGTAGCGTGTTTGAAGTGGCCTGCATGTACAATATGGCTGTGTTCACAATGCCAGTCTGAGTGCTCATTTCAGATTTAAGCCACCAAAGAAGCTTTGGATTTTTACTCAGACCGAACAGAATCTGAACTCTGTGTCGAACAAATAAAGACCTCAATGGAAAAACAAACATATATATATATATATAAATAGCAGAGGGATTATGTACAGACTTTATTTATATTGGCTGTGTACTGTTAAGCTAACCAGCAGCCTTAAAAAATGCTCTTTATTCTAGGTCTCGAATGACTCAGTTCAAATGTTAAAAACCTTTTCAGAATTGCATCATCCAAATAAAACAACAGAACACTAATTCTTTGGAGAAATTCTGCCTTTGATATTTTTTGTCATAATGTATTAGGAGTTGAGAAACCTGGACAGTGTTCACGTTCAACCTACAGACCAAGGAATGAAAAGGGATAGTAATGAACCCCTGCATTTTAAAGAGGTGTGGACAGGTATTCCTGAACACCTCTCATCGTCGCAGCTTTTCTGTGCTGGAGAGAGTCCAATTACGATGCACTTTGGTGTGTTCAGAATGACTCAGAGGTAAAGCCTCAGATAGTATGAACCATTGTCTTTGGATTCTTTTATCTCTGCATACTGAAGAACAGCTTCTGGGACCTTCTGAGGAGAATACTGCTGAGCACCGCTTAAATGTATACAGAGATTAATTTCATATTCCCATCGAGGTTTCTGTTTCACTCAGAATTATTACTGTGACCTTGACAAGTGCTAACGTTTAGCCTCAACTTAGCTTTAATCATCTTGGCGCAGACACAGATGGGGCTTTGTACCATTCTTTAAGTTGTTCACAGTGTAGTCGGTGTTTTTAGAGGCTTAACCGTGAACTCAGGACATGCCTTTGAAAGAGCCATGGAGACGAATTGTTTTTAAATATGAACGAGGTCACTGTTAACAAAGAAAGCTTTTACTAACATTGAATTTCTTGAATTTTTCTATTTGCCTGGCAGTTCTTTTGTACTTTTCAATGTCAGTGCAGCATTAACAGAAGAATTTACGTTAATTGGATATTCTATGTCCCTCTTTTGAAGCAAACCTCAGAGCTTGGTATTTTCCCCCCGTAATTCTGAAGAAGACATGAATGCATGGAATGCATAGGTCTGAATTCCAAGCATTGCTTTGTTTTGGGGAATCTGGTAGTCAGCTCTCATTCCTCAGCTGCTGCCGTACAAACCTACCCATGCATAAGGAAAGCTAATATCCAAATACACTGTTACAAACTGAAGTAGGGACCAGTAGCACTCATGCCAACAGGTGGAGACTGGGTCAAGTACAGCTGTTGACCTGCACAGTGTAATGATACAAAGACATTATGGATAATCATAGGTATATTTAACTGAACATCCACAGTTTTGATCCAACAGTAAGGTTAGAACCTGCATTTATTCATGACTGCACTGTATCATTTCTATTATTCATCTATTTCACTCCTCATTTTCAGGCGAAAAGGGAACAGTCAGAGGCAATGAGCACCAAATGGAGCCGTCCTACTGCCCCGTAGGTACTTTTACATTTCTTGATGTGCGTTTTCAGATGTTAATGGTGAGCTGAAGGCACGGCCCAGTGACATACACATGCACAAAACCTTCCCATCTCCAGGAGAAAGCAGCCTGCGTCTTCTCACTCTCTCCCTTTGTCTGTGTTCAAGCTATTTTTCGAGCGAACGGGGTAAACAGTCCCATCAATATAGTGTTTTCCTGCTGTCTACCCACCCACTGCTTTCAGATGATCAGACAGGACTACAGCACAGGTTTCACAATAAATCCTCTCATCCTTTTCTTTCTTTGCTTTCCTCTTCACTCATCATTGTTTTTTCACTCCTCCAACTTTCCTTCTCATATTTTCTTAACTTTCTCTCCTCCTAAAGCTTAAATCCACATTTTTTTTTTTTTTTCCTATTTTAGTCACGATTCTCATGGTGCCAAAATATGGAAGGCATATTAGATCGCATATTAATACAGTAGAGTATTAGAAATATTAGAATAGAATTAACATACATCCAGCATATCGTACATTTGTTAATTGTGTATCAGCCTCGTCTGTATACCGTAGGTGTCTGCTGCCTTGACCTGAAATCGACATTTGGCAGATTTGCTGGGACGTGAGCCATGGGTTCATTCTCCATGAGCTGAAAACTGGGGATCAGGTGTGAGGATAAGTGACCATAAATAAGCATGAAATGTGTCTGCAGCTTTCCAACATTTATAAAAATGCTATTTGATGTACTGCTGTGGTGTCAAGCGAACCTGCCTTCTGGAGAAAGAAATCTAGGGCAGTTAAAGCGGAGCCGAGAAACGCCGGCTGATGACACAAAAAGATAGGTTTGAAGGTGGTTAACAAAATGAAAACATTAAATTAGATCAAGTTAGACATATTGGATTTCTTTTTTGTTGGAGACAGGGCTGTCGAAGGAAGTGGTACAAAGATTATTATTTGACCATTTTCACAAACGTGATGGATTTACTCAGCGAATCTGACAAAACAAACATTTTTTCGCCTGTAATTATTCCAGAAAAAGTGGCGGATATAGAATGACAGTATCAGAAATAGGCTGCTTCCTTCGCAGTGTGATCAGCACTTGGAGACACGTGCCGTATGCTGTCCTCTTCACTTTATCTTCCTCACTTTCATGTGTGCCTTCGGAGACAGTGGGTCACACAACACAGGGCTAATTTGGCTCACAATGAAATAATAAGTCATGCTGCCGCTAATCCTTAAAATGTGAAAACGTGCAGTAAATGCTTTCAGGTTCAGGAGAAAGGAAAGGATTTCATTAATCTTCCCTTTGTTTACACCTTATTGCTAAAAATGTCAGTAGGCTATAGTGGCTTAATGGAATAAAATAACACTAAAAAAGCTTTATTTCATATGGGCCTCTGTGTTGCTTGATACTAATATCTTACATTTCTATCCTGTAGCATGATCCTCACTTTCAATTATGTTTTGGGAGGAGAGCTCCATTTTATTTACTGACCTACTTATCAGCACTCAAACCAGCATGGCTGCTATACTACCAAGACCATCCCCACGGCTACTGACCCATTTGCCAGACAGGCCAAACTTACTCTTCAAAAATTTCAAATTTTCATGTCAGTCATGCCCTAATATTCATCTCTTGCAGGTACCACCGATGCCTATTTACACTCCTCTTCACATGCCTCCGCCACTTTCTTTCGCTGTAGTTCCTCAGTGCAAGGTGGGTGTCCTGTTTTAACATTGGTTTCTGACTGAGGTCTGACACATCCTCTCACTGCATCCAGGGCGAACGTACTGCCAGTTCCATTTATGACACAAGCCATTACATTATTCATGCTTCCTAATTAAGTAGTGAAGCAGGGGCTTATGAGAGTGAGACATTTAGTAGATCATGGTCTTGGATGGCACTCTTGACACGACTTTGCCTCTCCAAACAAAATATGATATAAAATGACAGCAAGAGGGTGCAGAGGTGGTGTCTTTATTATTTATATTATGCAACGTGCAAACAAGCAGAGTAGGTTACTTATTTAAATCAGTTCATAATGTATGGCCTACTTTATACTTATGATGCCCCTTAAAGTGGAAGAATGACGTTCTGAGAACAGGATTACATGATACAAAATGTTCTATCACTGAAGATTAAAGGAGACTGTTTCGTGCTGGGAGCTGGTCATTTGTTCAGGTTAACTAACTCCATTTCTAAGCCAACTGCAGCTAGTGTTGCTGCCGTAGAGGAGGGGAAAAGACGGAATGAAGATTTTGGGAGCAAGGTTAAAGAATTTTTGTCCCCTACATAAAAATTGGCGTTGAAATGGAGGCATTTGCTGACAACAAATGACCGACTCCCAGCACAAACCAGACTCCAACATAAACTTCGCATGAGCGCGCGAAGCGTTACTTTTTAAAATCTTTCTTGACTTTTAAAAACAATATTAAGTATATTTCTGTGTCAATGTGGTGACAATAGAATTCTGTATTTTGACACTATGATTGGCATTTGTTCTTCAGTATGGGCAGTTATTTGCTTACCACTACAGAACCACCTTCATAAGGCAGTGTTTAACTTTAATTTTCCTCCCAAAAAATGCTGAACCTGCCTGCAAATGTCACGCTTTCCGAGCCAACAAATCTGAGCTGCTTCGGGAGTTAAACCTTTACACATCTCTCTTGTCAGTTGTTTTAAAAAGGCACTATGCTGTACCTGTTGGCACTCGAGCCGTAAGCCTCTGACACAGCAGTATGCAGAATGTTCCGTTTTCTGTGTACCGATCAGTGTAGTGACAGGCCCACATCCACCGCATGGGCTGACTGGATTCCTCTCATTCTCGAGTCAAGTGGTGGGTCAAAAAGGATAAAACCGTTTTCTTTCTCTTCTCTGATGCATGCTAATGCGCAGTCTGTCAGTACAGAGGTGGCAAGGCCCTCAGGGAGGCTTTGCACTGAACTATTTCTTGTCTGTAGAAAGATCAGGGAGGGTAATCTCTGTCTCTGCTATCCAGGACTGTTCTGCTGTGTAATTCAGTCTTTATCCTAAATCCAGAGAGAGAGAGAGAAAGTGGAGAGAGGAAAAAAAAAAAAATAGGAGAATTTATTTGAAAAACCTGAGATGCACGCAAGAAATAAAAATAAAACACTGCACTGGGAGCTCGGTTGTTACGGGACCACTTTATTTCGCTAATATTGAGGAGTAGCGAGGTTTAAATAGCGCAACATTCTGACTTTTTGGCAGTTTGTTTTATTGAATTGCAGGTTTCCAATGAGCTCTCCACAGTCGCTAAACGCTGAAAATAGTCTTTAATCGTTTATTTAAGTCTAATTCAAGGTCATATCAGTATCACAGGAACCAGGTGAGTGTGTTGGTGTATTGAACATGCAGGCGAAGTGTAAACACGCAGAGTGGGTGTTGTAAATACCAGCATCTGTTCTTGTTTGTTGAAGCATTAAGTAGATCATTGAAAAAAAAAAAAGGCAACCTTTTAATGAAGCATGACCAAGAGAAAATATGATACTTGAGGTTCTCTTTGAAACTTATTTATGCCTTATTATACAGTACTGGGTTAAATCCATTTAATTGCTCAACTCTTGTGGGAGGGAAAATTGAAAACCAAGGTTTAATTTCATAGGTCTCTATTTTCAGGGGATTTTGACTGTCTCTAAAGCCCTCGCACTATTACTTGTCATGTAAAAAGCAATTACAATCAGTGCCTGGGTGAAATGTGTCATCAGAGAATCCATTAACAATGTCCTCAGACCTTAATATTTACAGTCACCACCCTACTTTGAGAGGCAACACTGAGCTGTATGAGTTGTGAAGGACAATTAGAAGGCAAAGCTCTCATTGTCAGACATGTTGTGTTAGGCGGCCATAGCACCATTATATTACGCTGATACGCGTTCCTGTTGTGTCCAACCTTTACCTGACAAGAAAAGCACTATTTACACTTGTGCTATTACTCTGTGTAGAGTCAATAAAAAGGTATGCAGGTAAAGGACAATAGAATAGAGACAATCACTTGTCTCAAAGGAAAGTCCCTGTATTTGAAGGAGCAAGTTTCTCCATCTCAACATCAAAATAGACAAGTTAGCGCAACACACAATCTAGCTCTAAAGGAGAGACCTCAAAACATACCTATTACCTGCCAGGTGTATTTATAACGGGAGTTATCAAACCTTTTCGGGCCAGGGATGAAAAGGACCCCCTCTTGATTTTAATACCGACTAAGTAGTACTCTTAGATGCCATTGGACATATTTCTATTTTAAAACTCAGCCTGTTTCACAGTGATAAACAGAAACATATTTCAGATACTTTTAAACAGAGGGACATTTTATTATACTTTTCAAATAATGGATCTCAGAAGCTCATCGCAAGGGTGTTACAGAACACATGATTATGTATGTAATATACCGGTACATACTGTATTTTATTTTTTTTTCTTGTTAGCTAGCTGGCTAATAAGCCAAGCTAAGCAGCAGCAGGAATGCTTCGTTGCCCAGAGTGAAGTGAGTGATTCATGACCGATTTACACGATGCGTCACAATCATATCAGAGTTCCTACTGGCCCGAAGTTGACATGGGTGGGAGTAATGGACACAATATGCTGTTTTTTGGCACGAATGGTCCTGATCTGTAGATGCGCACCTTTAAAAGTATCTAAGGTGTGCTTACATGAAGTTGTGTCGTGCTGGGATCTGACGTCTATTGACAGCTGACAACATTTCTAAGCCCACAGTATCTGGTGATGCACACTGTTCCTGGAGTAGAGGAGCAGATGAGAGGCACTGAAGACCTTGAGAGAGAGCGTGAGGATTTTCACATAAAATCCAACCCGAAACCTCTACGTAGAAATCAGTGTATTATGGCTGTTGTGAAAATGGATCCGACCTGATGGTTAAAGGTGCAGTGTGTCGCATTTGGGGGCATCTATTTGGAGAAAAATATTCATAAACATGTGGTCATTAGTGTATAATCACAGGAAAATAATAATAATGTGTTATTAGCCCTTTATATCTACAGAAGGTGCGGGTTCTCTTCCATGTTTCTATGGTATCAAACCATCTAGAGATGGGAGGGGGAGGTGATGGGCGTTCAGTAGGTTGTGAACTGAATCCCTCAAAACAGGAATCCTACACAAACTATGTTTCACAAAATAATATAATACTCTTGAATTAAAAGATGAAATATTGTGATTGTTCGTCCGGGGATACAGCACGGTGGCCGCCCCTCTCACCGCCCTCACCTCTTCCAAGGTCCCCTTCCGCTGGACCCCCGCGGCTGTCGGGGTGGCAGTACATTCACAGACGTTAATGCAGCTCTTATCCCCACTACTTGCTGGAAATGCACATCTCGTCTTTGATATATCTGCAGCTAAGCCTACGAATCACGTCGTTAAATTAGAGCTAAGTATATAAATTGCTGCATATATCATCAGTGAAACATTACAATATCAGCTGGAATATAGTAAAAGCAAAAGAAGCTGTAAAATGCTATTCCTAATAGTATTTAAAGTGCATTTCATACTGGCTACATCATCCTTCCTGGCTCAACATTTTGGCCTGCCTCCTTTAGCAGCCGTTTGCTGAAACAGCAACAGAAAATACTCATCACTAAAATTAATAGAATTCTACAATCGCCCGGTTTTGTGAAAATTATTCAAATATTCTGAATGCAAAGATAAAGCACAGAACAAATGGCTTCAATTATTATTATTTTTTTTTCAAAACTACCAGCAGATCAGATGGTGCAGCTGCAGTTATAGCACATACTGTATTTCTCCAGCTCTACTGTGAAGCAGAATTCATTCTTTGTACAGTCACAGGGGCTTTGCCAAGAGCAATCCAAAATTATCAAGTAAATCCCGCAGAAAAACCTCCTCTATGTCTTTGAAATCCATAAACTTTTTGTATTTCATCTGGAGTTTGGCCCTTTCACACTGCTTTATCCATAATTGAAGCACATAAATAATTGTACAGACAGAAAGAGAAATCATAATGAATAATTCTGGTTCAGATGTGACGCCGTTTTGTGTTGTCCCCATTGATGTTGTCTTGTGAAAATGAATAAATGGATGTTTGGGGGGGAACTACTAAGATATATTGAATGTGGCAATGCAGTAAGCTTTTTGTCTCTGTGATTTTTCTGTCAACCAGATGTTCTGCTGCATCCCCCTGACATAATGTGACACTGAGCCAAGTTTGAGGACTGATGCATCACAGGGACCGGTTAATGCATTAATCACATCTGTGCTCGACGAAGCTCGGCACCGTATCTGTTTCTTACCAGTTCATGTTTCTCTCTCGGTTAATCTTGAGGAGTGGGGGGGGGGTGCTGTATCTCCATCGCCTTTTGTGCATCGAGTATTTGCATTTCATTATATATCTGCACTTCAGGTTGAAATCTGCTGTAGGTTTTGCAAAATATCATCATGGATAGACTCTAATAATGCACTTATATTACACAGTGCAGGAGTATGACTTGGCAAAACCATTTCACCTTTATGGTCTGTATATTCAGTATGTAAGCGTGTTACATTATTCTATGTAACACAGATGTAACTGAACATTAATGTAATAATAAGGAAGAATTATTGCTTTCCCTATAGTCTGATTTTTTTGGCTCCCATTATTGCAAAAAAAAAAAATTGTTTTTTTGTCACATTCTTAGAGCAATTTGAGTTTAAGTTTGCACTGGTGAAAACAAATGACAGAAACAAAGTAGGTGACAAATGTGGAGGATTCGGAGGTGATACAAATGAACTCAGAGAAATTACATAAAAGAAGTATTTTTTATTCAGGTTCATTAGAGTGCATTAACTTTCTTGCAGTTATATATATATTTTTTTTTTTTCTTCAGAGAAAGAGATCTGTTTCATAAGAAGTGGTCTGTAATTTAGCCTGGAACTGTATTAACACAGCCTCTCATTATGCTTTTTAAAAATGCATTAGCATCTAAAAGGGGGACCTGTCGTGGAAAATGTGCCTGTAACTCTCAGAACTTAAAAAGAGCACATGAAACAGTCGCAGGTCGTTGGTAAATTAAGTAGGCTGTATTTACAGTATGGAGGCAATCAGGAGATACAAGAAGTGCAGCTTTTATAGTAAAATAGATGCAGAAGAATCTCATTGTCTTCAGTCAGTACTCTGCGGTCCAAGGAACTCTTCAACACATGTAACAACAAACAGCGAGGTTCCTGTAGTTTCAGCACATGTTATAGGTTGGGACACTGTGGTTAAGCTTGAATTAAAACACAAGAGCATCTGAAAGGTAAATGAAAAAAAAACAGGCAAATTATTCCAAGTACACGATTAGCATACGACTGAATGATAAATTATAAGCTTTCGGCTGACTTTACTCTCACAGACCTCTATAATCTGTTGCTTCAGTTGTGTTACAAACAGTCACACACAGATGATAAAATGTTGCATTGAAAATCTCTAGGAAGTAAGTTCATAATACTAAATTTGTTCTGAATTTCCCTATTTTAAAAAGAATATATAGGCAAATATATTAAAAAGGACCTTTGTCACTGACCTATTCTTAGCAATTTACAGGGTCTTTTTCTTGTCCATACATAACATAAAACTAGAAATATAATGAAATCCCTGTAAGGATATGTTAAGTAAATCTGAGCAATTAAAATAAGCCTCAGAACAATGTTAGCACATGTTTTTTTAACATCAGGCTTCATTAGTACAGCAGTTTGCATATTTGAAGCAGTCATATCAAACAGTTTGTTCTTTTATACTTCAAGATAATTACTTCACCTTCCTGCAATGCCAGTAAAGTCTCTATAGAAACCTCCATCGTGTAATGAGATTCCAAACATAAAAAGATGCATTATATTCACATTGGAGAAAAGTTTCACCTTGTATTAAAGTGTGATATTGCAAATTTACAACCACTTTACATTGCTCATCACTGTTGGGTTGGTTTTAAGTTTGGAGACATGCTGCTGGAGAGGACGCAAAACAACCTGCGGTATCTTAAAGTGGCGGCTGACTGATGAAGGTCATTTTAAGACACGAGTACCAGGTAACCTCTGAAAGGAAAGCAACCCTGGTGATTTCAAAGTAAAGGGTCATTTACGAAGCCTCGTCTTACATGTCTGTGTTTTGTGTGATGTTGTATGCTGCTTTTGAAAACCGCATTAGTGATATTGAGGGCCCAATAAAAAGATGCTATTTGGTGAATTATGGAATTTGAAAGATTCAGTGTTTCCTGGCATGAGCTTAAGCCATTCAAGTCAGACTGTTGCATCCTCTGCTGCTTTGAACTTGGACATCATTATGTTTATCCAGTGCTGCTGCTGCTGGTCATTTGGGTGTCCTAAGCATAATTGCTTTGTGGTGCCCTTCCACAAAAAAAAAAAAAGAGAAGAAAAAAAAGAAAAAGATAAAAAAAAAACATTTGGAAGTGCAGTCTTCTTTAAGATTTATTGTTAATGTTACAAATAACCAAGTATATATTACATTATATATGCAAACAGGCAAAAACCCTCACACCCAAGTTTGGGGACGTGCAATCTTCATCAATAAAACACTAATAAGTTGTCTTTTAAATTTCTAAGCAATGGCAGCTATGACTTTATTTCACCACCCCGTGAGTCCATAGCCAACGATGTCATTTCCACCTGGTGTTGCACAGGCATAAACTACTGCCGTTTGATATTTGGACCGGAGTGCGAAGCCTTTCTGATGGAAACACATGTAGTTAACATTTCGAAAGGGTCTATTTTATCCCAAACCTTGATCTTTTAACCCTAGCCCTAAATCTACCCCTAAAAATAGTAGTAGTTCTTGTTTAGTACTTTTGGTTCTTAAATTTAAAAGAAAAAAAACAAAACAAAAAAAAACAGCGACTGATAAATGGAAGCGAAACACAAAAATGCTGCATGTGGGAATCAAACCCTGGTATCCTGCACAGCGAGCCAGCGATGGATCCATTCACGCACGGCGCCACTGAGGTGAGACAGACTTTATAATATAACACGAAACATTGTTTTGTGGCTGTAAATGTGTCTTGTATTGTCTATAATGGTAATGGTGCCTATTGTAGTTGCGCTTCATCTTAAATTTCAATTATTCATTAATATGATTATGACGATGAGCATCAGGCTATTTTGATGCCCCTCCAGCGCTCGGTGTCCTACGCACAGCGACGTGTGTCATGGTAGTGGCGGCTCTGTGTTCATCTTGCCCTGTAGTTCCTCCACTTTATGGAAAGGCGACGCTCCATACAGTAAATCTAATGCTTCCATAAGAATGTATAGTCTCCCAAACAACAGGGCTGTTCTGGAAAAGCTTGACAGATGCGTGACTTTCATCTGACAGCAGATAGCCTCATAGAAACACAGTGGAAAACCTTTTGTTTTTTTTTTAATAAAATGTTTATTATTATCTTTGTAGTATTTTCTGTATACAAGAATGTGTAACAAAAGCCAAATAAGCAATCCATTTTAGTCTTTTAAAAAATGGTAAGGCATGTCTGCTTATACAACCATCAACTTCAGTTCCCCCAAAACACTTAAACTAGCGTGCACTGACAGCTCCAGAAATCTTAATGTGCTCCTTATTTATCTGATTTTGCAAATCACAACAGTACTGCACTCACAGCATATGTTTTAGCAAAAGTGCAGCGAACGATTAACATCAAAATGGAGAGGATCTTGCATAACACATTTTGTTCTAAACATTCTGTAAAAAACCTAAAAACCTCAGCCAACCATGAGTTCACTCTTTTTTTCTTTTCTTTTTTTTTTAATTTTTCAAATGCCAACAAGAAGGGAAAAGACAAAAAAAATAAATATGATTCACAGACAAATTAAGTTAATTACTGAAGCATCTCAGACAGTGATAATGTACTGCATGTCTGACCATGATTACACAGCTTGTCAGGAGAGAGCGGAATACACAAGACATTGGAAATGGCTAATGACTGTTGTTTGCACTGACACAAACTCTTTGGAAAAATTGGACCCACTACTGAAACTGTCTTTCTTAAGTCTGATGTTTTTTTTTTTTCGTATTTTGTGAACACAAAGTAAAAACCTGCCTTATGCTCATTCAAAACTCTTGTTGTTGCAATCACAGAGGCTCTTAACGGTGTGGTCGGCCTTTGTGTGGCTGCAGACTGTTACAGAGTTTTTCACTTTTAAAAGAGAATCGTCAGGCCTCACTGAGAGCAAAAAGCTGAAACAATGCCAGCATCAGAAGCCACACAGCAAACTTCCTGCCTTATTATCGCATACGCACCGCACTGATTGTTCCGCCTCACTTCCGACCTTCACTAGAAATATCTGCCTCCACAAGTTTTTTTGATACCGAAAACTGAATTTATATGGCTGTGCTTGACTCCGGTGATAACTTCCACTTCAAAGCCACTCTTTTTTTTCCCCTCTTACTGTATATTTGTTTAATTTATCAGTGTTAGAATCTTAAGAACCAATTGAATCTGCACACACATTGTGGCACTGCATTTTGTTTTTGACAAAATACCTTTTTCATTTCATTCTAAATGTTAGAAAACTCTTTAGCCTATGTAGTACGTGCACATTCTGAGAAGTGTAAGCAAATAAATGAAATGGAAGGATACACATATTTTAATTGCAATTGCAGAAATGTGTTATCCATGACTGTATTCAGGGGCCGGAGAAAACATTAATGGATCAGGATCAAGAATGTGGCTTCAGACAAGGCCTGATATCTAGTTATTTTCATGGTGTGTACGTGTTATTATTTCATATTATGTAACGGCAGCACATTTCATAGCTAGTTGGATCACCGTATCCAAATGGTGAAATAGCAGTTGCTCTAAAAAAAAAATCTTTTATCAAACTAACAGTGTAACCCATGTTAATTCTGTATAAATGTCTGCGTAAACATGACTTACACAACCATTTATGCACTGACTTTAAAACATGGGTAAAGGCGTGTACGTGTTTGGTTTCCAATGGTCTCGGTCCTATCCCATACAGGCGTCACCCTCTACAGGGGTCAACAGTCTTGCTCAGTAACCCTACATGGTGCAGTCAAATTTGCATGTTGTTTCCGCCAATTAAGATGAATTCATGGAAACAGAGCTTATGAATGTTCATAGGCTAAACCGGCATCATCCGTTTTACAGTATAGCGACTGAAAGAGCATCCTAGCCAATGAGATCGCCTTCTCTCCCTCCGTTGTGGATGGATCCTGTTGACTATGGCCTCCACCCTTATTTCTACACCTCAGCTCACTCCAGTCGTCATGTAACACCTTTGCTGGGGACTATTACATTTGCCTTGTTCTCATCCTCTAAGGGGAGCCGCATGCTTGCCTCTTTCATACCCACATTGTGAGTCATTCAGACAATTCTTTCCTCATTTTGTCCTCCTTATTAGTGACTGTGTAGCAGTTGTAATGCTAATATACTAATATTTTGTTTACTCATGTTCATTGTGTACTAGCCCACCTTGATCTGCTCCTGCAATGGTCAGCTTTTTGTTTGGGTGGCACTTTATGTCTATCACTTTGGTGTCATATTCTACAAATAGGGTTCATGCATCAGTGATTTAATTTTGTCATGATAGTTTTATTGGGAAGCTGCTGTACAGTCACCTTCTCCTGAAGCTGCATCTGCAGGGAGTGAGGCGGCAGAGGTCAATAGTTTGCCCCTCTCTTTTGCAGTGGTCGCTTCCTGCAGAGCTTGTGCTTTCTGATAAATCACATGAGCTCACAGAGGAGAGGTGTACCTTAAGGTGTTGACAATCGTTTTGCTGGTGCAAACTTTGCCAATGTGAGTGTAAGTCTACTCTTTGTGCTTGCTCCTTTAATGGGAGCACAGAAGCACCGGCTTTAGCCACATCTCTCATTTGTGCCAGACAATCAGATAACCTGCATTTCAGGACCAGGCAGGCAATTTGATGCCTGATGCTTGAGACAAAGTGGAGAAACTTTTATACCTCATGCTTTGCTTACTTGAGTATGCTATGTGGAGCTCGCAGTCTGTTTGAGATGCTCACAGCAGCTGTTAATTTGTTACAGAGCTGCGTTGTGTGGAAGGCCCCTGTGGAGACAGGAGACTTGCTTATTGGTTATGTGAAAGCATTTCAGGTGCTTATTAGCTGATGTGTTCTATCTGAATACTCCATGAGAATCATTCATTTGAGGCCCTTCTTTTGTGAAACTTTTGTGCGCATTTACACCTTTGTTTCCACAATTTGTCTGCAATATTTCTGGGACCTGCCTCTTTTTTGTGACCCAAGGTCACTGCCGGCATGTTGTACTGGCGTGAGCGCAGGTAGTGCAAGTATCTGACTTTGCTCCATAAGCCCCTGAAGCTCATCAGAGGTCAAAGCCTTTGGGAGGTGAAACAAAGTTTATGAATAGTAAGCCTAGTTCTAGAAGAAGAGGCATACAGTGGTCATCCAACCTTGGCACGATGCTTCTTAAGTTGCTGACTTTGTGCATGCCTTGCAAGAGAACATGACCACTTCTACAGTCTTACCCTGTAGGCTGTAGGCTGGTGTGATCTGAATTTTCAAACAAGCACATGCAAATTTTACTGCGCTGCTCCAGAAAGTGTGAGTGAGCAAGAGTGTCGAGCCTGTCGGAGGACAACATGTGTGCTCATCAAAAATAATGAAAGCATTTGAGCCATGAACAAACAAATGAAAATCTCATTAAATTTCATTCATATACCTAATATGCCTAATATATCCTCTGAAAAACAAAAAGGAAATTGGTTTAAGTGCATGTTAAGTACCCATACACAAGAGAGTTGATCAGATAATTGAACATCAGTAACAGGAAATTGTAGTATAATGGCTAATGTTGTTGAGAAAAGTTTGTTTTTCATTTTACAGATGATCAAATATTTTTTAAAAACAAATAATACATATATAAAAATGTAACCATTAACTAAACCAGCAAGATTACATTACAGTACCTTCCAGTGAAATACATAACTGTTGATAGGTACAGTACAATACAATCAGTTAAATGATCTGAAAAATATAGATCTTCTTTCTATATGGATTGGATGTTTTCGGTAGCTTTATAAACTTATGAAGCCAACAAAAATAATCTGTGCAAAGTAGTTCTCTTAGTGCAGTACAGTGGTACTTTCTTAGAGATAATCAAATGTGCAACTATAAAGTAGCTGTAGGAAATGCTGCTTCCATAAGCCACACTGATATGACCAAACAGGAAACCAGGTGAACCGCTAGCTCTGTACAGTCCTTTACCAATCAATCCAAAACTGTGTAGCCTGCAATAAAAACCTAAAACAAAGTTTGTCAGTTAACATCATTTCCATGCATGCACACAGTAAGACTTTCACCTTTTGTCTGAAGGGGACAAGACTAATAGAAAAAAATGGGTGTTGACTCGTTTTCACAACTTTATCATACAAAGCAAAAGAAAAATAGATTCCTTTATCTGAAAAATCATTGACATAACCATTTAAGGACAATTTATCCGTTCTAAAAGAGAAGCATCTTTTTTGTTTGTTTTTCTTAAAAAAAACAAAAAAAAACAACAAAAAACCCACTAGAATATCGAGAAAACACCACATTTTCTTATTTTTAGAGATGTGAAAGCTGGTTCAGTGATGGCACCGAGCATTCTTTGGGGGACGAGCAGGATGCAGCACTGCACTCACTTCCAGTCCTACCACACCATACAGTAAACCCTTCTCAACAGGTTTCCAGGAGGTTCTACTAGTCCAGTGAGGGAACAGCAGTAGAACTTGCAGTTAAACATACTGTATGTAACAGTACAAAAGTCAGTGATCAGGCCACACCCATGTATTATCTCCATTGAGTCTGCGTTGCCCAGAGTGGGAGCAAGAGGGCCACCATCGTCAGCAGTTGGGAGGGTCCCCAGGAAACTGATTTGCCTGCCGCTGCCGAGTGTTCATTGCTCCTGTCAGCCCCGATCACGGGAGCCTCTGTTCCAACATAAACAAACTCTGTTGTGCAACCGTCGGTGCAGCCGCTACCACTGCCAGAACTACTGCCTTCATCACCTGCAGCAAAAAAACAAAACAAAAAAAAAAAAAACACACAAATTACATACAAGATAATGATTACAAATAGCTGTAAACTGCATCAAACCAAAAAGTGTCACTTCAAATTTCACCAGTGTGTCCTTGTTAAAGGAGCGATATGTAGTATTTCTACTTTAAAATATTCAAAAATGACCTTAAATTACCATTAGAGTGTTTAGAATAAAGAGTTCTGACGTTAGGCCAAAGATGCCAGTGTATTGAATTGCAGATATATGCACTGAATTTATTCACAGTCACAGGACGACGTGTCACTCTGAACGTATATGACCACTAGAGGGAGTAGTGAGTTACCCTCCCACTCTCTCCCACAGTGCGTTGAAAACTAACGGCAAGGGGTCTTTGACCAAAGCATCGGAATGTGACGAGATGGGATGAGAACCGGTAAGAAACAACTTTCACAGTCGAAGAAAGTGACAAAGAGATAAAAATAGAAGCATCGCTGTTGTTTTCGCCACTGGCACAGCTCGAAAGTAAAAGAATGAAGTTTGATGACATGGCAACGCTTCTTCTCCACTGGTGAGTTTGATTATGAAGCTTATGAAGGCATACATTTATTATGATATGTTGTTATGTTTGCTAAGTTCGCCATGTGTTGATACACAAACCGTACGGATGGCTGGTGAAAGTTTCGTTTGAAGGAGAAAACTTGATGATGCTGTAATATAGAAGTGTGTAAACGATGAGTTTCAGACTTTATTCAGTGAGTGATACAGTCTGTGGAGACGTAGCGTTAATTCGGTGGTGGTTTCAGTAGCCGCGGGTGTGTTCTGGTTTCCGCGACTTCCCCCTGCCGTTGATAGTTTGGACTATCAGTACTACATAACCCCTTTAGGTAAGTGGGCAAGAGGCTCTGTAATATAAGGACTTTTAGCAGGGCTAGGTGGTAAAGTACTGTAACTTGTGGACTAATGCACTAGTAAGTCAGGAACATCATAGAGCATCTCTGTAACATCTTTCCAAGCTAGTTAGCTGCTGGATCGTAAGCACGTAAGCGAGTCTGCCAAATACAAAAACATCCAGTGCGGATATGGTAATTAAAAGGGGCTTGCGTAGCATAATAAACTCCCTCAGTTTTGGACTCTTAGGTTCTTGTCAGCTTAATTACAAAATGTGTTAGTCATTCAAAGTTCACTGACTTTGAAGACAAGACAAAGCAGATACTGAAGTGCTTCGCTGTTCTGCTTCACCCTGACAAAAAAATGCAGCCAATTTCGGCAACTAGATTCAAATGAGCTGGTTTCCCTGAAAAATGTAGCTGTTTTAAATGCAGATCTGATGAGGCCTTTACAGAAATGAGAGCAAAAACAGTATTTACATATGTGACAATGAATAGCAGTGCAAATGGTTCATCTTGAACAAGGAAAGTGATGTTGCACGAGCAAAAACGTACTGTAGAACAGGGTGACCATATCTGGATCCCCAAAAAAGAGGACACTCGGCTCCGTGTCGAGATACTTAAACGATACTCGAAGTTTACTCAAAGACGCCTTAGAACTTTAATACTTTATAAAATATGCCTCCTCTGTATGGATAGAACATTCAGTTATAACAATGTCTCTTTATAACAGGTTATTCACCATGCTTTATTATTTGAATTATTTCTTTAAATTCTTTTTTTAAGTATCAAAAAAAATTTAAATGTCAGGAATTAAATAATGATAGAAATAACGCCTCCTGGGAAAAATACAAAAATGTTAAATTAAGTTATAAATAATACTACTTATCCCAAGCGGGACGGTAAGTGGGGAATTTTTTTGTAACTCCTCAGTGAAGCCACTTTTGTAGCAAGACAATGCAGCTCCGATGTTCGCTCTCTCCGTTTACAGAACAGCGGAACCGCCCACAAGACAGTCTCTTAAGGAGTACGTATTCTGTGCAAAGCGCCGGTCAATTTAAGCACGTGTTTAATGGTCCCGTGAAAAAACAATGAAACCCGGACATTTTCACTCATTTACAAAACCCTCCCGGACGCCCCGGACAGGACATGAAAAGAGCACGTTTGGTCACCCTACTGTAGAAGCATTTTTCTCATTCAGTCTCATAATCCTTTTGTATGATTTAACTGAAAAAAAAGTCGATTAGACTGAATTAAAACGCCGTGCAACAAAGAGAACGACTCCTCCACTTGTGCTCTTTGAGGATCACGAGGAAGAACGCGCCACTTCCAACGAAAAGAAAACAAATGTGAGAACATCAGAAATCAAGATGATGTACAAAATTTTGTCAGTAGTTATACAGCTACAGATTTTATTTGCAGCTCAGAGAATCTCCCATCTTGTCAGCTCAATGGGATCTACAGAATCAGAAAGCGCGGGTTCTGTCATGGCAGAGTTTGTCACCACACTCGCACTACAGCTATTTATTCCCCGCTAATAATGTCGGTTTTACCTTGGTGCAGCACTGATGCATTCTGTGGAGTTGTATGATGAACTGTTATGTGAATGACACCTGAGATCTTGTTTCCATAATAACAGTTCATATTTCTGTCATGGTGTTCTAGTGTGTATGTGTGTGTGTGTACAAGGATTTTGAGTCCTTCTTTCAAGCTTGAGATCAGGTTTAGACATGTTGTAGTTATGGTTAAGGTTAGTGTAAAACTCCAGGAAATAAATGTAAATTCAAGTCAATGCAATGTGCCCTAAGGTGATGGAAATATGATTGTGTGTGTTTGTGTGTGTGTGTTTACATGATGGAGATGTAAATCTATTTATACAGTTGCTCGTGGGGTCTCAGCTCCCTTATGGGGACAAAATGCGCATCCACATAACATAAATCATTCAGTATTTGGGTTAGGACTTGTTTTAAGGTTATATTTAGGGTTAGGCATGTCATTATGGTAGGTGCTTGTGAGTGCGTATATGTGTAACCAACACAAACTCACATATACTCACATAAATTGAAATGGGAAACTACTCTCTCAGTATTTTACTTCCGTTTATTATCTCTGCTCCCTTCTGCTCTTTTTAGCAGCCGAGAGATTGGAGAACTTACTGGAGTCCTGGAAGTAGATATCGTTTCCATTGTAGGCGTTCTTAAGCTTGTTGGTCATGACACGCAGAGCCATGATCTGCTGTCGGATCAGTGTGTCAGGTCTGGTGATATCCACATCCACCTCTGGGTTGTTCATCTGGTTGGTGAGACCTTCCTTCACTACTTCAGGGAAATATCTGAACAGGGATGAAAAACCAAAACCGTAACATAGCATTTAATGTCTACTTATTATCACCGACAGTACTATTAAACGATCTGCTATGTTCAAGATGTTTTTAAAGCAGTCAGGGTTGACATAATACAACCCTCATGCTTTTGTCAGTGTGATCTCTACATACTGTCAATTTTGTGTTAATGTTTCACAATTTTGGTACAGTAGCTGACTGAGAAGTCAGAAACTAGACCAACTAAAATTAGACTAAATTAAAAGAGCTATTTTTTTTTCCCCCAAACAATGGCTGTTGAAATCAGACACAACACAAGTGTGTAATCAGGCTTAATAGTCTATTTCAGGTTGGGAGAGGTTGCACTATTGTACAGAGAGCTCTCAAAATTTCTGAGGAAAGGCTAAATTTAGTCTCTTTTGGCTGTATATCAAATGCATTGCATAATAAAGACAACCTGCGTTTACTGAATTGCGAGTTCAGTAATTGGCATTGTTGGTGCAATGCATTTGTTATGAATATGTGCTACGGTGTACATATTCAAACACAGATTTGGCATTCATTAAACACGTTTTTTTTTTTTACATTGTGAAGAGTGTACAGCTTGTTTAGAACTAAGAAAAATGAAATACACACATAATACACACACACACGCATACACACACACTGTAGCTCATTGTTATGATGTCTGAACAATCACTGTACGCACCAGGTTTAGACCAATGCTTAAAACTGTAACTGGCACAAACAAGAGCATTAATGTCTTTTATTGCACCATCTGCTATTTTGTTACTTAGAGAGGGCCAAAACGATGGGATGATGCACTTACTCTGCCAATGTCTCTGGTTCACTGTCACAGAAAACAACTCAGTATTCAATCTACTCTGTGGCTCTGTGACACTTAACTCACTGCAGTGGTTAAAAGAGGTGTTGGAAACTTCACAGTCCTCTGGGTATTACAGCCTGAGAGCTTACACAGAACTTCTCTGTATAAGAACTAACTATTGTACTTACGCACAGAATGTTAATCTGGGACCACAGCATGGTTATTTAATCCCTGGCAGGCAAACTGTGATAACCAGAGAGCAGGCTGACTTTGCTGTTGTTATACAGAGCGGCAGAAGTCCTCACCTGCCCTTAGTGTGGCTGTTCCAGCACTGCTCATCATCAGACTCTGTGAGCTTGCCCTTGGCACAGATGTCATCTGGAAGGTTGGACCAGAACCGCTTGGACTCCTTTAACTTCTCTTTAATGTCAATCACCTGCCATGGGCAATAACAGAGAGCAGACACATTTTTTATTTTTAATGCTAAATTCTGAGCGGTGAATAGACTGACACGCCAAGGTGCACTTAATGTTGGTCAGTCTCAGAGAAAATATGACATCATTTCCACTATTCTCTGTTAAAACCACTTGCAAAATATAAATAGAAAAGTTGAATCAATTATACACATTTTCTTCAAAAAACAGAGTTAAAGGTTCGATGCGTAAGAGTCGCGCGCGGTCTTGTGCTTATCCGAAGTTCGTGTTGGACTTCGTTGTGCCGGAAGCTGGGCGTTTGTTGACGTCAAATCCATTGTAACGGTTGCTAGTGTTGCACAGTGTTACTGCTGCAGAGGAGCGAACACAAGGATTTTCACAGAAAATCTGACATGAGTCGTCTACATTGAAATTCTGGCAAAAAAAAAAAGGAAATACGAATTAAATGCGTTTCCATTAACTGGTTAGGAGGGAGTGAACTACGCTGTGTAACGTAACACAAAACAGACACCAACGCAAGCACGCGAATGCACGCACATCTTATACCTTGGACCTGTCACTGTTATACATTCCTCAAAATAAGGATGAAATAAACATATCTGTCTCATAGTTGCATTGCTGTATCAAACTGTGTCAGATTGTGATTCTTGTTGCAGCAGAAGTTTCTGTAGTTTCAAATCCTCCTTCTGTTCATTTTAGGGGAGGGGTGTTGCTGGACTGTCCAGTGTTATTTTTCTTTCCATTTTGTTCCATCCATATTGCGTTCATGTCTGATTCATACAAGGCAAACTTGGGATTTGAGATTTGATATTTGGCATGAGCGGTCACCCCCAACTGATTCCATCTGGACTCAGCAAGAAGTCTGATCGGAAGACCAGCAAGCAGGAGAAAAAACATGAGGACTCATCACAGAACAGAAGCACAGTGTGGCTTTTGTCATTTTGATATAGTTAATAGCAATGTGCTTCATGATGGCAGAGAAAACATGGATTTAAGGCATTGGTGGTTGAAATACTCAAATGTTTTACTTATGTGAAAGGGGCTTTGTTAAAGATAGAAGAGCATTTTTTTTAGATTTCTACAGCAATGTGGATATTCACTTGTTTACAATTTCATGTAATCAACACAAACATGTTATTTTTGTCTTATTTTACTACTACTACTATACTACTACAGCACAGTGACAAGAGAGAAACAAACATTTTTTAATAAAACTAAACGTCCGTTTTGAGCTGAGATTACACAGGTCATGTACTCATTGTGTGTGCATGCGTGTGCTAAAATATATTTTTCCAAGACCAATGTTGATGGGTCACAACCTTTTCTGAGAAATTCTATTTCTTTCAAGACTCTCAATTTTTCCTGTAAATAGAACCAATTTCAGCTGTTGATTTCTTCAGTGCTCTGAAAGTACAGACCTACTGCAAAATATGCTTCTTATACATTTTATACGCTTATATTTCAAAAGCAACATCTGGAATAATGCAGAGCTCCTCCGTGTTAATTTCAGTGATTTGTCATCGCTTCTGCGCAAGTACTGAAATGCATGATTTAGAATAACTTTAGAGAAAAACACTGTAATTTTAATAATTATTGTACTGCAGATGGGAGTGCTCTGTTGACATGGAGATGGATCTGTTCCTATACAAGCGTGTTAGTGATGTAATGCTCCTCATTGCAAAATTCAAACGGTAGATTTATGATAAATAAAACGGGCAGGTCAGGTTTCACATTTTGGACCGTGGTAACCCTTCTGTACAATGTGTTTATCCTCTAGGGAACACAGTTCCACTTTTCCTCCTGATTTATGATCCACTTTCATCAATGAAAAAAAACAAAACAAAAAAAACCCAACAGAATACCTGTTTTACAAAGACTCAGTGAAATGCATTGCAAACACATTTTGACCCCTCAAACTTTAGGACTATTACGGTGTGTTTCAGTTGGTTCCGAAACTACCCTTATCATGCACATGTAGGAAGGGGTTAGAGCCATGTCAGCTGTTAATAAAGCCTGCAGCCTGTGTGTTGCAGCCAGCGTGCCTTGCGGTTCGTGGTTGCTTCAGTATGCGGGATGTGCTTTGCTGTTTGGGGCTGATGGACAGACAGCTGAGAGAGAGCAGGAGTTATCAGGTTAGCTCTACCAAGCCTGAGGTAATAACCCAGTGAGCGGCAGAATTTCTTTATCTTGGCTTTAGCTACAGGCCACAGCGGCATGTGGTTCATTCAATAAAGCTCACGCTGAATAGAATAAACACTTCATACAGTATAAATTAACTCTGTTCTGAAGAGGACTTGCAATTTGACAACTTACATAACTTCCTCCTGTTATGCTAAATATTTAACACCATTACACGTCTGCTCTTCTTAAATTATGCCTCCCTACAATTCAAAGAATTTATTTTTGACAAGAAAGAACTTGTTGTGGTCAAGCTTGTGGTTACAAAATAAAAAAAAAAACCTCTCACAACAACAAATGCACCACTCACCCTTTCTTCTAACCTGGAATCTGAATTAAAAAAAAAAAAAAGAACTTACTTCACTTCACTTGGCATACATATTTCATTAGATTCATTTCTCTGTACCCATTTCTTGGTCTTATTCCATTGGATTTATTTTACTGGATTTTCTGCATTAGTATTCAGTATTATAATTCTATTGTAGACTTATAATCCTATTACTCCTGTATTTCTGTTACAACTTTCTGTTCATTTTTTTTGTTGCGGCCACCAACACCTTCTCTTTCACACCAAGCTATAAAAGATTTTGTCCTTTCAATTTCTCCTAAATTTTTTTCTTTCTAAATTGTGTCTTTAGATTTCTTTTTCAGTGCAGACTGGGTCAAGGACTATTGCTCATGTTACCTTTGAAACACATTTGAAACCATGCACTGTGACTGTTCTGTGTATGTGTGGGCTAAACAGAAAAAAACCTGACTTATAATATAACTTGTGGTTATTCTGCCTTGAAGTCGGATATGTCTGTGTTCTATATATATTTTCACAATTCAAAAGTGCCATGAAATGACTAATGTGCAGCCAAAGCCTGATAGCATAGCTTATTCTTCTCTGCCATAGACCTCCATCGCGTTACAAAACCTACAAAAACACACACCAATGAGCCTAACTGTTGCACTGGTTAAAATGTTCCTGATGGGGTGTGATGCAACCTTTTTTGTATATAGTGATTATATAAGTACATCATGAATGAATATACCTGCTACATATGCAGTAATTTACCATGGCAAACAAAAATGCTTGTTTTTGATTCCAGTTAGGTCGCTTTTTATCATTATTAAGTAATCGAATATGTACATAATTTTGCTCTGACGACAAACTGTTTATTTGTATAGCAGTTAAAACTTAAGCTCTTATTTATTTTTTATTTTTTTTAGGATCCTAAGTGCTGACAAGTGAAGCCACTTGGGCTCATATACACTTACAGCACCTTCCTCATGTCCTAGTTACACAGGGGATTTGGGAGAGTGCATACAGTGAAGCCTCGGGTCTTAACAGGACATGAAAGGGCCTGTACCAACAGGATGCCACTGCAGGAGACTGCCCTCACATTTGATGTGGTAATCCTGTCATGGTGACACCAAAGCTGGTTAGGTTTAACACATGCTTGTGTGACTCTGATTCATGATGGCTCAAACTAAATATCCATAATATCAGAACATGGTGGGTGATTTTACTTGGACTTTAAAACACATAACGTAGGCCATTTGACAGTTAAGTGTCGGCAAACGTGAACTGAAGGCTGCGAGGGAGAGGGTTAAATCATCCAAGCGTACAGTATAAGTAAAGGCATTCGTGTATGATTTGTTTGGGAATCAATGCGGCGAGTTTCATTGGTTTAACATAATGTACTGTCCTGATAAACAGGGCAAGGTTTCAGCATCAGCACAGCCTACTCTACTACATAACTACAGAAGTAAACAAACACTTCATAAATAAATATAAACATACACATACACATGCACAGAGAACTGAATTGTGAGGATGATCTAACCATGAATCTTTACATGAGTGCCCAAGGCAGCAAGTCTATCTCCAGCTAGCATAGTTATAGTTTTCAATGTGTCCTTGCTGCTGCAGCCGCAGGATTAGATGCAGTTGAACATTCAGCTTCTCTCCCCGTCTCACTGGACGCCCAGTGCTCACTGTTGCATTGCTTTACAGAAAGCTCTAAATAACCGATAAGAGCAAATACTAGTTTATAGGGAAGATCAAGAACAGTGATGCAGTGATGCAGTGATGCAGGAATGCGGATTTAATCAGAACGCATGTTTAACAAAAATCCCTGAGCATAAATTTAAAGCTAAAATTCTGAAACAGCCTATCTGGTTTAGATGGCAGAGTAAAATATTACATACAGTATGCAATCTTACATGGCTTGCCAATTTCACTGCATTTTTTTTGCATCGGTTACTGTTTAGGCATTTATTTACTGTTGTTATTTGTGAACCCAGTTTCAGTTTAACGGCGGCTGACGTGACTCAAGCGTATTTGAATCGAAACTGCTCTCATCCAAAACTAAAGACCTCCACCTCTACCCTGTCCTGATATTTATTTCATATACAAATACCAAACAAGGCGTTGCGATAAGGGACACTGTCCTCAAAACATTTAATTTTGATTCACCCAAAAATGCATTACAGAGCTCTTCTCCCTCTCCTTTGTGTACTGGCTGAATTAAAGATTTTATTCAAACAAAGCTTTATCCCATCTGGCCCTGCCTGGGTTTGTTGAGTCTTGGAAGTGGTGTCAAGTGGTTGATGAGCATGTAGGGCACCCTCCAGCAACGCATGTTAATGTAGGTCCAGTTATTTTAACCAGGCCTCTCATAGGTCAAATTCACCTGCTTACATTTCAGAATTTTAAATATTGTTTCTCGCTGCTAATGTAATTTAGGTTACAAGTACGTGTAAAAGTGTTTTTATCGTCTATCCGGCCGTCGCAGAAGTGTAAACACAGTGGCAGTGAAGCTAAACAGTCGCTCACTGAAGCAAGGATTAATCACTGATTGGTCCCTGCTCACATTTTCATTAACAGCAGTGTTTATTTGCCCAAGAACCCGCATGGGCTACTGACAAAGCCTATCATAATTGATTTCAGAAAAGAAGTTTAATCTACTATGACTCAGTACGTTTGAGAAGAAAGAATCAATGGCATCTGAAACGCACACTACCAGTGCAGCTTGTCTGCCCTGTCGTATGACTCATACATGGGAAGAATGAAAGATCGTGAAAGAGCAAATTACACAAAAAATTATTTTGAGAGAAGTGGCATAATAAAAGTCATCTTTTCTTTTTTTGAAAACATTTTTAATGAGACTAAAAGTTGAAAAATAATTATCTGATTTTACCTAAAGGATATTGTGTTTCTAACAGTGCCAGCGTTAATTATCAGAGCTGATGGTTGGGATGAAGGAGAAAATGCTTTGGCGTTTTCATACTGGCTCTTTCTAATACAAGCACGTGGTTAAAAGGTCACAATAATATCTGCACAGAGACATGTAAGAGCTCGGTAGCCTGCAACTCTCTGGCTCTTACTTTAGGAATAATAAATAGCAGTATGTTTTGCCGTTAGACTTACAGTGGTGAAGAGCAGCCAGGATAGAGTCCAGCTCTTCTCCGTCTGCTGTTTTGTAAAAAAAAAAAAAAAAAAAAAAAAGCAGGAATCCAGAAGCTTCAAATTGTGCTTCTTCTGTGCTTGAGAGTAAATATCTCAACCAGATGTCAAGCTGTGTTGTGTGGATGCATGGGTGACATGGGAAATAAAAAGCTCTGGTCAGTACGAATGCCATTAAGGTGAAGGGGTTAGTAGCAGAAGATGAGAAGATATTAAACAGTGCACTTTGCAGGCACATACACAAGAGGTCTCCTTCATCTTCAGCCTCAACATGGTTCTACTGGTAGAACATTGCAGCTTTTTCCTTATTGTGTTGAGAGTAGGGATGAATATTGGTATCGGTCAGTATCTGCCTTGTTGACCAACATTGGCTATCGGCAAATAAGATGACATTTCACCGAAGGCAGTAATTGATATTCATCTGTTGTGTTGTAGTAAAGGTTGTTCCATATAATTGCATGGTCTCTTTTGTGCTCATTCAAAACAAAAGGTGTGACGAAGGCCTTGAGAACAGTTATTTTTTTCATAATGACAATTTCTTTGTTTTCTTGGCATAAAAGGAGGATAATAACAAACGGAGTAAACAGTAAACAATATTGGTATCGGCCCCAGAGTGTCACGAACAGTGCATCCCTAGTTCAGAGGATGCAGTTTGTTTTGAGAATGTACAAATACTGTCGTATTTAACCAAATACTGTACATTTACAAATTGCTGATTTTTTTTTTTTTTTTTTACAACTGCTGCTGCTGCTGCTGAACAACATTAGAATCAAATGAACCTTATTACAACAATTTCTTGAATGTGGTAGAAGCAAGTGCAAATATTTAAATGACGATCAAAGATTTATAAGCATTGAACAAGACACCTGAAAGACTTGACATGCTATTAACTTGCAATTTTCCAATTTCATGAAATATATGTATATTATTTAGCCTCCCTGATGCAAAAACTTTCAAATGAATCATGATAATAATAATAATAATAATTGGGGGGAGGCGCAACTGAGACCATAAAAGCACCTGTGCACTGACACAGTTGTTGCGAAGGGATCTGAAATCTCTAAATAATCTATTATTCAGGCAGAAAATCAAAGATGGATAACATGGTCATGGATGGTACAGGTTAACGCTGTGATCATGATTTGATTAGGTCCCAGGATGAAAAACAAACATCATATTGAACACCTCACTGCCAACGATTTACATTTGTAATGAATTGACACATTCACACACACACACACACACACACACACACACACACACACACACACACACACACACACACACACACACACACACACACATTAGCCTTAAAGGCTTACACCTAAACGTTTATAGGACAGTCCCAATGCACTGCTGAAACTGAAACCTCGGACTGGAAGAGATTTTATTTTCGGCTTTGTCTTTACTGTCAAATAGAAAATGGCAGCTATGACTTACACAGACAGGCCAAGTATAAATCTGAGAAGGAAGACTGAGGCACTGAACTTTGATACTCCGCTCTGTATTTGTGTACCGTATGTATACCCAAACTGTAGTCGTAAATTGGACTACTTGAGAGCTTTACCGAGAGCTTTATAGCGCATTAGGCATCCGCAAATAAAAAATATATACCAAGTTGCTCTTCATTATATCCGCGCAGAACTGCTAGTTTAACCTACTGTAAATAAAGTTCTGTCTTTGTCTTTAATAGTATGCCTGCTCTCCTTTCAAACAGAAGTGAATTCATTTTAATATGCAGTAAAACTGGACTTTAAATAATAGGGATACTGAGCAGCTTTAGCACAGCACATTCATGTTAAACAAACCATGACCTGACTAATGTAAGCACAGATGGAAGTTTCATACGCAGCTGGTTTTGTGTCCCATCCCAAGGGTAAACATACCATTTGGGGGAAAAGGCTCTATAAACAGATGCTTCGCTGTGAGGTAAAGTTACAAATGCAACTTGATAACAAAGTTGGTTTAAGTTATGATACGCATCAAAACTAATCAGCGCACGTAAACAGCTGCACTTCCAGGTGAATAAAAATAAAATCAGGTAATTATTTAGCAGTCTCTGGCATATGGCACTGGATTTTGTCCAACAGTACAAACAAATATTACACCTAAAATCCTGAAACAATAAAAAAGCTGTCTTCCAAATTATAATGACTATAAGTTCCTTGCATGGAGTGAGTGTACATTTTTCATTGAACTCATACTTTATACATACACGTCTTTTGTTTTTTGTTAAAATATACAAATGTGTTTGTCTATACAGTATGAACAATCAGGAATGGACTGGAGGAAATGCCTAGTGTATACCAGAACAGACTCACCCCCATCATCAGTATATAAACAGGTACATAAATTAATGAATAATTTACAGCGGATTCAGCATCGGTTTTCATTGACCTTGACACAAAAATAGCAAAACAGCATTATTTTGTTCAATTTGGATTTCTTTTTTTTTATGCAGGTGTACAACTTAACCATGGCAGTGACACTGCATAAAAAAAAAAAGGTAAATCTTTGCCAAATTCTACAAAATCTGTACCAGAGAAACCAAAATCACAAAACTGAGAGACCAGTTAAAAACATCAGAATTTCATTTTCAATACGCCTTGTTTATCTTGGCATGTAATTTATGTGAAGAAAAAACTGCAACAAAAAGACACATATTGTGTGGTACTGCAAGATGCATAGGTGACTTTATCAATGGGTTAAGTGTATTCTCTATAGAGTCATGTGACCTTGACTAATATACAGGTTCACCTGCAGAATCACTAAGGGTCCTCTAGTTTCTAGGTCACGTTGACACAAACAGGAAACACTTGAGGATTAAACCACTTTGCCTTTCTGCACCTGGGGATTTAAATGATATAATGTGTGACTAATACGTATTTAAAAAAGTAGGAAAACATCCAAAAGGAAGCAGCGAAAATGGCCAGTTCCTTGTTATGCTCAGCAATTGGGTTAGCTTATAGTTCAGACACAATGGCCCTGCATTTTGTGATTCAGTGCTCTAAATAATGCACTAAATAGGATTTTGTTGGGCACACACAGTGGTTTATTTCAGCTTGCCTGCCTACCCACATAGATGCGTTTAGCTCACAACACGCTGTTGTGTTTAAGCAAGGTAAACACCTTCTACCTTTAGGCAGATGTACTCTGTCATGGGAAACAGTAGTGGGCCTGGTGACGAGCATTGAGCACTGAGGCAGAGGCAGATTCCAGTACATGCTGTGGTTTTCTGGCAGCGTCGACTGACAAGCTGCTCAGAAAGTAAAGAAGGAGCCTTTGGTAGATCACCAAATTGGATCTAAATTTAGCTCAGGACAAGAAATTACATTTTCTTGGAAACTGAAGATATACAGTATGGTGTTACACTATATAGAGTGGTGTGAAAAATGAGATTTTGGTAACGCTTTACAATAAGGCACCAATTTATAAAGGCCTTATATGGTTCTATTAACAGTTATTAATCATGTGTAGATCATTCATAAACTATTTATATGGGGTTGTCAGGTTTGAAAAAAATCCCTTTTCCAGGTCGCCATAACAGTTGATTTATCAAAGTCTTTTGAAAGACAACTCAAGTTTAACCACTCACCTTGTGGAAAGGGCGGTCTGATCATCCAGATGAACATTCATTTCTCAACAGTTCATTAAAATGTACTTTGTTTTATTTGATATTTTTAAAAAACGTTGAGCTGATGAAAATGTGAACCTAAAACCCGCAGTAAATAACAATAGCAATAAATCAAATGTTACTGTAGCCTGGAATAGAGGGATTTTTCAGACCTGGCAACCCCAAATTAAATCTAATAATTTGCTTATAAATGATCTGTAAATGATTAGTAAACTTAGTTATGAAAGCTATTAATAGCAATATGTAATGCCTTTATAATTGGTGCCTTACTGTAAAGTGGTACCAACATTTTTTTTTAAATTATCTTCATGGATTATGGTTTCAAACACGGTCAAATCTGCAGGTTCAAGTTTCCAGGTTTGTGGAAACTGGCCGTGAATAATGGCACCAGATATGATTAGACACTGTCTGTGGGTTATTTAAAGGGGAACATTCACTCACTGCTGCACGACAAAGCCAAGTCATTATTAATCAGACCAGCCTGTACACTGTGAATGCTACACATAGCGTACAGCACCCCCGCGCACATGGCTGTGACGGTTTATTCCTGTACACAATGTATATAGGAGGAAGATAGTGTCCCGACAGTGAAAACTACTGATATTTATTATTAACACTGACTTTCCCTTAATGCTTTTCTCCAGAATTTCTAACTTGGTTTAAAGTTTAATTATTTATCAGTAAATTGATTGAAACCCAGAATCAGTGCTGTTCTCAAATACACACTCTGAGCTAAACCTAACATCTCTATGCTTCTTGCTATAACTAAATACGAAACATGCATTTATTTATAGGTCAATTAAAGTAAACAATGGTCACACAAAGATCACACATTACAGCCAGGTGTTGACAAATTCGGCAGTGTATCGTTTTTTTTTTTTTAACTGAGCATATGTGTAAATGTCTGTTCTTAGCACTTACTAAACTGTAACATGTGGAATAATACATGTTAATAATAAAATCAAATATTAGCAAAGACAAAAAGTGGCGTTCGTGTAGTGCGAGATTTCAAAGGCAGCTTCTCATCTACTGGGAACCTGAGTTAAAGGCAGAAAACCTCAAAAAAAACAACAAAACATTACTCTCTCCTTTCATGTTACCACCATATCTGCCTGTTTAATTGACGGACCTCACTGCGCTCATCTCTCGAGCAGATGTCCATCGGAAAAAGCTTTTTCTTTTCTTGAGCAGAAGCAGCAACACTGACACAAAGTACTGGGCACTACCCCCTTCTTAGCTCTTTTTGCTCACTCGCGTTTTTTGTGGGTATTTTTAAGCTTTAAAATCCCAAACAAACAGATCCATAAAGTACGTTTTACTGCCTTATGCATTGTCTGTGATGCCTCAATTGGTGTCTGCATTGCTCACTTGGGGAGCCGTGAAACTACTGGAAGGAAGGACGATTTAATGAGAGGCGTACAGACCGTTTTAGGCGACTGTGTTGATTGGGCTGTGCCTTACAAAAAAAAAAACAACAAAAAAAAACCCAACAAAAAAACAGCAGCTAAAGAGGGAGGATATAAAAGTTAAACTACAGTCCACGTAAAAGAGAAAACAGGCTGAATGAACTATAAGGAATTAAAGCAGGTGTGGGAAGGTGAGAGTAATGTAATGAGGTTGCCTTTATCCACTGTGAAGACAGAAGGTGGCCGCATTGATCTGTTGTGTCTGTCCACGTACATTAATCCTAATTCATTTTCAGAGACTGGTCTCTGTTGAGCAAGCACGGCTGATTACACATCAGTCTTTGTCAGGTTTCCATCTCTTTTGACAGGCAGAATTACGCCCACAGACAGATTCATCACCCCATATTAAACCCTGGAGGTGAATACTGAAACAACAGAGCTCACACTATGCAATTATTTTCAACATGTTGTTAACAAATATCGGATTAATATTTGAAATAGCTTGGCAAGATATATTCGGGCTCTACGACCTTTAGTTGAGTTTAGTCTAAACAGTCTTCGTAAGAACACCGTATGAATTTGCATGTATGTCTCAGCAACAGTCAGCAAAAAAAAAAAAAAAAACAACCAAACAAAATCTTTCGCAATAACTTAGAGAGAAAAAAAAACCTATGGTCCAATTTGTGACAGAGCACTTTGTTGTTTCCCTCATTCACACAACACAGCATCAAAAGTGGTGCATTGGGACACAACAACAATCTTAGACATGTCCACAGCAAAATTACTATGCAGACAAAAGCTGTATGCACAGCTTTAAAGGATGAATGGATGAAAGGAAAGTGCTCTTACAAAGTGTAACACAACATAACTTTTCTTATTCACATGTTGATACCCCGCAGACATGGTACTTTTATTTAAAAACTGCAGTCAAATTCTGACACCACAAAACATACAGTTCTTTTTCTTCCCTGATCTTTCAGCACAATGCAATATAAAGTTTAGAAACCCCAACAGCACTCATACCCTGTGGTTCTTATTGCTGCTAAAACATTAGCTCAGCATGCCCAGTTTACTGAATTAGCATGCCAGTGCGATTAACTGGTCTTAACACTTGTTCTTTTGCCTGCTGATTTGCACAAAAATCGTGGCTATTAAAGACAAAACAAAACTGTAGAGAACGGTTCTGCAGTACATGCCAGAATTTCATTAGGGCTGTGACTGGATCCATTTTATAGCATGTCTCATGGTTTCAACCAATTTGGCCGTATTACCATTGGTCATTTTGGACAGTTGTGTCTGCAATTGCACTGGGCGGAGTGATTTATCATTGACTGATTATTCTGGCAAGAAGAAACTTTCATGTGGGAATAGAGATTTCTCCACCCATTCAGAAGCTGAAGGATGTTCAGCCCTGGGTTCTTTTCATGCATTGACATTCACAGTGTGTGCCCTAAATCTGCATAAAATCCTTTAGTCTTCGCTTTGCAGTGAGGCTACAATAACAAATGCACACTTACATGTAAATATACATACAGTAGCTGGCGCCTGTAAAAAAACAGATTTACTTGATTGATTGAAGAAATAAAACAGCGATGATTTATTTGCACTTTTTTCCGTCCTGAAAAATGGTCGTTACCAGATCGTTTCCTGGCTCCGGCGCCCCGCTCGAACAATGTGAAATGGAGCATGGAGAAAGGGCCTGGCCACAGCTAATGACTGATTTACTTTCTTTGTAACTGCAAACACCCCATTAGAGAGGCTCAAAATATTTAGAAGTTGGTCAAATAAATCAATAACGGAATTGCATCTGGACATCTAACACATTTTTGCAGGCATTTGGGTAATAGAAAAATGGCAGTAATGTCCTTTCAGCAACATTAGCTTAGGCTGTCAGACAACACAATCATTTCTGTCAGAACTCTGTCATTAAACATCTGCTTATATCGCTGGTAAAATTAAAGATAATAAACATCAGACACCCAAGCTACGGACTCCTTGCCCTCTGCATATGGTGCCATATATGCTCCAGCACTGTAAAACAATAAACACTCTGATGAATAGGGTGAAGAGCACATCACGTTTCTGTGACACTTCACAGAGGCTGTCAATTTGAAAATGGATCAGAGGAAGATCCTGATGAATTAATGTGTTCATGAAGTGTTGGCAGTAGTTAGAAAACCTCAGTTAAAAAAAACAAAAAACTTTTACATAAGACAATTCAAGAGAGAGAGAGACTGTTGATCTGTTTCAGGTTTGAGCTGTTTAGCAGTGAGCTGGGAAAGGGAGTGGATTAGGATAAGCACTTTTATCTAATTCCTGTCTGATCTTGTATTCTCAGTGCAGGTGACAGACTGGGATTTTAGAGATACACTATCACAAACAATCAGAGAACAGACCCGCAATGGCCTCAGAAATAACAAAATATGCCACAAATAGAGTCAAGAGGAAAACACGTGTGACTGGATATACCGACTAATAATGATTAAGAGCTTTTCGCTCATTTTTGAAAAAAAAAAAAACAACAACAACCCTCAATACATGATGCTAATCATAGTCACAGAAATGTTTTTGCCAAATTGGCTTATCTCAGAAAAATCCTGCCACTGCATTGAATCTCTCCTTCACACAGACTATGTGTGGAAGAAGGCCACAGTCACTGACTGTGTAATTAGCTGCTGCTTTAGTAAATCAAGGCCTTATTACATGTAGATTGCAAGTACAAATTTAACATAATGCACATCAAACACCTGCTCTGGGATGTCGTGTCAATGAATGTGTACAAGGTTTGAGTAAATTACAAAGAGGCCAATAAATATCACCTCTACAGTGCATACTACCAAGCATTTTACTGGTACTTACTATGTATAACTAATGTCACAAAAAGTATTTATTGGCCTTTCTGGGTCTGATGTAAACAACCTTTGTACTGCAGTTAATGTTATCTTAAACTAAAAGCTAAAACATGGGATAATATAGAAAGATCCACCGAATTAACAACTGCAGCAGCATCATAAAATACAGGCATATTGATGAGTGATAAAAAAATAATTAAAATCAGATTTGAAGTCAGAAACCCCTCTCAACCAAATCCTTCAGAGTCTACCTCTGAATGATAATCAGTCAGCGTCTTAGGAGAGTTTCATTTGGCCTGTTTGCACCCATGCATGGAACCTGTAACATTCATGCAGATCGTTGCAAATGCACAAGTGTCCTCTGTTTCTGCCACAGCTGGTGCTTGAGTTTATCCCAGCATGCAATACGCGAAGGCAAGGAAACCCCCTACAGGATCACGTCAGGGTTGAAACCGAGCCTGTCTTCCAGAAATGACAGTTGTAAATGAATAAATTGTAACTCCAATCATGTATTTCTGAATAAAGTCATTTTTGAGGCAGTTTTTGAATGAATGAAACACATTTTTGACCCGCATGGTTTGAAGCGTGGTGGGTTTACAAAGTGCAGCTCTTTGATGCCAGAAACCACAGTTTTCATCCCGTAAGTGGTTAGGTTTGGATGATAAAAGCACTTTGGTTAGGGTTACAAAAAATGTGGTTTTGCTTAAAAATTAATACACGTAAGTAATATTTCATGTCTTTGAAAATTTTTTATGTATCAAACCAAACACAGGTGCATAAGTGCCACCAGTACTCAAACTTAAAATGTTTAAAAATATACTGCGGATATTGCACAACAAGATCAGGTTGGTGGTTCTGTTGGCAGGAAACAAGTTAGTGAGCTGAATGTTTTCTATTTATGTTCAGGATCAACATGCATGCCATTCAAAGTATGCCACCTAATGACATTTACCTGTAACACTGACAAAAACCTTTTTATGCTGCTGACATTTTTAACAAAGCAAAAATCGGAGGTGCAATTTAGTGCCAGCAATTTCTGGTAGAAGGCGCTGCTAAATATGTTTATTAATCCTATTGGCAATTAAATCTACGACCAACCTAAGCTACATGTATGTGTATCATGGAAGAAAACCAGAAGAGAACCTGAAGAGGACATACAAAATTCAAAAAACCCCAGGACCTCCATCCGGTGACGTAGCGTTGCAGAGACTGGTCTTGATGTCTTTGTCTTTTGTCTCGGTCTCCAGTGCATTTTTACCTGGTCTCGTCTCGGTCTTGGACAAAGAGGACTCGGGATTGTATGTTAAGACCAGTCAAGACCGCAGCTATCAGTAAATTTCTGGTGCATTTTCTGATTTGTTCCTAACATCATTACTGTGGAAAATACATCTTTAAAATATATCTTTTAGGTGTAAAACTTCTTGCCAATCCTTGATTCTTCTTTCCACATGCTGCCTCGCTCTGCTACCCACTGGGAATCCAGAGGAATCATCTCATCCCTTATGCCATATCGATCTGTAATATTTGAAAAACCCATTTGCCGTAATACCCTTGCTGTGCATCTACGTTGTCTGGTTTTGGTCTTGACTCAGTCTCGCCCTGCCATCGGCCTTGGTCCCGACTTGGTCTCGCCCCCTCAAAATCTTGGCCTCGTCTCGGTCTTGGACTCGGTCTCAGTTTAGGTGGTCTTGGCTACAACACTACTGTGAGGCAGCCACCATGCCGCCACTCTTAATTATTTCAGAAATGAAATGGAGCAAGAAAATTCTCAATATCAACCTCGCAACTTACATCTCACCTGCACACCGGAGACCCAAATAATTAAACAAAAGTAAAAAAACAGCCATGCCACAAACAAGCAATCCATATTAACTGTGAATAAAGTAAACAACCCGAGCTCTATGGGCAGGTTGGTTAAAATACTAGAAGACAGATGACTTGGTGAAAGTAAAAGAAGGAATGGAAAGCTTACACTGTGTTGCATTGTCCTCCAGACAACCCTCTGGGAGCAGCAGAGAAATGAAAAAGAAAGAGATTTAATTGGACATTGGTGTAATCGAGAAACTGGGAGAGAGAATAGGAGCAAAAGAATGTCTATTAGTTAGTGAAGCAAAAAGTTAAATGACAAATGGTGCTGCTGAAATATTCCATCCGCAAGCCTCATCCCACTGTGAGATTTAGTGCCTCAAACAGGTTTTTTTCACAATGAATTTCATACTGTGATATCAGTTTGAAATCTGCTGTCATCAAATATGATCTGTGCAAAGACCAGGATTCATACAAGCAGCCTGATGTGGAGAATGAGCCTGCAGTCTAATATTAGAGGTTATTTCATTCACTGAAATTCAAATTGAGAAAATATACACAACGACCCCCGATGCCTTTAGGTGCCAGCAAAGATGCATTTTGGTACTGATCCAAACCCACTGCATAAAATGAGCAACTACTGTAAATGCAGACACTAAATAAGACATGATATGTGAGTTAGTAAGTAAATACATTTTGAAATGGCTCTTTTGAGAAACACACTTTTCTAACGTGCTGTTTTTCTCTGACTTCTCTGACAAAGTGTTAAGATGAATTATTTAAGAATGTGAACCTGTGGATTTTTTTTTTTTTTCCCCTTTTGGTAAGATTATTGTTTTTTTCTTTTCTTTCATGCCTCTTTTGACGTGTGTATCGCGAAGCAAAGAGATAACTTGGCGAGACTTTTTAAACAATGCCTGTAAGCAGTGATATGCTGAACACAAGGCATTGACAAGGCAACGTTTTACAGTATTTCAAACAGGTTTCACGAAACCAGTATAGAATCCTTTACATGCATTTATTTCCTTCTATTACTTTAATGTTGAGCCAAATACACTGCACAGCTTTTAAGCTGCTTTGCTTTCGACTGCATATTATTTTATAATCCCGTCAATTTACAAACTTAAAAGAACAGAAGATGGAGCTTTTGTTTAAACGGACAGTAATGTATTTAACAAATGGATTTGCCAGTTAGACAAAGGATTACATTAGGACACGTTTGTTTAATGCATTTATTCACAGTACAAGTGGTTGACAGAAAATGTATGGTTTGATAATAAATTAATAAATGAATGAATTATTTTATAGCCTGAGCCGTTGCAAAAATGTATCATTTGAATTAAATACAGTTCTAGGCCATAATGTATAAACGTTCTCGTATATGACATATTTGTTATATTTATACGGCAGTGAATGTAACTCATTACCTCTGACTGAACCAACACTTATTGATCCCATTTAAATTCCTTCCTTTAACAAATTTAAATGTATGACGATAATTTGGGAAGAGCCTTCCTTTTTTAACGGATGGGGTTTGATATCATATTTAAAGCATGATCGTCTGTAGGCTTTTGAAAGTTAATCGAGACATGATATGAGTGCACAAACAAAGGGGTAAAAGTAGATGTTGTCGACTGCAGAGTTAATGAGTTATGGGGCCTCGTGCGTCTATATAATGGAGCCTGACACAGACATCCTCCTACACAATGTGTTTCACCGGCACGGAGCGGTGCAATACATCTTTTATAGCCACAATTAATGTGTTAGGATTTTTTTCCCCACCCTGAAATTTACGCAGTGATTGTGTTGTGGCCTCCTTAAAATTGACTGTCAGCACATCGCAAACTTGTCGATAAAGGTGATTTTTTTTTTTTTTTTTGCGCTTGGGTACATTTCGTAAGGAAAATCAGAATACAGACTAAATGCGGAGACGCGTGTGTTTTTGTGTGTTGTCTCGGCAGCCTTTCCAGTCTAGTGCAGTGTGGTGCGTGAACCAGACATGACATTTCAACTCCGAGTACAGCAGTGGTGGAATACACAAAGAACCCGAGGTCTATATTGACTGCATGAACGTGGATTTTAAATGATTTCTCCAGGAAACTTTGCAGGAATCTATTTTTTTTTCTGACCATTGGACCTGAACAAATGGGCTTTAAGCTCTACATGGAACACACTTTTGTTCAGTTCTAAAAATAATCAGAGCTGATAAACAGAAAGGTGAGGAAGCATTATTTAGCAAAGCCCTTCTTAATGAAAGCGTCCTTCTTTCATCAGGCTTGAAAGTTCTCAGTCATCTCTCTCCTGCTTTAAATTTTACATTACATTTGCCACTATTATTTTTCCACTTAAAACTATACCTGCAAAGCAAAAGTCTTACACCATTTTAGTACCATTTTATAATATTCTTTTACAAACCAGTCTATCCAGGCTTGTTCCCGCTGCTGTCGTTGGCCTCTCTTCAGGAGTGAAGTGTTTGAAGCGACCACTAAACACATCTGAGATACCGCGTGCAGATCTGCCTATTCCTGAAGGCTTTGGTTGGCCACACCCTTGAAAAACCTAAAATGAAGGCAGGGAGATAAAATTACCACAGAGGAAGGACAAACAATAATTTCGGCCTGGGAATACAGGACAAAAAGGGGACAGACTCTGCAAGTGTTTAGCTTTTCTCTCTAGTATTTATCTTCAGAAAACTGTCTGGTTTTCAAGAATTAACACGATAATTACATATAATTGCAATATGTAGCATTTTCTTTCTCTCTGAAATGCAGAATAGTTCTAAATCAGGCTCTCTGGACTTTAAAGTAGCACAGACTGCGCTGCACTGGGCCAGGGCAAACTGCATTTCTTTGTAGAATACTCATCCATTTTGATCCCTAAAAGTTGCACTTTGCATACTCCGCTGACATTTTCCCCTTGGAAAGCCACTGCCAATTTGCTCACAACACCATCTCTGGTCCGTGATTGGAGACAAAACCACAGAGAGTCGACCCGAACTGTTCATCTGTGCCTCAGTTTCCTCTTACAGGATGTATCATATTAGTGGCAAAAAAACGAATTAACCCTTGAAATGTTACAACTTGCTTGTAATCTAAAATCCATTGTTGCAATGTGACACTCTGAAGACACAAAATGAAACTATCGCATCCATTTAACCAGCATTTCTAGGTCAAAACACTTTTGGGGCCAGACTAAAACCAATCTGTCAACATAAATGAGATTTCAGTGGGAAATAAAAAAAAAAAATACTGCCGAAGAGAAAATATTGCAAAGTAGAAACAAATGGTTAGATTAAAATTTTTAAGGCATGAGTAAAGAGACATTTCTATGCTTTTTGAAATATTAGTGATATGAAAGTGAATTTACATGACAGAGAACACTGAAACAAACACTGAATTTCATCAAGAGCAACCTTTGTGAAATACAGACCACACGTTTGCTTCTAAAAATAGAAGTGCTTTTACTTCTTACTCTTTCTACTACTGGAACCAGGCATTAATCAATTTGTAGTTCGCAGAGATTTTTTGTGAGAATAGATTGTTTTCAGATGGCTTAGTCTCTACAGGCTCTTAGGGCCCAAACAGCATAGCTCAAAACAGCCCAACTCATTAGCATTCCTCTCTGGCCCGTCTGCTGGCCCCTGGCTCAGCGTGTGATGAAGCACTCTAATGTGCTACGCGCCTGTCACGACGAGCAGCTGTCTTTCCTCTAATATTTATCAATTCTTCACCATGATTACAGTTCCGCTATCCTGTACTGTACATCACATAAGCAAAACAATTTTCAACAGGTCTGCAGCGGGAATGAAGGTACAAGACAACGCAGCCTGACCGGTTCTTCAGACTTGGTCACTGGGTCACGACTGTAGCTACAATGTGAATATGAGGAAAGATTGTAATCTCAAAGCAATCGTTTGGCCGAGTGTAACCTTAGGGGAACGGAGCACCATAGACAATGGATAAAGCTGTACCCTGCAGTGCCCTAAGATGGTGAAATCTATTTCACAATGACCTCCAGCATGAAGATAGGCCAGAATACAACAAAAGAGCAGAGTAAGAAGTTGAACTGCAAAACTTTAGATTTGATAAGAAAGATAGCGGATGTCTTCTGTGCGTCGTTTCCCCAACATCCAATTTTAAACTATTTAGACTAATGATGAGCACTTTGATCTTCAAAGAGGCTACAGAGGAATTTATTTGCTCCTCCTGCCTCCTAAACATCATCTTCATAAAACACAAAATGGATTTCCCGAGTATTTTTAGCAGGAAATGTATTGTGGTGGAATAGAAATAGAAATAATAGAAATAAACAGTCTGATTAAGGTCTGCCTTCCGATAGAAATTAACTACAACAATTAGAAACGACTAAATGCGTAATAAAGATTTCATACAAATGATTACAGAAGTGCAATCAGTTCAGATTGGGGATGGTAAGATTCACCAATTCTTTTTTTTTTTTTAGAAAGGAAATGAATACTTTTTGACCAATTTAATGCAATATTTACTGGCAGATTGATCCCTCCACATCTTGTGGACATGTTCCCACAAGTAACCAAAGCTTTAGGCCTCTACCGAGGCTGAGGTATGTTATAAACATCTTAGAAACAAGGTGAGGTCCAAGGCTGGTTTTATTTCATCTTTTGTCATATTTTTTTTTTTTGTGGAAAAAGGTTTCTGAAAGGGCCAAATGTTTTTTAGAAGTAATACAAAAACAGCATAAATTAGATACCGAGGAGCAGAACTGGAGAAATACATATGTGAAGTAAAAATGTCTTCCTTCTTTGTTTGTTATCTGCCGCCTTCTTAAGAGCAACCTGAAAAGTCAAATTAAACTATGTATTGAATTCCACAGGAATATATTCTGTCTGCATCACGTCGTATTTTGTTGAATCAAATCACGATGAATCGACCCCCATCACAATAAGGATGAGTTTGGTGGTTGCTTCATATGTGTCTTTAATGAATTGCATCACGGGCAATGCATCAACATGCGTCGCGTGTGTCACAAATCGCATCCGCCTCGTTCGCATCATACATGTTGCAGAAGCTAACCGACTTTAAATACAGTACCTTGGCTGACACTTGCATACTGTTGTCCTGCATGGTCATGATGGCCTCAGAGATCTTGATGTCTATCGGTTCTATGACCACTTCGATGTTGAAGGGTCCCTCCAGTCGGTCCGCCACCAGCAACATAGCGTCTGTCATAACACAGAGGAGATGCGTCAGATCAGTGATACTAGAAACACACACGCAGACATTTTACAACTTTAAGCCCTCACTTCGTTCTCATCATCCTTCGGCATTCACAGCTCGCAAATGCACGAGCCACACACTGAGCTCTATCAAGCGTCTACGAATGGGTCGAACGGAGAAGCCTCCTCCCAGTGTGATGACAGCCAATAATTACAAACACAACAGAAACCTGCGAGCAACTTCATCTCAACACACAAATACAGACACGTAACACAAGGAAGAGATGGTGAATTGGGATCTGTAATTAAATTTCAATGTGCTGAGCTTACAAATAGCTTAAAAATAAAGCAAGCAATGGATTTGCATACATCTAAACTCACTCAAGCTAAACTTGGAGTGATAAAAGCTCTGATTTATTTATCCATTTGCATTAGTATTTATAAATTGTGAAAATATGGCTTCATAAATTCACGTCTATGTATCTTGCTTGTAATCACTCTTTAATTTAATCTCAGACCCTCAGTACGTAACTTACATCCTGCCAACCGTGAATTCTACAAGAAACCTGAAGCACGCAAATCCTCTTAACCATTACGAATCGCAAATCTCTCGGCACAGAATGAAATCGGATAAATTTTACATTTGTTGTGTCCTGAATTGTTGATTTTGCCGGCACTGAAACTCCTCACATTGCACCTTATCACATCCAAACTCTTCTCTGTTCTATATAAACAGACGCCAATAACAACAGTAAAAAGACCCCATGACCTGATTACTCTGGATGAAGCCTGGCGTGAATCGATACCTAAAACGCATTACGCACCCGACTGCCACTTTTCATTTTCATTAAAACAATGCGATATTTCTATGTTCACACGGGAGACGGAAGGAGGGGGGGGGGGCGGGGAGATGTCAGCAGTCAAAATAACATATTAGATATTTTCATTATACACCACCTTGTCTCTTAAAAAGTAATTAAAAGTCTTCTGAGTCAGCTTGAGGGGTTACCACTGGTTAAGTGGAAGTGCAGAGCTCAGTGAATACCATCATCTCTGTGCACTGACATTTGCAGGAATATAAACCAATCGGAAAAGCTTATTCCAATGGGGGCTACTCACTTTAAGAGAGCAGCGACAACACTGCTGTGATCTACTGGGTAAAATGACAGAATAAATTATTAAATCACAAGCAATCTAAAACTAGAGTTTTGACAGAGTGATTGCTGGGCCCTGGGGGGTAAAGCCGGATGATACGCATCCTGCTGTGACACTGGAAAAACCCACAACTTCCACCATTCCCACTGCTTTATTCGAGTACTCTAACCATTGGCAAAGTGAGCAGGTTGTTTATCCTACTTTTACATCACAAATGCCGTATTTGTTTAAACTTGTTTATTGTGTCTGTGGATATATTTTCCGTGCATGCTAGACTGTATTTAAAATGTAATCCAAATAAAACACTCGCAAACAAAAGCTCTCATTTGCCGGCCATTTTTAAGAAGAAATTCCTTTTTAAAAACCAATGTAGTTTAAACAAAGATCATGATATTCACCAGCGTTTTCTGTGCACATCAAGAGCGCATGCACACACATATGAGAGCCCACGTTTGTGCAAAAAGAATAGGCTATTGCATTGTCTTCAATTCTACAGTTATCATATTACATAATTTAAAGTACGTAACATTTTCCTTAAAAAACCATCTCCTTCTCAATCATCACTTCTGACCCTCTGTCAGTGTGTGGTGGTGTTTTTACCTGCAGAGACCCTGAACTCTGCCTGTATTTTCTATTTGTGTATGGGATGTCCACAGGGGCGTGGACCTTTGCCAGCGTGTTTGTATCTCCAGCCAATAACAGCATCGCGTGCGTGCAGAACAATATAAAAACGAAGCGACTCCTGTCTCCCCTTTCGGCTTTATTTTGCCTCTAGAACATTCCAGCAGAGTTTTGCTAAGGTCTGGACGTGTTTATTTGTGTTTTTACAATATAACCGCTGCGGCAGAATCAGAAAGTAACGTTTTATTTTCCTATTTCACTGCTTCTGGTCTCGCTCTCTTAATGCAGTCTACAGCTCGCTCGACCGCCGCTCTCTCTTCCCCGTTCGCTGAGCGGGGACGAGGGGCCGTGGTTCAACGGTTCTGTTCACAAACGCAAGAGAGAAAAGTTACATACTTTGCATTTAAATTACAATAACGTCCTCACGATAAATACTACTTAAAAATCGTTAATTTCATTATTTTACAAAGGCAGATATAATGAGATTCATCATCAAGAACAGAGCAAAACATTCTGCAGTTTAAGAACACAACAAGAATCTCAAGGACCTTTTCTCAAGAACAAATTTGAGAAAAAAAACTGAGGAATGAGGCCCAGATATTGTTTGAACATTTTCAAATAAAAGCTTTTATGTAAATCATCTCTTACTGACTTCAGTGTTGCAGTGGTGACATTAGTTTTGTGATGGGTTGGACTTTCGGGGGCGTACTTAAACACCACAACAAAGGGGGAACAAACTGTCACATCTTAAATGACAAAACAAGTCTTTGTTTAGTGCCTTTGATAAGACACACAGCTGATTAAAGAAGTACTCTCTGATCTCATGTGTTCAAGACACGGTCACATGTAAGCAACGGAAAGTACAGTACTTACGATTAAAAGATTGCTTTTTTTTTTTTCGGTTGAAGAACCCGGCACTGACCGCTGTGAGAGATCGTAAACTACACTGTTAGTTTGGACACTTTCATGTTAAGTGAGAGTTCTGGCAATTTTATGAACCTATTTTAGCATTCTGTATTGAAGCCTGTGCCAAACTTGTTCTGTAAGAAAAGCTCAGCAGCCTCGCAAAATTGACAAATAAGATCATTGGGGTAAGTCAGGTGTAGCGCTCGGAATCACAGTCTAACAGGCAGGCGCTGGGGAAAGCAATACCAGGCAGATTGTCCTGAGCAGCCTTTGCAGAATGAGTTTGAGCTGCTGCCCTCAGGCCAGCTTTTCAGAGTGCCTGTCACGAGACCTAAGGAACATAAAGTCTCCCTCTTCACGGAGCCTATTGACAGGGCAGGATATTAAGCTCAGCCTTTGACTGAGGGGAGTGATTCAGAAGACAGGTAAGTACAGCGCAGAGAGCAGCGGCCTGTTTGTGGGGACGCGAATTAACAGCATAAAGATTAATCCTCAAACCTAATACTACAAATTAATTATGATTGAGTTATGTTCTACTAACACCCATGGCCCCTGTCTCAGCCTGCAGAGGTGGGAACGTAGTGCCAAAACTTTGTTACTGTACTTTAAGTAGAGTTTTCAGGTGTCTGTACTTTACTTGAGCAAAGTTTTACATTTTCACACAAATATCTGTACTTTCTACTCCTCATGGGGATTGGAACCACAACCCCAGTAAACTAGAAGGTGAAAATGACTTAGTCCTTAGTGAATGTGATTTAGCGCGTATTCTGCTCATTTCCTTTAGTTTGATTTAATGACAATAATGATGACAGTATGTGCGGTCTGAGTTCTTATTTAACAAGAGGTAACAAGACAAAAACGAAGCAAAAGAAGGGGGCCGCGGAGAAAAGGCATCGTAATGTTTCGAGTTCTGTTGCCCGCATTGAAAACTGATTTGCACATTGGAGTTCATTATTTTCCGTATATTGCTGTATATTTTATTTGAAGGTAGAATGGTTTAATAGTCTTCACATTACATTAATATGACGTGAGGTTCAGTTAAATTTGCACAGAAACAGATGGTAGAAACGTCCTTCAAATGCTCCTTTTTACTGTTATACTTTCATTTATATACTTACATTTCAGAGGCTGTACTTTTTCACTTTTACTGCAGTAAAGAAGGTCAATCAGCACTTGTACTTATATATAGTCTTTTTTTACCTGAGTATCTCGACTTCTACTGGAGGAGAGGAAGTGTGAGCTTTTGCCACCTCTGCAACCACACCTAATGACTGTAAAAAGTATACATTTTGTATTTTTATCTGTCTCTTTTCAAGAAAGAAGAAAGGTGATGACAGATTTAGCTAAAATCTGGTGACCAGCTGAGGAAATCTGAATCTGTGATTAAACAACATCAAATGAATTTGTTTCAGACAGAACAACGGGTGTTAGTTGGAAATGGTGACGTCAATTTAAGTCAGTTTTATGTATATATAGCCCAATATCACACATTTCTCTCTGTGCAATATATGACATGCTGCTTTTGACAGCAAAAAAAAAAAAAAATCACTTGGAAAAGAAATGGAAGAAACAAGAGTGAGAGAGGAGGGTTTTGTCTTCCAAGATGGACAGACAGGTGTAACGTGCACAAAAATGTGTAATATATATATAGTATATAGATGAGACTGATGATACAACTGGGTGATAGTTTATAGGTTCCTGCTAGAACTTCCAATAAAATCCAATGAAATTTACACAAACAGTCAATAAAAATAAAAATCTGTACAGTGTGCAATAAAAGAGCTAAAATGTCAATAATTTATTTTCCTCTCTTAAAAAGGTCTATACTGTATATTTAACAATAGTTTAGAGCCGGTTCACTTGTTGTATCATTTTGTAACATTTGTACAGTTTCACTTCATTTTATTGTGCTAAAATGAATTTGAAAAGTCTAATTAAAGAGCATCAAAATCTGTACAATATGGAATAAAAGGGCTCAAATGTCCGTAATCTATTTCTTTTCTATTCTTAAAAGGCACCGCAGCATTTCTACGGTTTCATTTAATTTTTCAAAACATGTACAGTATGTTTTTTTTTTTTTGTTTTGTTTTTTTACTTTTTCCAGCAGTGCTCTTTTTATTTGTCTGAATGAATAGAGATACAGATGGACTCCCCTATTCTGTATGTTAGCGTTTGTGCCTTTGAAGAGCACTCCTGTTTGTTTACTCTGGAGTCTCAAATTGGGCGTGATGCTTGGTTAGATTTCCATCAGGAGGTGGTTGGAGGTCGTTGCGGGGGGGCCAGCCTGAGTCCTGTGAAGTCTTGAGCTGCCTATGTTTAGTAAAGCGCTGCTCTAATGCTATGGCGTAAAAAAAGCCTCAGTGGGATTCAGTGAGAGTAGAAGGGAAATTGGCAGCAATTCTGTTACTCGTTTCATAAAAGACTCAAAGACCTAAATGATATCCTCAACTGAGCTCTGACAACCTATTTTTCATATGGCTTAATGAATATTTGATGGATCGTGAATATGACTCAGCTATATGAATTGCTATGAGGAAGGGTTACATCTACATGCTCAAATAACTTCGAAAATCACGTCACATATGGGAACACTTTTAAAAATGATAAGTTGTTGATGAAAAGGCATCTTAAAGATTAATCCTTTCCAACCATAAATCATTGCTACAGGAAGACATAATGTTTAACATTAAACTCATACCATCCTGTAATAGAAAAAAATAATCTATCTATCTATCTATCTATCTATCTATCTATCTATCTATCTATCTATCTATCTATCTATCTATCTATCTAT
>JAPQRN010000018.1:22429384-22448938 GCA_037367275.1 Coranthus polyacanthus
ATCTAAAAATGTTCATATGAAACATATTTTTGATTTACAAAAACAGCAACAGATTATAGGTATCCGTGGTTTGGAGAAACATACAATGGCAACATTTTTTTCTCGCAAATGTTTTTTTTCCATAAACTTTCTTGAGTCATTAATGCCCTCATAAGAAACCTTTTCAGGACCCATATCTATTTTGTTTTCCGCTGTGCAAATTTAAGCTAAGTAAAAGCACTGAATTCCTTTCCTCCTGTGGTTTTATCAATCAGCGGTATCGATAGTGACATTTTGGCATGAACAAAGTCCACAGGTAAATGTCACTGGGCGTTCATAAAAATTAAAGGCTAGGCCTCTAATCTAACCTTCTCTAATAAATGATGATTTGAAGGCATGACAATGACAGACTATGTATGGGCTCAATCCATAAATTCCTATAATGCAAAGATGTGCTCCAGTGGGGAGAACTGACCTGTGATACATTAAGAAGTTGTCTCTGAAAGGCAAATCAATATTTCTTGCAAGCTGCATGCTAAGCAAATCGAAGTTCTTTAGCAACAGATAACGAATAGGCTATAAAATGTCACAAAGCATCAAAAAATGAATCTTTCTTGGTGAAAATAAACCTCCCTTGGGTTCTACATTTCTAATTATAATAGCCACAACAACACTTTTTTTCCAAAGCGAAAAACAACGTCTGCACAAAAACTGGTTCCAAATTAAAAATCCACTTTTTTCTGCACCTCAAGGGTGTTTTTGTCTTTCCAGATTCATCATTCTGTTGGAACAACCACTTCTCCCATTACTGTCAAGTACAATGTCCCTTTGCGGCAATAGATTTGCCTCTTCACAACTGAACAAGACACTAACTTTTTAACACATGTCATAAAGCTGCGAGACATCTCATTCAGTGCATAGGGGCCTGTGTTGATCTGAGACTTCAGAGCTGCCATCTGAGAGAACAAGCGTACGTCATCTGATGGTTTCGCAAAAGACAGGCCTGTCACAGAACAGCCAAAAGCCGTTCACTTGACACACAGCCTTCAGGGATGTCTCTTTAAAAAAAAGTTGCCTGATTTAAAAAAAAAAAAAAAAAAAACCTCGGTTAGTGAGGGTTGGAGGATGGGATTGGGGTACATAACAAATAAAGCATTGGCCTACAAAAGATCCAGAGGGAACACTCTACGTGCCTCCTTGGTATCCATTTAACAGGAGGGCTTACAGAAGCCAGCTACTTACAGCCTAACTGAAGTGCTATATTACTCACCAAGCTCAGCTGGAAACACTATAGAAAATGTGTTTGCCTAGGATCTGCTCTCCTTTATCAATCCCAAACAGCAGGGACCAGAGCTTTAAGCACTATGCCAGGGTTCCAGCAATAGCAAACATTTCAGACAGAAAAAAATGGAATGGTTGCACAAATAAGATTTCAGTTTTGTCTCTGTAAATCCTTTAAAGCTGAATCTAACACAGAACATCCTACTGAATTCCCACAGAGACTATTCAAAGACACTGCCTTGGAAAAGTAACATGCAGACTTAGAAGTACAACCTCAAGTGCACACAGAGACAGACAAAGACAGCCACACATACACACACACAGGCACGCACAATAACAACACACACTTAGTTTGAATCAGAATTCACTACTTTTCTTCTTCTTACCGATAAAGACGTTCCATTCAGCATCAAGGTCTGCCTGGTTCGCTAGACATCCTCTCATAACATTGTGACAGTAGTTGTGACAGGGTTTCAGGCCGGGCATGCCGCGACAGTACGGACAGTATAGCATCTTGGTTAAGGCTCTGACACATGCTGGTGCTACATTCACCTAGGGAGAGAAGAGAGGTCTATCAGTGATGTCAAGTCCTTTCCGGCGCTTTTAGTCCAAGTCAGTGTTTGAAGCCATGCTATATGACTTGTAAAAATGACGAAAAGAAGTAAACATGAAAACAGTAGCGTTGCCCGCCACAAGTGACATTTTCAAGAGCATCAAACAATCATATAACACCCAGAGCAGAGAAACAACCCTGTCTCACAGAAATTACATTCATATGCAAATAAACTGTAACCACAAAAATGTTTCATTGTAAACGTAACGCTGCTTGCATTACGTTTAGTTTCAACGTAATAATTAAATGTTGTTAATTAACAGAATGAATTTCAAAGTGGTAAAAATGTTACCAGTCAGCTGGTTTTGACAACAGCATTACTGGGAAGTTTAGGGAAAGATACCAGGTCTTGGTTTAATAGAAAAAAAAAACCACATAGATGTGATAATAAATGACTCACCAAGCATTTATTAATATTGAAACCAAACCACAACCTTTACCCAAGCACTTTTATTCTATTCTATCTAAATATCTACAGGGTCGTGATACCAACTCCAGTCTTTGGTGGGAAAGTCCTGGATTTTTAACACCCACCCCTTCCCATTAAAGAAAGACAAAAGAAGTCACAGACCCTTCAAAGACAAATTATGTTTCCTTGCAACAAAATGAAAGCATTCCCCAGATGAATGTTTGGGGAAAAGTAAGATTCATTTCAACTTTTGACAAACATCCTCATTGTACAGCACCTCCTCTGAAGCCTGAAATGTGAAAGCCCACCAGATAAAACTGCGTGACAAAAAGAGGTTTACAACTCTGTCCATCTCCACCCTTTGTGAAGGCTCTGCCTTTTGTTGTTGGGCCATGTCAGTGCACCGGCTTGAGTGAAAGTGACAGGATTCTCACATCTGCTTCCCTTCAGAGGTGGGGATGCAGAACGAAGAGCACATCTGATAATTGGCCTGTCAGCCTTTGTATTCATACTTGACTTAAGATTTTTTCCAGTTCGCACTCTGGAGACTCCTATTTATATGTGTGTGTGTGTGTGGTTTGAAGGCTGGCGGATTGGTCAAAGGTGCAAACAGCAGGAGATAATCTTTCTTATTTAAATATGATGCTGTAGCAAAAGAACCCAACTAAACAGAATGATTTACTATCAAAAACCTTTATCTGGAATGTTTTCTGAGGTGTCACTGAGAAAAAAAGGGTTGGTTATGGAGATATAATTAGTTTTTGCAGTGCATTAATACTGATGCTGTAAAACAGAGAAACAGAAAATTAAGAAATGTGTGTGAGAGAGCGCAAGACAGCACTAAGCCTGGTGATATTAATAAAGGTGAAGATAAAAGGGAGAGTGAACTGAGAAAATGAAAACACCGGCAGTGCACTTTTGCAGGGCCGTGGCAACATCTGAGGCTGTGCTGTGACACAACGTCCAGCTTCCATCTGTTTTTAATGCGAGTTTGTCTTTGATTTTAGTGGTTAAAATGACCTGACCACCAAATGTGTGTGTGTGTGTGCATGAGACAAAGAAAGGCAAGGGAGACTAGAAAAGGCAAGAAAGAAGAAGAGAGAGAGACAACCAACGAGAGAGATGTTCGCTAATAGTGTATTTGCTTCCGCCGCTGCAACGAGGATCAAATGAACCATCTTTGACATTTGCAATCTACCACTGACATCACGCCACGGCTTGTAAGAAGGCCATTAAACTAGGTTGCTAGCTGTCAATTCCTACGCTCCGTGTCATCTGCTGGTATGTGTTCTTCTAAATTGTTTGTATCACTGCAGGAGTGTGGTTAACATATGGGGAATTTTTCACAAACAATGTTCATTTGATTGAACACATTTTACAGCTGACATGGCTGAAAATCACCGGTTGCATGTGGTAAAACTTTTATTTGGTTCTGTTTTTTCTAAGGATTTCTTTTCTCAATAGTGCCTACCAAATTAATAGATGACATTCTTGGTATGTGTGAATTCACAGCCAAGAAAAAAAAAGGGAATGCTACATGTATTTATTATACCACATACTCTATGTTCACAGTGCTATAGGTGAGAGGTCATCTTTGGTGACATTAGACTCCACTAGTACATGGTATAAAATTGTTCCTTTTTTTAAAATTTCACAGGCAGTGCTGGAGGGAGAAGAAAAAAGGAAAAAGAAGAGTAAACAGAGGAAGAACAGGTTGCGGAGACAGCCAACAATGCTGCCAAAGACACAGAAACAAACACTAACAGCGAGACAGATGCAGATGAAACAGACGGAGGGAGAACCGGACAAGACACTAGCAGACAAACAGAAGGAACAGGCAGGTGCTGTCGCCATTTGGACAGAAAAACAGAACCAAGTACATGCCAGTCACGGTATTTTCTTTGGAGTGAACAGCCTCTTACTTGATAAGAACATTTAATTGCAGACTTAATCTGATGGATATTTTAGGATAAAGTATTTCTGTGGTAATATTGTGTTTATTGATTATAAAAGCAGCCAAATTTGGCTCTTTTATTTACCGCCTGACTTTCATTGCCTTTTCAGTGCTCAGTTGTCTCCAGTGGCCGCCCACATAACAGCTCTAACCTTTAGATTTCAGTCCGGCTGGTATATGCCTCTATACTTAACATCCACTATTGGCAAAATCAATATCGCACATGAATACATGAATTCAAATTCACCAGTTTACTGTAACTGGAAAAGCAACAATTTGTAGATTACACTTCCACCTGCATTCCTGTACATCTCACTCTTTCTCCCTCACCTCAGAAGGTTAAATATTGTTTCCCTGTGAAGTTTTCTGAATCATTTTAATTCCAAAGCTCATTTGCATATAAATATATTTGCTATAGTGACAAGGGGAAGAGAGGGAGAGGTTGTTTCTTTAGTCTTACTTGGCTCAGCCCTGCCACTGCACCTGAGCAAGGACATTAAATCCAGTTTAAACCACAATCATAAAACAAAAACTAGTTGACATGATGACTTTGGAATACACTGGCGTAATAAATTCACTGTTCCACTGCTATGATATAAACGATGGCAGCATTACAGAGAAGCTAAATGAAAATGCAGTCTACTATATCAGCTACTCAGCATCAGTCACTGCAAATGTCATTTTGTACAATTTAAAACCATCGTGCTCTTTTTCCTTCCAGCTTACACATTAAACTACAGTATTTATTCATGAGAATATTAAATAATTAAAAAAAATATAGTTCTGAGATTAATCTGTTTCTGTCAATTTAATTAAACTTGGCCCAGTTTTAGACAGCCTATTTAAGAAACATGGAAAAAAAAAAAACACAGGGAGTTTTTTTTTTTTTTTTTTTTTTTTTAACTTCTCCAACATCTATTTAGTGTGGCTTTTTAGTGGTGACCAAAGAAATATATTTCACACTGCAAATAGGAAAAGTGTTTTAAGATGCCCCTGAGCTTTGTGAGCCTTTGGAAAATTTGCATTAAAATGGTGCCAACTAACACAATTATCTTACAGCGTTTTTTTTTTTTTTTACATCATTGCTGTTACTGTGCCCAGCAGTCGTCGGGTACCCTAGATGAAGGATAATCTGATAATCTTGTTAGCACTTATTTACAGCTGAGTGGATGGAATATTTCACAGCAGGCTGAGGGTAAGACTAGGGAACGACATGCCTAAGATCCGGAGTCAGATTAACACCCTAATCTACTCATCTGATATTTAAGTGCTATGATAATACTGCAAGGAGAGTTGGCCGTGTGTAGTGTATGGCAATGGAGTGTGTTTTGTAAAAAAAAATTAAATAACACAAATGAGCGCGGGGTGAGACTTAAGCACCGGCCTAATCATTACCCTGCTGCTTCAAATGAGCAGCTGGAAGATGTGGTCAGCTGTTCAGACAGGCTCCTAGAGTGAGCATTAACTTTACTGAGGATTAGAAATGTAACATTATAAATGCAATGAGCCTCAGCAATCATAAAGCAAGCCATTTCTAATAGTCATTCCTTAAAGGCCACCGTTAGGAGTCATTACACTCACCCGAATTCACTATTGGCCATTTGACATACAGATAACTTTGGCACATCATTATAAGCAATGCAAATCATAATAATAAAAACACGAGATTCGGAGTCATAACAAGATATAACACAAAAAGACACCCTTATTAGACATCACCTTGTCTATCTGACAGGGTGTTGTCATGCACATATGGCGTGAACTCCCTTTAGGGGCAACAGAGTGGGAAGAGCACAGACGATAGAAATTGCTTTGTGCCACCAAGTAATGAAGTTGTGAGAAATGACAATGACTTTGCAAGCAACCAAGGCCAATCAAGGGGAACACTAGTGGGACAGTGAGACTGGCGCCAAAAAACTGCCTCAATAGTTCTGTCATAATTATTGTGACAGGTTGTGATGCTTCGCACTGATTGGACATGGATGTAAGACTGCATTGCTGCCCCAGTGTCCCCGCTCAATTCCACAGCCATTAGTGTCAATGGCAATATGAGTGATCTGTCACTGTGCAAATCAGACTACCATCTGCCACCAAGAGAAACATGTACCTACTTGCATCAAACAACAGTAAGGTCTTATTTCTTTCCAGGATTCAGGATTACTTCGAAGGATGGTGGAAGAAAATCTAGAAACAATTATTTTAGTCAGAGAACATGCTAAGAAGTGTAAAATATCAGCTGGGATATTCTCACAGCAGGTAATACCTGTTAGAGTAGCCTTTGTTGTGGCGTTAAAATTAGCTAGAAGAAAGGTTAGAAAAAGAGCAAACTGTTGTGAAGACAAGAAGCTTAAAATAAGGGTAAATATGGAAGATTTCTAGCTTGTTCGTTGTAAACAAACTTGTTTCCATCCATCTGTTTTTATTCACATATTCAATGTGTGAAAAAAAACCTGAGGGGAAATAGCAAACATTTTGAAAAAAAAAAAAAACCCTCAAAATATTGCAAACAAGAGGTGGAATTAATACAAGAAACAGCAGAAATGTCATATTAGATGGAAAACAGCAATGAAACACCACCATGTATGAAGAGCTGCAGAAACAAAGGTTAAACATAGGCCGTGACAAATCATGGAAGAGTTTGAAACGATGCCAAACCAGCATTCGGGAAGCAAAGTCTAAAGCAGCTTTAGGTTTTTGTCCAAATATCTCTGATGTCTGTCAGCTCCTCAATCAGCAGCTCAGGCAGGTATGTTATCGTATGAAGTACTTCATCTAGATGATGATGATGATGATAAAGAAGAACCAGCTCTTAATATTCGCGTAACCGTAGTGGATGGAAACGCACAGAAAAGTAGCTTTTTCATTTACCAACTGTCTTAAAATTTGCCATACATTTGGATGGAAATTAATGTACGAGGAAGAGAGCAAGCTAGAGAGTGAATGAACAGAGGGAGCGGCATTAGGAAGAAGAAAGATGTGAAACAGAGAAATAAAATATTATTTTCTACAGTAATTGTTTCCCAGTGGTTATGTTCCAAAACACAAATAAATACACCCACACCTTTGCATTAATGTAAAAGAAAGACCGAGGGAAGGGATGAATACGTCCGAAGCACACACTTCATCCTGTGTGCCACGGCTCAGAGGTTTGTGTAGCTCTGCGTGTGTGTTTCTGTAATTCAGACCTGGCGTTGTCTCGCAAACACACACACCTGCAAAAGAACCAAGGCTGGAGCAGAGAGAGGAGACAGCAGTGTAACTGGAGTCGCTCCATTTTCATAGAGCTCGACCCTGCATGATGCTGTTATCGGCTGGGGATACGCACACTCAAAAGTCATAAGTGATTATTGAGAGGGATTATCATCATTTGGCTCTATAAATAGTTTGCATGTTTGCATTTGCTTTATAGGATGGCACGTTTTCTGAATATTCTCATAACACACAGCTGCTTCTTATCACATAAGGTATTTTGTACTTTTTAGAAAGCAATGTGTGTTTTTTTTCCCCTGTTTCCTTTGGTGGATAGATGCAGCTGCTAGCAAGAATTAAGTTTTACATGCACTTACTTAAGCTTTGTGGTACAGATAACCCGTTTCATCTTACAGATGAGGACATCGCAAGGACTCTCTCTTACTTGAACATACAAGACAGAAAAAACTACACAACAGTGAAATAAAGACTAAGAGGGTGTAGTGATGACAAAACCACGTCTAAAATATGCATTAAGTATTTCAAAAGCACAATCAATACACATTTCTTCTGAATGGAAATATATACAAATGTATTTGCAAAACCACAACACTAATAATTGTTAAAGTAATGAATAATTAACACACAGATATTTAAGTTTCAACATTTCAAGTGAGCGGCTTGTAAGGAATTTATTTGAAAACATTAAATGCGTCTATCTTGCCTTTCAAAATGAAGCAGACTTTAATGTGCATAATCTCTATATAAATGAAAGAATATTAGAGAACCCTGAAAATGTTAACACGCTTTTGTTCTTGTTGAAAGACAAACTCCTGGCTGTAAAAAAAAGCCTTGGGAACATGGGAACAATTGCTGTGATGAACAAGCTTTACTGACTGTCCTTTCAAGCATGGCTTCTTCTGACCATGAAGGTGATCTTAACTAGGTAGTTTTAGTTGCCTAAACATAGTCACACCTTAATCACAGGGGTGTCAGAGCAGAAAATGCTTATATGGGTCATTGGTGAAGGTGCTGAAAAAAATCACCTTTTCTGCTCTTAGTATAAGAAAACCACTTGATCGCAAATATACATGTATGTAATTTATACATCTTTTAAAGCATCTCAGAATATGCTCAGTTGTTTTCAGGGTTGTGGTGATTTGTGCAAGCTGGTAAATACAATAAACTGAAACACACACAATCTCCTAAATCATGCTGTTTGTGTATTCCTTGGCGAAAAACAGTTTGCTAGAACAGCATGGGAAATATCAACACAAAGTGACAAAACCACAAATATGCCAATTTTCAAATACATTTACAGCCTGGGAGGGTAGTTAAGATAAGCAAATGGATAAACTCAAATATTAATCCCTTTGTACATACAGCCACGGACTGAGCACGATATGACTGTATGCACTAAAGTTGTCACTGATGATAAAACTTGCTCTGTAGCACTTTGTGCTTTCACGAATCACCTTTCCTTTCTGTGTGTCTCCGTGAACTTTACAGTCTACTCTGCATGTTAAATGTAAGATGGAGCCAAAGACTAGTCCAGAGAGGCTGCGCTAAAATCAGCTGCTGTCAAATCAATAAATGTTAGAGACTGACAGAATAATCCACATGTGAGCAACTGTGCCTTCATGAAACTACGCTGTGGTACTTGCCAGGGCCCTTGTGACCCACATGACTCAGCCCAAGTGTCTGTCGTTGTCGAGGCATGGGGTCGTCTGTTGATTTATCCTGACGTGTACTATGTTATGTGACATGTCGAAAGCAGTAGTTGGGACTGTTTCTTTGATTTACCAAGACAAGTGCAAACATGTTAAAAGCCAAACCCATGCTACTCCGTGACTATGCACAACGTACCATGAGCCATTCACCGTCTCTGGTGAGCACGACATTCATACACTATATTGTTATCCATCTGCCTTTGTGCCTCCTGGAATAAAGCGCAGCACTCACCCCGTGTCCATCTGACTCTGGAGATCTGCAGCCCGACCTCAACGTCTGAGGCAAACAGGTCTCTGCTGGCTGCCAAGAAACTACTGGTCAAATGTCACGACATCAGTGCTGACAGCCTTCTCTAAGTGCTTGTTAAATAAAGATGCGGTGCCATAATCTTTAAATCACGGTGCAAAAATCAAATCTTATAAGATGCAATCTGTGTTGGTTACAGTCACTTGATGTGACAGGAATTTCACAAGCAGCTGGATAAGACAAATGAACGAGGATGTATTTCCCGAACATTTTAAAATTTGATGGATATTTCTCTCAATTTTGTCAATTTTCCACCCTTTTGCATTTTGTTCCAAATGTATTCCCTCTCAATCTGACAGACCCTGCTATTTTAGACTCTTCAGTATAAAACGAAACAGAGTATATACTCTACAGAGGAGTATACAGTATATTGCTCTATTATCCTTTTATATCATGTCCTTCTCCTTCTGACCACATGCTGTCTTTCATTTTTCCAACATTCTGCAGTACACCACAGATCAAAATCTTTTAATTAAAAAGGACATCTTTGGTGCAGCACATTTCCCGATGACGAGCCAACCTTTTTGAGCCAGTTGCCATCTGCCGTCACAGCACTGTGGCTGTGGCCTTATCCCTAGCAAGCTGTGGGAGCTGTGAGCCAGCAAGAGAGGAGACAGACAGCGAGAGAGAGGGAGAGGGAGGGAGAGTTTGTCTGATGCATCTGTAGAAGTGGGCTTCTGCTGAGAAACATGGAAGGACCGTACTCTCTGATGGAGGAGGTCACTTAATCTGCCCTAAGCAGGACCTGCTGTCCAACTTTCTTCATCCAGCATCTAATTGTGCATCACATTCCTTACAAATACAGACACAGCGCTACAAATAGTCTTCCAGATCTAAAGGGTGCAAAAATGCTTAAAAGTTACAATTTTGTGTTGTCGTCATGTGAATTTAATTTCCATTTGCTTTGCTTTGGAGTTTTAAGGAGCAGAGCTGAAGGGAATTTAACTGAGTTTGTCACACAAATATCTTGTAGTTTTGTTACTTAATTTCACCATAATAAAGGCTATATCAGAGGAATCCAATAGAAAACAAAGTCTTGATGATGTGTTTAGCGCGCAATACAAACATGTAACGAGACTGACGAAAACAAAGCACAAAGCAAATCTGAGGTTGTGATGATGAATCGTTTTTTTCTTCGCCAGTGAAGTTATTTGTCCCAAGTCTGTTCCCAATGCAACTGGACCATACCAGACTTGACGTGTGACAGGTTTAGATATAGATATGAAGTCCAGTCACAGTGCTTTCCATGTAGCCGCATTAGTTATTATAATCCACAGGATGCAGTTGACAACTGTGGCACCAAATTAGTACAAATAAAGGCAAAATCAGCTTGTAAATCATTAGAGTCGCATTAATATTTCTTAGTTTGGTTTGCATCAAGGGCATTCATTTTACATCCTGTTTACAAGTAGCTCTTTAGCTACAGTGTGTCTACAGACGATAGCATAATTCTGTCCTAATAAATGTTAGATACACTTTCCTGTGGCACGTTGTCAGACACCACAGGAAGTAGCACTACTTGGCAGCGAGTAAATAAAGCAGAAAAGAAAGAGCACTTAAAGCCACAGAAAATGTTTTACAGAAATCACATGCAAATAATCCTGATATTTCTCACATATCAGCAAAGATTCTGTAATATGCCAGTGCATTAATCTAAGGTAAAAGTTGCGTACAGATTAGAAAGTGCCTTGGAGCTTAATGTTAAATTATCTGACAGTTTGTGGTAGGAAATGAGTGTATAATGAGATCAACATGACAGTATAAGCCATCAGAATGAACAAATCCCTCCGTACAAAGTACCCCACTTTCTTCCATCATCATGACTAAATATGCACTATGTACTAGGCCAGCTTCCACGCTTATGCCGAGTGAGTGATAAGTGCTCTAAATGCCTGAACTTTAAACCATTCAAAAGGTCCAAATCCCTGCAATCTTCTCTGAGCAGGTCTTAATGTGGTTGGACTGTGTTTTAAGTACCACCAGGATAAAACTCTTAATGGTCATCATAAACTGTAATCCAAAGAGATTCTCTTAATCCAGGATCGAGGTCCAGGAAACTGTTCAGTGCAAGTCAAACGCAATCCCATTTTATGGAGTGATATCTCCCCTGTTCTGACTTCACTGCAGACAGAGCTGTCTGTTAGCAGTAATTACGTACGGTTCATCATCGCTGGTACATCATTCTGCACAAAAGTAACATGGAAAATTAAACAGACAGATGGCTGAAAGCACCCATTTCATGTGTTGTCATTCTCAAGATGTATATGATTCAGTTGATTCAGCTATTTGAGTTTTTTTCTAAGGTCTGACATGTTAGAGCCAACGCCGCCACGTTATAAAAGTACAAAGTGAAAAAGTGCATAGACCGTAGACCGGCAGGTTCTTTCTTATTGTAAACTCTTCAACAGCTCCATGAAGAGAACCTCATCCACCGTCAGCTACGAAAGGGTCAATGCGCTGATTTACTTTTCCATCGTATCCAGTTCCAGTTAAAATTAGACACTTTTTGTAGAACGGAAGCCAAAGATGTCTCAAAATATATAATTGATGAGGTTAAAAACAATCTTCAAATTTAAGAAGAAATCTGTCACTATTTTCCAGGAGTGCTTAAACAATTATTTCAAACACATTTCTATCTGTAAGTTTATGATGCATTTACACGATTTGATGAAGATGTTTATGATATGAACTACCCAAAAGAAAACAGTAAATAAAATTAGCAGTAGCAGAAAAAAAAAGGCTGGCGAAAGGACTTTCAACGTCAACTTTTAGGCGAACGCGGATCTTAAAGTACTCAAAAAAAAAACGTTGCATACCAGATGGGCAAAGAAGAAAATGTGATATGGAAGAAAGATCCACATCGGCTACTAAATTGGCACTGTGGTGAGATTTTATTGGCTCCCTCATTTAAATGCTTCCACATAATGCATTGATGTCAATTATAAAAATGCATTTCTTTGAAACGTCCATGCAATTTACTGCAAATATTTTTCTACCCTTACTTTACGAAAAAATCTAACGAGACTTGTTTTTTTTCCACATTTTTGCATCAGTTTCGGCTGAGGTAAAGGATCTCAATACTACATCACTACCGATCCTTAAGTATAAAATGGTCCACAGTTTTCTACCTACGTAAAACACCACAGAGTACTGATCTGCTTATACGACCAAACGCAGCAAAACAGTGATTCATGAAGATATGGTTCTTGCAACATTAGCACAGATAACTGCAGAATTCAAGCATAAAGCCAATACATTCTCATTCCTTTTAGATATTAAATCTAACAGAGAGTGCCTTGTATAAAGAAGTGCACACTTACACTTGAGAAGCGCATGTTCTTTTATGCTGTATTATCAAAAGTCGCAAGTACCTGTTTTATCACTGAAAGCAGCAAGTACCCGGGGTGACTCTAGGGTCAAGGTGATTTGTCATGTCAAGAAACTTTCCACCTCAAGTTCTACGGTTGTTCACTAGTCTGACAGCCTTCAGCAATGCTACAGCGTTTCCTGGCTCCTCTTCATTATTGATGAGGAAGCAGGCAATGTGGGATTTGATCCAGAGCGAGGGTGCCTTTTAGGCCTCACACAGATGTATAGAGGTGCTCGTTTTTAACTCTTCATCCAAAATGTCTAGTCCTCTGAGGACTTGTGGAAAGCTAGCTCAGTGGCAGGCTAAAAGATAATAATAAACAATTTAAGATATGGCCGACTCTTCAGAGAGCGGGGAAGACAGTACTTTAATATGCACATACTATCACAGCACAAAGTTCCGTGTTCCCCAATAATTATGTGAGGCCAGTCGGTTCAGCAGAGAGTGAATATATCAAGCTGATGTTTCACATATAGAAATTCATTTTGGCAGCCCTTTAGTCCGTGGCCCAATGGAAAAAAAAAAATGTTGGAGGTAGATTATGAATTTAAATGCAAAAGATGTTATTGCTCCATAGATGAAAATACTACAGTACTTCCATAAAAAATGGAATACGTAATGAGATTATTTTCAGACAAATGTTTTATTTTTGGTCAAAAGAGCATAATTCCCGATGCAATATAAATACTTGTGTTTGCTTACATCCCAGAGTTTTGATAAAAGAAATCCATTCAACTATATTCATAATGCGCCCTGTTCTATAATCTGTTTCTGTCAGACCAGTTCATAACACAGCCTTCAAAACAGGAATTATGAAGGTTCTTTCTCAAACTGAGCACATCTCATTTATTTTTTGCCCTCTTTTCCTCTCTGTCTTGCTCCTGATTTTTTTTTTTTTTTTCCCCTCTTTTCTACCCACAATTTGTTTCCCCCACTTCACTGAAAGAGGCATCGAGCTTCAAGTGGAAAAGTAGATAAAAAGGAATCATAACATCATCCAACTTTAAAAACCCTTAAAAATACACGGGTTTAAACTTGTGAAAAACTTCAGTTTTACATCATTTGTGTCTAATTGCAGGTGAAGAACTGATCTTGGGAGGATCACCGACCCGCGCGCTGAAACTGTCATTAACACTCATCAGTAATAGAATGAAAAGACTGAGTGAATAGGTGTTGCACAATAACAAAGTAGAGTGTTTGAAGGACACATTGAAGCATACATTATATGGAAAAGTAACACAAAAAGCCATAGCATTTTAAGAAGAAAGCCAGTAGATTCTGTCCATGACGGTAGGTTTTTAGTGACGCTCTGTATAGATATGAATCAAATGAATGATCTGAGTTTACAAAGGCTTTGTAACACAGTTTGTGAAACGTGTCTACTTATTTCCACCTTTAAATCCAATGTAGGAGTTTTACTTGGAATTGTCCCGCTCTTTACTGAACTTTGTCTGCATGTTGTATTTCTGACCTCAGATTCTTTTTGCAATATGCCTACACAGGCCACATGTTCTCTCATTCCTCACGTGTTTCACGTAACACACTGGAATGCAGTATACCGCCAAAACAGATTGGTAAACAGATTTGGTTATATAATTTAACAGTTGAGTTGCATGACTTTTTGTGTTTAACATGGAATTAGAAAACATGTCTCACTAAGCCTTCAAAATACATTTCTAATCCCCAGTGTTTGATAGCGCTCTAAAACATATTTAATTTTCTGAATAATCAAAAATGCATTAAATTTCTCAAACCAGCATAAACAACAACAGGGAAAATAACTCTGCATATTGTCAAATTATTTGTCAGCATGGAAAATGTCACTAATTTAACTGATACACGGTGTAGGAAAAATCAGAAGAGCAAAGAAACACAGCTGAGAAAACCTCATCAGAAATCTCTGGGGAAATAGACTTTAATCTTCCTGCTTTGGCAAAGCTTTGCTCTCTGCAGGTGGTTCCACTGAAACATACTGTGTACCTCAGCAGTCAAGTGAGAAAATGTCTGACGCCGGCCACAACACCCAGAGATCAAGTGTAAAAAGCTATGTATATGCATTAATTTCTTCTTCATTTATTTACGTTTACAAAATAATTCATAGAAAAACTCATTCTAAAAGAAGGAAGTATAGAAAAAGTTTAGCTCACATCCAAAAGCCCCCAAAAAAAGCGAACGCAGATTCTTTTTCATGCCACATTTGACCTGTGTATGACTTAGCATAATCACAGTAAACAGACTCAAATAATTAGTAATAGCCTCATGAAAACAACCAGACACACAGAGACAAAATTGCATTAGACACAGACTGAATCCCAAAGAATATAGGCAAGTGCTTATTCCTTCATCTTAAATATAACACCGTTGAACAGCCGTACAACACACCGGCACACCAGCACACAAAGCAGCTATGAGAAGAAAATGAAACTCACCTTGGCGACCCTGTTGGCTACCTCCCGACCCACCATTAGCCCCTGGACAAAAGTCCGTGCAGCAATGAAGGCCCTGGTGACTTGGGCCTTCAGTTTCCTGGGTACATCTCCAAAGGGCTTTAGTTGATCTGTGTATTTACTGACGCACTCCAGGTAGTCATCAGTAAAGTGATACTGGGAGTTGAGTAACTGGAACATGCGCTCCAGCAGCTTGGACCAGAAGTCATTCAGCATCTCCTCCAGGTTGACGTTGCCTCCTGTATAGTAGCGCTTTAGCTCAGTGAATAGGTCCTGGAACACCTCTGAGTTCTGTATATACAGCTTCCCGTATGTCCGTGTGAACATACTGTTGAGAGACTTCTCAGAATTGTCCAGCAGCTCCAAGAAAAACTCTAGATGGATGATGTGGGGAGAGGGGAGATGGGTGAAAAATAAGACAGGTTGGTCAAACATTTACCGGTTCGGAGATCGAAACCAGATTTTTAAGCTTAAAACCATAAGGACAGTGTGTAACTGAGTCGGAATATCGTTGCTGCACGATACAGACTCTTATTTTATGTCTGCATATACTGTAGCTATGTATAGCAGCCAACAAAAAGGTACTTGATTATGTGAAGAAAGCCAGTCCAAAGCATTAATAATTTAATAGCAGAAATAATGGGCCACAAGGACTATGAATGATTAATGTAAAGGTTCTGATTGCATACTGTAACAAAATATTCATAAGTTTTAGACACAGACACTAGTATACATTATCATCCTGAGCACCCACCATTATTCCCAGACGCATTAGTTTCTCACTAAAACAATTTATTTGTCCATCGAGGCAGCTGGCCTATGAGCCTATAATTGAATATTATGTTACAATATGTATATATATAAAGCTTCAGCTCCTTTGAATTGGCTAAAGCCTTTCATAAAATGATTGCATAAAATTTCAATCTAAGTCAAGCATGTGCATTTCCCTTTTAATTTTTGCTTGGCCGCAGCCGCTTTAATAGCCCCTACACTGCGCAGCATTATTATTTATACATTATACAGTGTGGTGTTGAACAGATGATTTTATACATTCAGTTAAACACAGGCGTCAAACACATGAGCATTTCATAGTCCGCATTTAGAGCAATTACATAAATGTTTCTTTGTCGTCTACCCAAGTGGCTTTCCTGTACGTGATCACCTGATCTCTAGAGTACTAACAGTCAACAAAGAGAGAAATAGACAAAATGCAGCATTAGCTGGGGAGTCGCACTGAAGCCTGCCTAATAGGATCCCATGTTCCTGAGTGCACAGGCGTAAATGTTGAGAAGATCATAACAGATCTCTCCATGCGCAAATGTCAAATATTCCTCCCCCCTTCTTTGTAAACAAGCACGCTGTCGAAATTTCACGTGTCGTGCTTGTTAATAAACCATTCAGGGACTCTTCTCCTGGTAGGATATTCTGACTGGGTGACATTTCTTTGCATTGTTAATGACAGCAGTCACACCCCGGCGTGGTGGTCACAGCTAGTTCTAATAATACATTTCCCCTTCTGTGATAAGTTGAACTACACGATGTGATTAATCTGTACACATGCAGCATGTTTTGTTCACAGTGGAGCAGGGCTCCGCAGTGTGCAATCCAGCAAAAAAAAAAAAAAATCTAAGAAATATTAGACTAAAACAAAACTTTAATCTACATAATGTTATGACCAGATGCATTTAGTAAAATCATGGATCGCAAGAATTAATGCGTGGTTATTAATTGAATGTCTAACTTAATTTAGACAGAGCTATGTTATTATAAAAACAATAAAGGTCTGCAAAGTGTGCAGAGCTACAAACTAGAAAATGTAATATAATACATATGTGCATGAATATTGTAAACCCAGAGGTTTGCATGTATACACTTGTGGTCGGAATTATAGTTAATGGTAAATATGTTTCAGACTCAACTTGTTCAGCTTTTATTCTATTTTTATCATTTTATTTGAGACTTGTTCAGCCAAAGCTTTATTCCTGATAAAATTAAGTCTTACGCCAACACATAAAATAAGTAGAATATCAGTCCCTGGTCAGTCACTCTAGTTTACTTGCAACTGAGTGACCTGCTATTACAACTACATTTGTTTAAATACTAAGAGCCTGCAGGGCCATTTCTATTCTATTTTTCCTAATTAGATCTGAACCAAGGACACCTAAGCCCCTGTGAATTGTCCGTGCAATACTGCATCTTTTTAATAGGTCTCAGAATCTGACAGCTGAAAGCGTACTTCAAACTATTCACTGTGGCAGTGTGGAAAAATTACATTTCTGAAGATTTCGCAGCGGTTGAGGCAAATGATCACTTATGTAGTTGGTTTATTCAAGAATCAAAGTTATTGCCATTTGATTCAGCATGAATGAACATTAAAATGACTATGTGAGGGCAATCATTTGGGTGGTTACTAAGAACCAATCACCCACGTGTAAATTTAAAGAGTAGTTAAAGGCACTTAACAAGTAGGTAAAAATCAAGTGTCTCACACAACGGGGGTTTCTGAGATTATATGTGGCTGCATGTGTTGTTAGAATGTGGTTGATGATTTTTCACTTTTAAAAATGGAATAAAAATGACTCATAAATATGCATCCACATCAACGGCGCACCACAATGCCGCAAGTGTACATCCATACATAGTACGAGTGTGTGTTTAAAAAAAAATGCATGTTGGAAAATGTCAACAGGAAAAGGACTCACAGGGGTTTTCTTTTTTTAGAAACACTTATAGATAAAAGGTTTATTTTATGAAATAAAATGTCTAAAATAATATGTCTTAGACCATATTTTCCAATTGTTATAACTACAATAAATCAATTTAAGAACTTGCACAAAGTATAATGTTCTATCTGTACACTGTTAATGTAATAGGCAAAAATATTACAATGTTACCTGAAAAAAAGACTGAACTGAGAGTTTCAAATAGTAGCCTGCCAACTCATGAGGAGTGAATTGCTCTCTCCTGGCCAAAATACATATTTGGCCTGGGAATTATCTCAGAGAGTTATTGACCTTGGATTGGACTTTCAGCTTTTCTGCCTTTGGGGTCTCAATACTTGGAAACATGTCAGCACATGGGTGTATTCAAACTGACACATTACATTCAGGATTCAGGATGTGTCAGAGCCAAACCTATTCATGAAAGTTATAAAAAATCACATAATGTTGGAAAAGGTTGTGCAGATGTGGCAAGAAAATGGACAAAAGCGACACCGCGCACTTGGAAAGGCTTTACTTTGAGAGCTTACCAAACTGAAATAGACATAACCTTGTCTGCTTATTAAAGTGCCTTCGCAGGATATCAAAATAAATGCCAAACTGTGTCAGAAGCCACATTTTGTTAAGATGACGACAAATAAAACTGCTCAAAAAGTGGCAAATATCAATAGTACAAATATAACAAAAGACAACTGAAGGTAATAACAAGATGTCCTAATTGCTATTAAGCAATTTAATTAAATGGTTGGTATTTCCATTTCTATTACTATCGTTTCTTATTTTATAATATAAACATGAGTCATACCACCTGATGACATGATGCTAATATAGTCTAATATAAAACCGCCTCAAGAAGGGTCAGCCTGCACATATATAGTGGCTTGCATGTGAAGCTATTGCCAAACATCTCTCTCAAGTAATAATCAAAAACAGTGCATTTCCCCTTCGTGTTTACACTGACTCTTTTATAGAAGAAATGTACATGCTCCTCTCGAGAAGACATTTTTCCATCCTGTTCTACATCCTGTGTGACATTCTTTCACGCAGCTACTTTCCCTAATCCAGTCACCCAGTCCGGAAAAGGGGGATCTCCAGACCTCTTCCAGTTCCTAAGAATGATCCGCCCTCCAGTCATAGCAGCAGTCTGGAATACTGCAGGGATTGAGGAAAAGCAGATAAGACTCTACAGTCTCCTAATATATAAAGATTTGGACAGAATACACACTACTTTTTGTGGCATTAGCAATGTAACAGTGAATGTTCATCCTGGGTTGATGGATTTGGCGGCATGTCCGTAGCACTTATTTGCTGGGGTCCGGTAGAAGTGGTGTAAAATTTCAAACTGAATAAGCTTCACTCTCAGATCTCTTGAGTCGCTGCATATCTCACCCCATTCGTATTCTTCAAATGCTATACCCAAATCTATTTCCCAGACACATTTAAGGGCTGTTACATCTTTATTATTTATATCTATAATATTTAATTGGCCTCACATCCTTCAACGAAGACCTTGAGAATTATATCAGATGACCTTTTAATCTTAAGAATCAAAAAT
>JAPQRN010000018.1:22467619-22478548 GCA_037367275.1 Coranthus polyacanthus
ATTTCATACATAGTGATGGGAATCCAGACTGTTGGTTGTGAATGTGTGAACTTGAATAAATGTTTTTCGAAAGGTTGATACGTGTGCAAATGTAATCTCATCAAAGAAAACAAACACATTTTGAATCTAAAATAGAGCTGCAACATTCTTTTTAACTGGCTGAACTTGGAAACCACAAACTCACATTATTTTGCAGTTTCATCTTACTTGTTTATGCCATATTCTTACAATTTTTTATGCTTGGAAAAGTACAAATGTTGGCCATCAAAAGCAAATTATAGTCCCACAGGAAGAGTGTTACAAAACTGCAGTAATAACAAACATAAAATATCAATACAGCAAAGTTCTGCCAGTGTCCTCCACCCAGTATCTAGAGCATACTGATTTCCAGTTGTTCAACATTAATCTCGTTGGCTTGTTGCTGTAGGCCTAGGTCTATGTAAGCATTACAAGCAATTTTAATATTGCACAACGGCTGTAATAAAGTAATCAACCATTGGCTTCATTCAGCAGAGAATACCATAAATCCCTAAATGAGGTTAGGAAACTGATTAGCATTCAGATATTATATAATCACGAATGATGATTTGATTACAACGATTGTTACCCTTTCAAATCAAATAAAAAAATCATGTAAGGGCTAATGAAAAAATAGGCTAGTTAAATAAGATATTATTCATTAATCTTCATGTTCTGTCACAGTGTTTTACTCTTATGAGCTGATGGACCTACAGTCTCTTCATTCTTTTCTCTATAATGTTGATTTTAACGGTTCAGTGGGTGATGTTTCGTGACATTTCTGCAATGAGATCCTCCTAAATCCCCCTGAACCTCACACACCGGACCTCTAAGACAAAACCCATAACCCATGAGAGAATTGCCTTTTAGGTCTAGTTTTCCAAACATGGATTAAGCCTTGGAAATCTTCAGTGAACTTATTTTTAGTCTCATACTAGGCTTAATCCATGTCTGGGAAAATCTGGGTCTGGGTTTGTGTTTAATTACTTCAATACACAACATAAGGTCAAAAACATTCCTCATGCTTAGGACATTACATGACAAAATTCATTCTTGCAGTGCTACTCCCTGGCTAGAAACCAAATGTAAAAGTACTATATATTAAATGAAACTAGACCAATCCTCCCTTTGATTTAAGTAAGGAATGACGTCATTAACCAATCTATTTAACAAATGACAACGGAAGAAGCAGAGAACTGACTGAAAGTTGTGAGTAGCTCAGCGAAACCATGTCAGGGTCATTTCAAGCATACTACTGCCTTAAATCACCATATTTGTGGAGCATCAAGTGCAATTTGTCTTTTTTCATATCATATTTTTCTTCCTATGTGAGTAATACAAATGCAAAGCAATATATTAAGACTCACCAGATTAACACAATCAAAGTGTTTGTGGTGGCCTTGTGACACAACATAAACAGCATATTGAAGACTACAGCTGATGACACATTTGATACCATTTAATAATTAAATGTGAATTGTGAGTTCACGAGTTCAGTGTAGTAGGTGCACATACATACCTATGAAGTGTTGAAAGTGAAGTGTTGGAGAAGCTGTAAGCTTTTTCAAAATGCCCTTGAAAACTTAACTAGCACGTAACAGTGCTAATTTTCAAATAGTGTCTTTTATTCACCTCAGTAGAAGTACCAGGCCTTTGCCTCTTCCAAGATGACGATGTGAATCATATTGCTTTCCCAGTCACCAGATCTCAATTCAGTTAAATACCAATCTCCCAATGGGAGATTTCTGACTGAAATGTTATACAGCACTCCTCACCGCCATCACCAAAACACCAAATGAGGCAATATCATTTGTTATAATGGTGTTCATCCCTTCAGTAGAGTTCACAGCCTGGTAGAATCAAAAAGCATTGAAGCTGTTCTCGGGACACATGGTGGTCCAACACCTTACTACGACCCTGTCCGCATCAATACGTTTTTGTTTTAAATGAATACATTTTTCTGCTTTCTGCTTCCACGCATGGTACGGTGTTTTAATCTCCCAAACACACAGTGTTTTGGAAACGCTACTGACCCCTTTTTAGTTTAGAAACTCTGGGGCTGCGTTGCAGTGTGGACGGACAAAAACGCAAAAGTTTAGAAACGATGAGACAGACACTCGCATTCGCTGCCTGGCTGGGTCTTATCAGTCACTACGTATCCTTTCCTGATTCGCTGTGATCCTTTCACGTGACTCTTTCCAGAAGTAAAAAAAAAAAAAAAAAAAAACGTCGCCCACAGGCTGTTAATTTCACATGAGCACTGAGTTACAGGCAATTCTGTCCGTGTTATCTCTGTTAGCAGCTTTTGTGCAGTAAAATACTGCTTTTATCATGATACTACTGAGTACATTCACAGCAGGCGAGCTGTTATTAGAGCTCGCCTATTAAAATGCTAGTGTGGATGAAGATAGTTTTCATTTTAAAACACTGTTTTAAAAGGAAAATGCATTAGTGTAGCCTAAGACACTTTGTTTTTTGTTTTTTTTGTTCCTTTAATTTGTCACCTGTGTGTAGTTACACAACATTAATTACATCATCATTTTAATTCATCAATTAATTCTACTTCTTTATTTATTTTTTTATACCACTTTTCCTAATTATTGAATAGCTCCCATGAATGGACCTCAACACTCACTCAACCATCAGATCTTTCACTTCAAAGGTATTCCAGCCTTCCTGTTATTGGAAAAGATCTGCAGGAAGCTTAACATAAGTTGGGAAACATGAAAAGAGGAAAGGCTGAAAAAAATAGGTGGATAAAAATGAAATGAAAAAAATGAAAGCAGCACAGCACGTGTACCTTAACTCTGACGGACTAAATTTTCTGAGCGAGACATTGTTGTTGCAGGTAATTTCTTCTTTTTTCTTTTCCACCCAGTCATTATGTGAGCCTGGACTCTGTTCATGCTGGCCATGCCTCTGGCTATTAGTTGAGACATGGCCATTATTATTCTTTAAAAAAAACTTTTATATAATATTTTACAGTATCTATGTAATATGTAATATTAACATTACATGCAAAACAAACCCTGAACAGTAGGCGTTGGCAGTGAAAAAATCATGTAAATTGTTAACCATTATCTTCAAGTAAGACAGAAATTCTGAGGACTGATGCACTATGAGGTAAAAAGTAGTTACCAATTTCTCCACTTGGCTCTTTATCAAAACTTGAGGGCAAAGCTACAGTTCCTCTTGTCTGCTCTGTTAATTATATTGACAAAAGCCACCTTTGCTGAAGGCATCTGTGTGACATGCCAGATATGACAGAATTCAGTGTTGAGAGACATTTGGGAAGTCAATTACCGAGGCTCACAAAATCAAAGTGATTTCCTCCCATGGATGATATTCACACCCGTTGAATAGCAAGGAGCAAATTGGCTGCACACACCATTACATTACTGTGACCCCGTGGATAAGCAGCTTTGTCTCAACCTGGCTGCTGGAGTACCGCTCCCAATGAATGCTTCCATGCAGAGCTTTGTCAGACTAATCCATCCTGCAGAATGTTTCCTGCGCCTGAGTAATGATACAGAGGTTCTTAGAAAAAAAACAACAACAACATATACGCAACCTGTGCATTGATCAATTCTGTTCTCGGGAATATATCGTTTCTAACTTAAAGTTCGATTTTATTTAGGTAAAAGCAGGACTATGTTCCCTTCTCCATATGCAGGTGTCACATTCAATGTCACAGCCTTCCCCTTCCCTTACGCTTTTTCCAAAGTCTTTATTTTGATTGAAGACTGTCATTGTGATTCCCATGATTGACTGGAATGTTTCCATGACACTTGAGGCAAGTGTGTGCCGGCATGGCACAGTTCTACAAAAATGTGTACGGAACCAAAAAACTGGGATTTAAATGTGCAGTTCATATATTGATTATAAATGCCAAGGAATGCAAAGAAATGATTTCTAACACATTAATGTCTACAATATAATGTAAGCAGGTCTGAGTGTCATTTAGAATGGTTTAAGTGTTAATCAGACCACACTTCAACCATTGTATTATGTCCAATATATGTAACCAACATATCTAACGGCTTCATAAAATAACGGATAATATTGCATAGTGTTAATACACCTGCAGAATAAGCAGCAGTGAAAAATATTTTAAGATACAAAAAAGCACCTGATCAGCAATGCAATAACAATCACTATCTTTCCCTTTAGCTCTCCTGATGTGAATTTTCTTCTGCTGCAGTGTAAGCCATGACATGCCAGTTACTCACTGTCACATCTTAAGTGAATGCTAAACTAAAAATTATTCCAACCTCATGGTCACCACATTCACTCAATTTTAAATGATGCATGGAAATCAAAAGAGAACTGAACAGTGGGGATCTATGAGGGAAGCATATTGCCACCTTCGCAGGAGGGGGTAACATTTTTCATCTGTCTCAATAGACAGTATGATATCAGTTGTAACCTGAGAAAACTCAATATCTCAGGGAAAGGATTTTTTATAAGTAAGTTTTCACAGTCTATAATATCTGACACAAAGTTTAAATTTAATAAATATATTGAAAAGAAAAATCACATTGCACCCGGTCCTTGGATTTCCTCCTCATTTTTGCAACAGTGGCTCATGGAGAGGTATGCCTCTTATAGCCTCTCCTTGAAGCTCACCAGTGGGACAGAGTTAACAGTGTCCAGGCCATGCAGAGCCATCCATCCTGAAGTACAAAAGTGACACTGGGCTGCAGCCTGTGCCAGATGATGGAGGCTGCCACCAACTCTCAGCTAAAGTACTGCTGGACAGACCCCATTCTCTGTCCTCTGAGGATTACAGTCTTCCTGACATTCACTTAGGATAACACATGGGCATCAAAACAGAGGTTATTTATTTATGAATGCTTCCAGGAACTGCGTGTCCACAAGGTTTTAGATTTCATCAGAAATGGACATGAGACTGTCACAGAGGTTTCAACGTAATCATTGCACTGGAGGGGTTAAATCAATGTGTGCCCTGTCCTCGTCAGTGTCCTGCCCTGTGTAATTTAGTGTCATCTCTTGTGTAATGAGGGTCTTGTACTATTACATGGTCCCGTGTCCTGCCACGTCCTTTGTGTCAGGCACATTTGTTTTATCTCCCGTCTTGTACCAGGTGTCCAGCCGGGTGTCAGGACAGCATAGTAATACAAGCAATTTGCTTGTTTTTCTTTTTCTTTTACAACAATAAGTATGTGGCATTCAATATGATAACGTGAATAGGACTAAAAAAAAAAAATCAACCAGTCTAAATGGTAACACATTTCATCAGGCCTTTAAACTGAAATTTACAACCCAGTTGCCAGAAAAAAAAATGTTTCCATTGTGCTTTTCTGCAAATCACAGATACATAGTATAATCTCAGTGTAATTGGTCATTGAGGGATCATCAGCTACTTTTCTGCCTTTCCTCATGGCTTGGAGGGATAGTGGATATACAAAGTCCAGGACTTTGCCAACAGAAAGCAGAGTTTTCATCCAACCCCTGCAGGTCTTTTAGGTTTAGGCAATAAAAGTGCTCTACTTGGGTTTAGAAATTATGATGAATATTAATCTGAGTATTATTTCTTTCCCAAACCCTTTCCAAGTGCTGTCAGTACCTAAACCTAACCATAAAATCACCAAATGTTCCATATGAACTGGAGAGAAGCACAGCTGAACGGTACCATGAGCACTTAAAGTACTACAGCGCTAGTATCTAGAAATGTTCGTATGAAACTTATTTCCGGTTCCAAATGTCACCGTTATACGCATCTGTTTAGAGAAACATATAATGGAAACATTTTACTCTGGTGAGTGGGTTGGAAATTCATCCATAAAACAATGTTTCGCATTTGAAATGCAGTAGGGATCACAGAGGAACGATATCAATATCACAACTGTCAAAGATAGCATACTTGGCCTTGGTAGCTCAGTTTTTGAGGTGCAGTTTCTCCCTTCGTATTCCCCGTCTCACCATGTAATAAAGGCGATGATATATGAAAAAAAAACAGTCCTGCCATTTTTAAACACATGCCATCAAACTGTTCTTGATCACATGCCCAGTGTGTAAACAATTTCCATTTTGCTAAAGTGTGACTTTAATTCTTGTTTCTATTATACATACAGTTTTATGAATGTGATAACCGGTATCACACTGTATAATACATTTGACTGGTATTGTGTCTCTGCATTACTGACGAATGAGTGCCAGTGACCTGTCACAGAAACCGCCTGTAGTGTATTAGCAACTTAACCTCCGACAGCAAATTAGAGTCCAGCTGGACATGGCAGCCAAACTTTGAACTACCCCAAATAAATTAGAGACTGATGCCCAAACGGGGCCAAATCTTGTCAGAATCTCTAACAAGTGTAACCCGTTTATTTAATTTATTCATACTATAAATTAATAATGTTGGCTATTATATTATGCACAAAGGATAATGGGAATTACAAATCAGTCCACAACACAAGAGCTCAGTCTGCGAAAAGTGAAGCTTGTGCATGGCGTAATTAAATCTGTACAACCTATCATTCAAGTTTGCAGAAGCGTTCGTTTTTTTATTTTATTTTTATTTTTCTTATTTTCATTATTCGTTAAAGGAAGACCTTTCACATTTTTTTAACTGAACAAATCATTTACTTTATTAAAGCATTATAATGTTCGTTACTACAAATGGATAATTATAATTCTAGGTCATAACTTCAGAGCTGAACTGGGGCAAGTATAGCATAATGAGGACCTTTGAGATGCTGTTTTGATGTAACTATTTGATGTCAGCTATGAATTGTAGGCATTTTCAAAATTTTACTTAGTAAGTACTTCAATGAATGTCTGACATAAATAATAAATGTAGACTGAGTTTGTGAGTTGATGATGTGTGGAGAACTAAGTAGACTACCAGAGATTTTATCAATATACTGTACAAAAAGAGAACTGCCTTAAGGTCGAGATCATTTTTAATTCAGTCTAACAGAGGTAAAAATATCTGCAATATTGTGTTTGTTTACTTTCACTCAGTAAAACTAAAGGATATTGATGAACCTCCTGTAGAAAAACTGTCCTGCTGTTAAGTTAAAGCATGATATGAATCCAGATTCTGAAAGCCACATTCTTCAGACGGAATCCAATAGCGCCTGAGTGACAACACTCCAGTCGGCGTCTTAAAAGCACAGTGAAAGGTTTTGTGTCGGAAAGACACACAAAGAGATTCTATAACAAAAGAAGGGGAAATGCTGTGTGTGGTGTGAGTCAATCTCTACGTCTACCATATTGACAAACGGGCTAAATATATTGACATTGTGTGTGTAACGCAAGAGTACTCGATATTTTGAATCCATTGGTAAAATATCCCGTCTGACGGCTAAGAGAGATGCAAAAGTTTATTTGGATCCAACTTTTCACCAAATCATATTTGAACTTTTGACCAAACAACAAAAAGTAGAGGATCCACTGCAAATATTTAGATTTAAAACATTTGTAGAGAAATGATTTCATTTAATTAGAGGTCATACATTTACATCTATTTGTTTATTCATTTATTTGCAGATGGGGAGTTTTACTAAAGTAAGGACTTTATTCCGTTACTTGAAGACATGGCGTGGTCGGACTCAAAAAGTGCCATTGGTCAACTCTTCCAGTCAGAATTCTCCTCCCTTCTGTATGTTGAGCTTGTTCCCACTCCTACAGCGTCAATTTTCAACATGCAGTGTTCCCCGAGAGAAGTCTATATAAGTCCTTACACGTCGGAAATCGACGGCATGGGCCAGGCGATTTCCTTAAGTAGTGAAAACCTTAGTAGGATGTGGTTGGGGTGGATATGGCGGAACACCAAAGTTTGTAGACTTACACAACCCTAACCCCAAGCCCGATCCTTTTTCTAACCCTAACCAAGTTGTTTTTAATGCCTAAACCCAACCAGTAACTGTGGCATTGTTTAGACACCTTTCGGATTATCCCAAATGTCACCTATCAAAAAATGACGCCTACCCCGCATGTTGAAAAATGATCCGAGAGGGTTCCCGAGGCGTCCGGATGCAACGCTTTGGCCAAGCATTAGTGTGTGACGGTACGTTTTTATGATCCTAATCGTGAAATCAGGCAGGCCTGGTGTTTTGTGGCATTTCTTTTAATTATTTTAATGCCACAGTTCATCTCCCTATCTGCAAATGATATCCACTGCCGGGTCAGCGCTTGGTCTGACGCTGTCCAAGATGATTTTCATTGGTTTAAAGAAACAGAGTGTTTCTTCTCTTATTTCACAACGATATTGGGTTGAGTCAGACCTTTCTCCGGTGCTGGCAGAGTACTAAAATGAATTGTGAAGATTGGTCTGAGAATGTGAGACTATGCCATAGATGCACGACTCCAACAATTGGTTGGATATGTCAGATCAAAAGTTTTCATTGATGTAATACAGCCTTTGCTCCATGAGGAGGAAATTGCTTTTAGTTTAAAAAAATGTGTTCATTACTGAAATGATACATGAGTCTGATACTACTGATGAGGTTATGAGCTACATCATAGTCATTCACAAATCTTCATATTTCGCCCTGTTGTTTTAATGGGGTCAGTTCTGAAGTGCACTGTTGACTGTGACTCATCACTCAGTGATTTTCTATCAAAGCTTTGTCTTTTCCTCTCATTGCTTGAAAAGGGCCACACAATTACACACTGGAACACTGTACTGACGATTATAACACTGAGGAAAACATTTTTGGTCCCATTTACCACTCTTTAATTTACCGAAAATTGTGCATGATGCCTGTTAGGACATGAAGTGCTGCAATCCATAAATAACAATGAAAATCAATTATTTTATTTTCCATTAGAACCTCGTAAGACAGAATTGTACTTCTCCTTACAGATAAGGAAAAATGTTAATGTTGATAAATGTTACAGACAGAGAAGGAATTTGTGAAATGGAATAAGTCGAGTTGTGCTTTTGCGGTGAGTTTTTGCTGGCTTACACGGTCCACTAGGAGCTTGTGAATTTGTAGAGAGCACAGATTAGAGAGAATGGGGTGTTGTGTTAGAGTCGGTCTCGGTTTTAGTCGGGTGTGAATAAGGGATTGTCGACGTGAATGAGGGGTACTGCAGCTCTCAACGTTGAACAGAGAAGCTCTACTGGGGCAGGATCAAAGAACTCAGTCAACCAAGGCTTCGGCTCAACCCAGACTTTAGTCAACCAACCACACACACTAATCTCTATCCGAGGTCTTGTGAGACGACCGAAAGGAAAAACATCAACCAAACAGAATCTAATGAGCATCTACCGTACAACAAGGGCGAGTGATAAATAGAAAGGGCAATACTAGTATGGAAAAAAGAGAGGTCGCCTCAAACTCTGTCTGTTAACCTACTGGTAAATCCACTTGATTCAACAGATGAACTATATTCTACATTTCACACAAAATCCTGAAGCTTCCAAACATGCCATATTTACAGCTGAATTGCAGGAATATAAATAAAATGCTGAAAGTGTGACATTCGATGACTACTCCATGTAAAGATGCACCAAAAAAGAAGTGTTTTAACATTTAAGGCTGTAGCTTTAGGCAAAGCACAGAGGGGAAAAAATTATACATGGTAATTATTTAAAAAATAAGGTAAAGTATATTATTTATATTATATAAAGTGTATATTATTTGAGATGATTCTCATAATGCTGCACCACCTTCTTTTATGCAGCAATGATCTGCTTGAACGTAGGCTTGTCCACATAAGAGGTGTGATTTGCAGACAGTTTCTTATAACAGACAAGAAAAGCTACTGAGCCATTTAGGCTGCAAGCTATGGAGAATTGTTGTGAGTGAGCAGCACATGCATGTTCAGCTCTGGCTCACATATTTGCAGTTAGGTTGCCAACTAGGGCTGGGTGATAAAACAGTAATTATTATCGCAATATATGATTTTATATGTCTTTATTAGGGTTTATTTTGTTTACATTCTCAGCTAAAACACTTAGAACGCGTTTCAATGTTTAGTTTTTTTTTTTGTATTTAATTTACAAAGTGCACATTTTGATGTGGAATCCCAAAATCAGATATTAAGGATGTGTTTTTGTCTTGTAACGTCTTACGTCTTTTAGGACGTTTTTGTCGTTTTCATCTTGTTACATCTTTTTCGTTGTTTTCGCCTTGTTTTACGAATAACTTCAAACTTCAAAAAGCCATCTGTTTTCTTCAGTTTTCACTCAAGCCAAACTCAGCCTTTAAACTGTAAAGAAATAATGATTTGGCATCTATTGTGATAATTATCTACATTGAGGGGATATGAAAATCTGTATCATGATGGCATGATTTGACCATATCACACAGACTTATTGCCAATTACGCCGCAGTCAACACATAAACAATCACTGTCAAACCAAGCCACCCTGTTTAACAAAAAAAAAAAAAGCAGGGTTCCTGATTCCCTTTGTTTTCTCAGGCCATAACTGTGAATAAATATGTAGGTCTCGCAAAAAGGTATTACAATCCACAATCTTTTTGTTCCCAGTGACATTTTTTATGCCGACAAACAAACAGTGGAAACTGAGAAAATCACTGCTCTTGTGGGGATAATAAAGTCGAGGCTGTGCCATTAGCCATGTCTGAGATAGATGATTGATTTTTCAGTAAATCATGTTTGAGATGAAATTTTCACTGAGATATTGGAATATTAAATATATGACACAAAACCAGAAGTCAAAAAGATGTAAAAATATATATTTGACAGCGTGAAGCTGTGGCCACAAACCACTCGCACAGTGTTTTCAATTTTAAATCACCCGACTGAGCAGGAGGCACCTTGTATTATGGTTCATCCACTGCAATTAATCTTTAACAGATGTGATGCAACTCGCCTCCTATTTCACACATTCTGCCTCTCTCTCTCTCTCTCTCTCTCTCTCACTCTCTCTCTCTCTCTCTCTCTCTCTCTCTCTCTCTCTCTCTCTCTCTC
>JAPQRN010000018.1:22482850-22499227 GCA_037367275.1 Coranthus polyacanthus
AAGCCATTCTTACATTGTCCAACTGTAAAAATATGCAGCCTATACATAGAATTCTTTTTTTTTTTTTTAACATTTCATCAAATAAAATGTGTGTCATTATGCTACATTAGGGCCTCGCACCATTTTTGCCAAACGCAACAGCACAAACTCAATTTGCATTTGGATCTATGGGTAATTCTGACTAATATGGACACCATTTCAGGCGTTTTTTTTTCCCAGATGGATTTTTCCATTGCTTTATGCGCCGTCACGTACGCAGGTATCAGCTGGAAATGATCTCACAACCTCAACACATAAAACCTGCTTAATCTAACTGCCAAGGTAGAAGGAGAATATGCAGATTAACTGTCAGATAAAGCAATAAAAACAATGTTAATTGATCTTGATTATATTTGCTGAAGAGCCTTCACCCCTGTTGACTCTGTGAGCGTGATGTGATGTTTAAGCCTAAATCATCAATTCAGAATGTCTTAAAAAAAGCATAATGTTTTTGATATGAATAAGTGTTTTTAAGTGTTTGATTAATCCTGTCGAATCACATTGACTGAGATGATTTTGAAGGTTTTCAGAATGTGCCTCGATATCTTTGAGAAGTCATTTCTGCAGGTTTGCTGCTCTAACAAAAGATGATTTCATTCATAAATTATTAATAAAACCAAATCCAATAAAAAATTGCACTGTGAGCTGCTAAAGATACCTCATATACCTGCATCCCGCGTACATGCCGCTAAAGGTGCTGTCAAGATATACTGTCTTATACATTTAAAGCCTAAATCAAGATTTCTTTCCAGTTCTGGTCTCTATTTGCTACTTGAACCTTTCCATCGGAGCATAACAGGATCTATTTTGTTGTTACTTCTAACAAAAATTAACTCCAGGGCAGCAGAGGCTGAGCTGAGGAGTTCAGGGCTCCATCAGACTGTTTGTTAGTGAAAGACTAAGATCCATAAAGAAAACACAAACAAAAGACCAAGGCTTTCTATGAAAGTGCACTGGTCAGAATAACTATTTTCCATCTTGTGCTGAAAAAACTGAACCATCTAGTATACTGTGTTCCCCAAGAAGGCAGCAAATGTGAAAAAATAATTGCGATTGGAAAAATAATCTCCAAGCTTTGACTAGTTAGTGAATGACACATACAAATATAGCAAAGTGCCACGTGTCTGCATACTTCATGTATTATCTCACCACTGCTGCTCCATGTGTGAGAGCACCAGACATCATTATTAGACAGTCATTTTAAAAGTCTGGGCAGCAGTCACATGAAAGATTTGAGATTTCTGAGGGCTTTTTTTTCCACTTGTACCTATTAACATTTGAGATAGAGAAAGATAAAATGACTGTCGCTGTACCGGGGGGGATTGGTGCAGAACTCTTCAGATTGTGGGGCTTTTTGATAGATCCTACTATACAATGCAGGCACCGGCAAGCGCACACTGGTTGTCTGTATGCATATACAGTACAGTAAGCTATAGATGAAGGAGCTGTGCATGGATAATGAAACTAGAGGATGCAGTACGTACGTGCTGGCACTCTCAAATGTGCTTAATCCTTAATCAGTCCTTAGAGAGGCACCAAGCTACAGTAATGAGGTGCACCATCAACAGCTCAACACAAACCTATTGTCTCCTGAGTAATACACAAGCCTCATGGCCACAGAGACCAAACTCTCTAAAACAACAGAATAAGGTTGAATACAGCAGACAGTTTCTGTTTGGTGATTCTTTAAGGCTCTTTAGTTTCTCCACTTAACTACAGTGTTGCAATCTTTTAGCAGTGCCACAGAGTACAGCATACCTCAACTGTCACGCATTATTTCCAGTGTGAAAATGAAAAACTGTGTGAAACTGCAAGCTGTGATCAGTGAAACATGCACCTGCTGAGAAAACTATGTATACTAAGTATAGAAATGAATATTCTTTACATACTGCGGTTTACCTTTTTAGCAAGTATGTAATTGTTTCAGTTTTAATAGGTGTATAATTCCCGTAAATCGAGGGCCATTTCAGTGTCAGTTCAACACTAGGCAAATATCAAAGAAAACACCCCGATTCATTTAGGACAGGTTCTAAAATTACAGTGTTTGACACGATAATAAGAGTTTCTTGTTATAATGATGGATGACGGAAGAAAAGTCACATTTTCTTGCTGCATTCAGAAGACCTCCAACTCTGGGGTAAGTCAATTTCGATTCAAGTTTTTGTTGATGCAATAAATGGACTTAACTTGCCAAGTACAATAGGTGGTTGGCACTAAAAGTTGGCAAATGAAAAAAATCAATGAAAAGCAGAACTGTCCTTAAGTGCAAACGACAGCTATACAGGAAAACATGGTGCTTTCAGCTTTCATATGATTTGCACCACTCTATTCTCGTATAAATACATAATTTGCTATAACCAGCTACAGTCACCATTTTTAACATTTTGATGCCGCTGTTACATAAACCAACAAAAAAATAACAGAACTTGGTGAGCGACGGGCTTTAGTGTGTGCTGTGTGTTTGTTGCATGTTCTCTCTTTCTCTTGCTTGTTTGTTTTTCTGGCTACTTTACATAATACAGATACCAATATAAACTGCAAAAATAAAAACAGAATACCATTTTTGTCTTTTTTAGGCACATGTACATTTTGTTTCCTAAAGCATGGTGTTAAAACATTGTGAGCTCTGTTTCTAAAGAACAAAACAAACCTAGATGCGTACCTTTGTGAACTTGGGAATAATCGTCCCCAAATCTAGATGGGATTTTGACTCACCAGACCATATCTGTCCTGTTCTAGCTGGTTGCTCTGCACCCAAGATGGAATTTGAAACCAAGCTGTCAATACACTGCATGCTTGCAAGATCACAGTTGTATCTCAGAGTCTGTCAGGCTAAGTTAAACTTGTAAGTCTCAATACCGGCAATATTGACAAAAGGGGAGACATAGTTTTGGACACAATGGCAGGGCAGAGATGCTTGTTTGGAACGGTCAAGTGGTGAGGCAATAACAAAGAAAGAACGTGCTTATATGAATCAAATGGAAACAGTCAATTTTGGATGTTTCATTTTATAGCTATGAGAGACGTCCACCTTTTGCACAAGTCTAGGATTTTTTTTTTTTTCAACAAATACCTATGAAATATACATTTATAAAGCCATAACATGTACTACGTCTTCTGTTTTTATAGACATGTCTTATTCAGAGCCTAATTTACAACACTGCTAAATAAAAATCAGTCAATCACGTCAAACATGGCTGTGTTAATTAATAAAGCTTTGCTGCATCATTACATAACCAGTAACATCAGTAATGGGTTTTGACAAAGTAGAGCTGTTAGCAAGTGGAGCACTAAGGAGGGAGAAAAACACACGGAACAGTGTTTCTGTGACAAACATTACCAATGGCTGCAGGTGAAGAGGGGCAAGTGGGAAGTTGGGAACAGTCCCAGAACTCGTCCATGGCATCTGTTAAAACGGCTTGCCAAGTCAGTCCTGTGACCAAATATTTCGCTGCTGTGGAAACTTCTGCACATTTATATAAAAAAAAACCCCAAAGCGTGTCCACACTTTTGCTGTCGTCAGTGTGTGGAGCTTTTCATGTCTGTTAGATTAAAGCTTTCCATAGACTTATAGAATAGGATATTTCACAATGTAACATACTGCGTTATTGTGTGAAAAAAAAAAACCGCAAAAAATGATTGAGTGATTGTCAAAACAGATGCCATTTTTTCTGAAAAAAAAAAAAATGGTTGTTGCAGCTCTAGTGTTCTTATAGTGAGAGAATATACACGCGTCATATTAGATGTCTAAAGTGAGAGAAGCCTGCTTCCATTGAGATGTAAACAACACAGCTGTAGCTTAAGCACTGGTCTCGCACATCCACCCACATTCATGATTCATTACACTCCTCCTAACCTGATCACAAATTCATGGGTCAACACACTCAGCAGACCAGCTTACACGCATACATAATGTATTATTAACACACAGGTTTATCTATGACTTATGAGTAAACTGTTGTGTAATCACAGCAAAAAAAAAAAACAAAACAAAAAAAACAAAATCACAGAAAAGTACCTTCATTCATATGTTTAAGCCAGTCCAGCTTGCTAATGTACCACTTTGTTCTTGCAGCTGCCTTGAGCGCAGATGTCACAAGGCACTGCTGTACATCTTCCCCTTTCAGACTGAGCTGATCAGAGATTTAAATGTATGTAATTACAGAAGGCAAGATAATTAAGGACAAATGGTAATCTTCTTTGGGGATTTTTCACAGAAATGTTCTGGCATTAGCTCAAATGTTTCCTACTCAAATGGAAGTGAGGCATAAGAAATATTGTTGGGTTTACAAATGCAATCACACGTTGGTTGTTTTGTTCTTTGATGCACAGATGTGTTTGGCTCCTCTGGATCACTACGTTCTCAAGCAAAACATGATTGAAGCGTAGCATTGTAATTAGGCGAAATTGCTGACTACAGTACAGAGAACGCTCGCATAGGCCAACTAAATGCTAATGAATGGACGGAGAAAAGAGGGTAAAACAATGCCACAATTTCCGCTGCTTTGACGAGACCCCACACCACTTAAATGTTTAACACTGCGTTATTATTCTGTGTCACTCGTATGTTTAACCACCCAGACATTTTGATCGGCTAAATAAGAAAATCAGGAATATAGGTCACTGGAAGAAAGTGGATCGACCTGGAGGTGTGATCATGCAGAGATTAAAGGAGACCTAACATCATATAATTTGCTTGATTCCAATGTTGCCATGCGTTTGGCCGTGGTTCCCTTTGGCTTCGCATCCCTTGATGATAAAGAAGCATGTAGTCCTCATGTGTTTGAGGTTTCATACACTGGGTTGTGCTGCAATAATGGCTAACGGGCAGGTGTTAAGGATGGCACAGTTCTCATCCTTCCTTTGTAATTGCAGTTCATTAAAACTGGTAGCTGTCCTTAGGGTTTATTAGGCAGCCATGTGATGTTGAAACTCAATTGAAACAGATGCCCTGGTGACAAGCAGTGTATTTGAACTTGGAAGTGGCTATTGGTACTTCTGCTGAGATTTTCTCTGTCTTTTACAGTAGCACTGTGTTGTGTACATTGTATAGTCACGTCTGAAAGAATCCTAACAGCAATCGGTAATTACCGCTGTCAATCACGTATTTAGCCGGCTACCTGTCTGAAAACAAGGCTCCGTTCACAGGGTAGATTTTCTACAGCTGATAGACACAGAAGGAGGTAGAATTCTTGTTTGCTGAAAGGTAATTATGGATTTTTTGCCCAGTGCCACCGAAAAACACTATCGAGCACCGTAGCTTTAATTGTAAAATCAATATCTGGTGAGGAAATGCAAAGCAAATTTTTACTTTACTCAAAAATCTGATGCATCGTTGTATGTTATTTGATTGGAATGCCTTACTTAACAAACACCCTGGCCTGTTATACAAAGAAACAAAGCACAGGCAACAAATTCCACGCAGACAGAGTGAAAAATGTGATATTTGCTCTGCTAAAGGGCATAAAATAGCTCAGGTCAAAGCAAGCACACCTTTAAATCTAAGAAAGCCGGACAGTTGTACATACGAACATGCAACACTAGTCCGTGTTTTCGCAAGAAGTGTTCTGTGCTCAATGGCTCCTGGCAGGTGGGTATAAATATACTGTGTTGTTGTGCTACAAGGTGTGGGACCTCAATAGTCACAGAAATCCAACTTTAACTCTAACCGATTGGTCTCGGTCACTTTGCCAATTCATGATAAGGCTTCAAAGGAAAAGCTAAGGATAAGGCTTCAAAGCTGAAGCTAAGGTCCTAAGGCGTCCACTTTAACATGGTAGATCTAGCAAAGTGGAAATTTAATGCAATCATCAAAATAAAAAATAAAGGGTGTAATCCCATCTCCCTTGCAATTTGTTCACTATTCTTTGTCACAGTTATGGCTGATGGCTAATTTCATCGTGATTTATTTAAAAATGCAATGAAAATATATGTCTCATCAAAACAAAATGGCTATGAATGAAAAAGGTCAAGAACCCCCAAACAGTGGGACAGATGTATTACTGAAGATAAAATGCACTGGAAGAAGTAGTGGTCAAGAGCTGATTCAAATGTGTGATATGTCCATAATCTTCTACAAAGATTTGACATGCTAAACGGGCTTTTTTCAATTTTCTTCCCATAACTATAAACATATGTTGTGAAGTCTCCAAAATATTTCAGGCCAGCTGTGGAAAGGAGTGGGTTCTATGCCCAAAGAGGGTCTGATGCCAGACAGTGTGAATAACTCCCAAAAGGATTCATTAGTGTACCTGGCCAAAGGGCAAACTGCATATGGGCAATGCCATCTGGTACATCCCTTGACCACTCTTGCCAGCATTTATAAAGTGAAGATATTCTAGTCAGAGCCACGCAAATGCCAAAAAAGCCAACAGATCATGAAGTCAAGAAAGAAAAGTGTATTCTTTGGCCATGCTGAAAATGCTTATAAAAAAGGTACAGTGATGCCGAACAGGAAATTAATTTCTGCAGAGTCTGGTAGCACGTGTTGTACTATGAGCCTGTGAGTTTTATTCCAAGTTGGTTCAGTAACAGGTTTTCTAAAGAGAGCAAAGAAAAGTGTCTATGTTGTAATATGCAAATGACCAACATTTTGATTGAAAGCAGTATTTTTTTTTTGTTTTCACGACACCTTGGTGCCTGGTGGTGGGAGTTTCACACCACAACTGGGAAGCATGATGTTGAATAAATTAAATTTGATTTATCATTCATCTTACACCACATGCTAGCACTGGCCTCATTCAGAACAGGCTTTGTAATACTGTGTCTTCTACTCTTTAAGTGCAACCACCACAGAGGACCAATGTGCAATCATTGCCTTGAAATGATGGCACACAGCTGTAGGAACAGCTTAATACTGTTAATATTTCAATCCAACAAGTTTACCTAGACAAATCTCCTACAATATCCATAATTCAATTGATTTTTGACTTTCCTGGTTGTGTGTTACTTGATCCGTTCAAACTCACTTTCTCATCACTTGCTTTAACATCGATTTGCATAACCTCCACTTTCAAGTTATGAAGCTAAACAACAGTCACCGACAGGCATACCCAACAAACTGCAATGTCATTTTTAATATCACAGTTAATCTCTTGGCACACAGTATTTGTTTTGTAACTGACGCTGTTTCACATATTTATTCTTGAGCACTTTCTTGCATGCAAGCAGTTAACGTTTATGGCAAAGGTAGTATAAAGTAAAGCAAAGGTAAAAGACAACCAGTTACAAAGGGGAAGGGCAAACTGAAGAATTTCTCTAAATGACTGTCAATGACAGTGGTGGTCTTTGTCTTTTTACTTTCTCCCTCTTTCTGCTCTCTTCAAACTAAACAGATGAGCTAAATTCGGCACAATAAAAGCTAAAAGGCAGGCTGCGGCTCCAGCTCCACGAGAAAGGTTGACACCTCTATCTTTGAAAGATCTATTGACTCAGTTACAGCTAAGGCCCCTCATACATCTAGGCAACGACTGGCCTTCCTTTATTTAGGCTGCGGCACAGGTACTTAGGCCTTTATTCAACTGTCATGACCTACCGTATGCAGAAAAGAGCTCAATCACACTAAATGAAATTAAAGGTTGCTGAATGATGAATTTCTGAATGGATGCTGATCACTTCAGTTTAATGTGAAAAGGATAAAATATGGTATTGATTAAAAGAGGGCAAAATCACTGGTATCACAAATAGCTTAGTAGGCTTTCACTCTTTGCAGGTTAAAAATGGAAGTCACCATTAGGGCCTTAGGCAATGTTGATGTTTACGGCCATTATCTTCATCTAAATACATCCAAGTTGTATTTAAAATACTATGCCATAAGATATTCCCCCGAGTACTTTCCTGATTATGATAAACTACTTATCTTTTTTCTCTTGCCACGTAATTTAGAAATGAAAAATTCTGACCATTAAACCCTCTTTCCTCACAAAACATGCTGTGTAATTATGACAGTGTTTCTTTACTAATGATTGCATGTTATTAATTTAGTTGAAAATTGTCCTGGGACAATAAAAACCAAGACATAATTAGAAAAATAAAGAAGAAGAAAGAAAAAAACATTTGAGCAAAAAGACAATTTTGGGATAAAATATATACTTTCATGAGAAATTCTGACCAATTCCATGTATTTGGTCATAAAACAGTTGGCATGATAATGTGCATACCTTTGAATATGGCTAACACATACCGAACATTATTATGACTGATGGCATCTTAAACAAAACTACATTTAATGGTTTAGTGTGTAATATTTAGTGACATCTAGAGGTGAAGTTGCAGATCGCACTGCTAAAATCGCACATCATTTGAACCAGTAGCCGTGTTTCCATTAAATGTCAAGTGAATCTGAAGTGAACTTCTGAAAACTCGCAAAAAAGAAAATGTGAATTACATGCATTTCAATAAACTGCTTGCTGTTTTCCATTTCAAATGGCTGTGACAGTTTACAAAAAAAACTTATTTGCAAATATTGAATTTTAAATAAGTTTATGGAAACACACCTAATGTTTGTTTTGTCCATCCTGAGCTTTTTGGTTAAGGACATATTAACTCCGGCCAATGCTCGGACATAGTAGGTGAGGAAGAAGTCCATTCTGAGCAACTGTAGAGACATGGTGGTGTAACGTGGCACACTTCAGGGAGGAGATCCTATCCCTCTGTAGATATACACCGATCATCCATAACATTATGACCACTGATAGGTGAAGTGGTCATAATGTTGATTATCTCATTACATTGGCTCCTGTCAGTGGGTCCGACATATTAGGCAGCAAGTGAACATTTAGTCCTCGAAGTTGATGAGTCGGAAGAAGCAAAATGGGCAGTGTAAGGATCTGAGCGACTTTGCCCAGGGCTAGATTGTGATGGTAGACAACTTTAAAACTGCAAGTCTTGTTGGGTGTTCCTGGTCTGCAGTGGTTAGTACCCTACCAAAAGTGTACTAAGGAAGGACAAACGGATAGCAACCCAATGTTATGGCTGATCAGTGTAAATGGCTCATCCTAAGGTAAGAAAAACACAAAAAATCATATTTTCAGGTGATTATATACTAAGAAGCACGTAATTATGAAATTATATAACATTTCTGTAATTATGGCACCCTAAATCTTACACATTGAACCTTTAAGTTAACATTCTTCATAAGTATCTATAACAATCACTCGCTACAATGAAAAGCATGTCATAATGAATGTTTAGAGTTTTTACAAGCAAGTTTACACATGCTTTAGAAGGTGTTATTATGTGTCGACAGAAACCCACGAACTGGAAGTAAACCCAATTACTGTGTTAAATCACATCTGTCTGCATGTTGAAGTGGGAAAAATGCATCAAGCTCGATTGATCTTACTGCTGCTTTGCCATCTGGATCTCCTCTCCATCACCCAAATCACCCACTTTCAACTATTTCCACTGGGGCTTGAGACCCAAATTAAATATGTCCAAACAAGATGACACAGATAATTCCCACAATCACTCCAACCATATGTTACCGCATTTGGAAACTGCTGAAAGATTTTCTAACTTTCACATAACTTCCAGAGTTGGAAAATAATGTGACAGTAATGGACAGATAAATATAGGGTTCTGTGTGTTACATGAGGCAGTAAGGTAAAGCTAAATGCCCTGAACAAAATCATATATTTCCTCATGTTCATAATTTTCAGGTGCACTTGCCAATCTGTCAACTCTGCGAAACAGCCTGTAATGTTTGACACAAAACAACAGTGAACGTGTTAATGAGCACACTTTTAATGGATAAGACAATGTGCAGACCGCTTCTATGACTGAAAACAAACTACATGGCAGGTGGATAATGAGAAGAAAACATATTTTTTGCTGAAACCATTTACTGTACCTCTTCAAAGATGTATTTATTACTTTGTGCCAACACAGTGTTGCAGGAGGCTACACAGTACATAACATTTGTTTGGGTTTCAATCCCAATAGGGACGACTAGTGTTTTTTTTCCACTTCTTTCCTATTCTCCTCTAAACATCTTTTGCTGAATTTCCCCAAAGACTATAAGTACTGGAGGCCTTTTATTATGCACAATGACAAAATTGCACCTGCAAGGCTCTGTACTGCAAAACCAGTTGGCATAAATGAGATGCTATTACTGAGGTGAAAATATAAAAAGGCAATATCTCAGGTTGTGGACAACCGGCACCAACTCAGACCATGTAAAGTATGTACGAAAGAACCAACACTGCCTTAACAAAAAAAACTAATATGCACAATTACAACTCCTATTACTATTAATAATAATACTAATAAAAATGTATTTGTAACGTATTTGTTTAGCACCTTTCAAAACATTACAAAGTGATTCACAACTGCAAACCAGTAAAATGACAATAAGATAAAAGCATTAGACAAAGACCTTAAAGTATGAAGTTTGAAGTATATGATAAAATAGTAAGAATAGATTTCATTATTTTAAATACACCAACAGGAATTAATTAAGGAAAGGTACATTTAAAAAAAAAAAAAAAAGAGTTTAGAAGAGATTTAAAAGAGGACACTCATTGCAGAGTGACGGGGCTCAGATAGCAAAGGCCCCTGGTTTTCAAACTAGATCTTGGAAAAGGGAAGCAGTGGAGGATCTCAGGGCTCGGGCTCATATGGGATTAAATATTCATTGATGTACTCAGGAGGCAGTCACATCCACGCCTTTAAAGTGATCATTTAAATCGTGAAATTGATTCTAAAACACACAGGTAGCATGTGTAATGAAGTTAAAATCGGGGCTATATGTACACTTTAATTAACAAAATAATGAGGAGTGTGGAAGCGAATCGAATTAACTGGTCTGTTTGAAAGGGCCTGTTTGCTTAAGCAAAGTCGAGTGAGGTACAGTAGCCTAGACAAGATGTGATGAATGCATGAATGATGGTTTCCAAGTTCTAGGGAGAGAGAAAAGGCTGGATCTTGGAAATTCTGCATAACTGGGTCAACACAAGACTGGACAATTATTTATTATTATTATTTAGATCTATGTGGTGTAAAAAGACAAATCTGTGTCTTTATCCTGCACAGATCACAAACCCTTGACTATAGAAATGAGCCATTTAAGTTGGTTCATAAATGAAAATGCTATAGAGCTTTTAATAAACAAAAAACACAGCTCCTCCATTTACTTGTATGTGTTTACAGGCCAGTTTTAACCTGTCAAATATGGCAGCGCTGATGTATGATCCAGTGGCTATTCTTTGAACAGTGCAGTCTCTGTGCTATGGTGAGTGTTTTTTGAGAAGCAGTTGGACCACTGCAGACATTACAAAAAAATCTGAGATATTGCCAGATTTGAGAGTGGAATGGATTATTAAATTAATTGAATTGTTCAAATAAAAGGACAAACAAGCTTTGGGATTTCTTTAAGGAAGCTGGTGTGAAGAATATCAAGAACAGAACGTGGGTTTCATATGGTAACCGTCGTTTCATTTAGTGACCACAGACAGCAAGTTTGAGTTGAGATGCCCAGTAAGCTGCTGATGTCCCATTAGCAGCGTTGGCATTGTCAACCTACACCTTCACGTTGACCGCAAAGATGTAGGTTGAGGAACAGCAGGGCAGGGAACAGCACAGGGGTTAGACATCCATGACAGCTTGCATGTGTGGGAGAGGTCTAGAGAGAGGCTGGAGGAGTTGGAGATATGCTTCCCAATCCAGGGTGCACTGAGTCGCAATGTCCCCTACGTCATTCCCCAGGTAGGCTAGGGGTCCAGAAGGATTCGACAATTGCCATCTGCCACAGGGTCATCTAGCAGGAGTCATATCCTTTTAAACTTTTTGACCACAAAGTCACACATAGTCAACGCATGGCTTGCAGAGGCAGCTCTTTTTGCCAGATTCTTGGAACTGAAGGAAATGGCCTGTTGCAACACATCGAACCAGGTAAATCAGAATTTGGGAGTACAAGTTGTGGAACTCGACTTGTCAGGAAAGGCAACAATGACTATTGAACAAACTGTGGCTGTTGTACGGCATCTATTTTACATTTTCAGGGGAAAAAATATGATTTACAACTTGAATTTTCTCAACAAGTCTGAGACAAGACATGATTACAATCTTAAAGTGTAAGACTGTAACAACGTTTTGCAAATAATGCCAATAACATCAAAAACATTCTCCGACCGTAAAGAAACACTGGCTTCTCTAGCCTTATTTAGTCATATCGCACTGTTAATTCACGTTATTCTCTTCAGCTGTGAATTTCCACTGAACAGTCAAGCAACTTCAAATACTCTTTCAAATCTGACAGGCACATGACCTGCTACACTCAATCTGTCTGATTTACAGGTTGGAACACGCACGGGGCTTTGTACAAACCAGTATTCCTCCAATCTGACACCTTGTTTATACACCTGGATTCATTTCAAATCTGTTTCTTATGCATCAATGCTTTAATAAGTATTTCTGCAATTCTTTGACTATATAGCTACTCATATTTGAAAACACTCTACTGTATGTTGCATCCGGGTTGGAGACTCTTGTGATAAATGTCAAAGGTAAGAAAGCGCTTGAGTGAGGCTTATGGCCACTAGCTCCAGTCATGCATGCCATCTATTAAAGCAGAGCTCCAATATACTGTATAGCTTGCATAATGCCTGCAACCAATTTTCCAAACACAATTTACACCAAAGATTGAGGTAATCTGTATGTGGAATATAAATATAATAACAGATTTAAAATCACACCTTTGGGTGGAGGTGTTGTATTCGGTCTCACAACTTGTTTCTGAATAATATTTTTTAAATCCTGACGTGTGTGTCATCTTTAAGTAATGAAACATTCTGTGGAGAGTTGGTGTGAAACGAATCAATGTATGATGCTGTCAAATTCAAACAAACAATATCAGTATCAAGGTATCATAGTCCATGCGTCACGGGGGTCTTAATCTTTCTCTCTGAAGCATTTAATGATCAAGTGGACATATTGGAAAAAAAAAAATTCTAATAAATTGACGTATGCTATTATTTAAAAGAGAAACCAGACTAAACTGAGGAGAAAAATATACAAAGAATAAATTAAGTAATTGATTTACTTAATGACCAAACCCACTGTTGTATTAATAAAAAAGACCACAGACCAGTGTATCAATTGTTAAAAGTGTGGTGAATAATTATAGCAAAGGGATTATTTGGCAGGAAGGTAAAAGAGGAAATAGCCACAGTGAATCTCAGGCTGAGTAAACATAAACCTCCAACGTTTCATCAAGTAAGCAACACTTTTAACCCTACTGTGCCCACTGTATGAAACCTACACCTATTGGTTCCCCAATTGTCAGATTAAAATACATGACAATAATATGATGAATGATATCTGAATTCATTTTCAGAATTAAAATAGAAGAGGAGTATTCTCTGGAAGCCAAGTGAAAAGCCTCAGACGTAAAAAAGACGGTAACAATGTAAAAGACGTAACGAGACAAAAATGACGTAAAAGACGTAACGAGATGAAAAAAAGTCTGGGAAAGGGATTACTAGTGCATGTTACAGTTTTTGTGGCTTAGAAGGTTCACAATGACAAAAACTTGAAATGCTGCAACTACAATGGCACCATTACAAACTGTAGCCATGCTTGCATCCCGATCACAAATGTTAATGATATGTACGGCACAGTTCAGCATACTTTATGAACTGATTAATCAATCACTGATTACTCACTACAAAAAGAGCAAGGCCGTGTACAGCGTCTTTGGTGTAAACTATTATTTTTTTACCTTTAGTACACACTCATTTAAAACCAGGGTGAGAGACATACGGTGAGGTTAAAGGCTTACACTTGTGCTCTGGATTCTTCAGGCTAACTGGTGCATGACTCAGTTCTAAACACAACAGCTGGTGGTCTGAAGAGCCCTGAGGTAGAGCCCCAGGGTGTGAGATGACCAGCCCACTCATTTACTGGCAGCTTACCCGGGGGACAGGGAACAGCAGGGTTCTGGGAGCACAAGATGAGGCTGGCTTCTTTTCAGATTCTAGCACCCTCCAGGAGCCAAAGAACAAGGATGGTGCCGTGCCAGGAAGCATCATAATGGCAGATGTTTCAATTGACATTTGATGAAATTTGAGGGTCCAAAAGATGTAAACACTGGACATAGACTTGTCAACCCATTAATCTCAATGAGCCTTTCTAAAAACCTCTCTTCTACCAATACTTGATTTAATGAAACTGCAAATAGAGGCTGGAGATATTCTTGTCAAGCCTCATCGACACCGTTATGCCGACAGGACTTGAAACTGGTCCTATTCTGCCATTAAGGTTATATGAGCTTGTCACATTTGTCATGACAGCAAGACTCCCTGGAGATGCAGGGCCCCCTCTAAGTCAATGGGGTGAACCCAGTGAGCCTAGATAGCTTTTCCTGCAAGACTGCTCTGCACTCCCATCAGCTAAAAGGATAGGTGGTTTAAATGAACTGTTGTTTTACCCCCTGCTGTACTTCTTTAGTTCTACATCACTTCTAATGTAGCTTTGTAACACTCGTACAGTCAACATTCTTCATTTCAAGTCAGTTTCAACAAATACAATATTCATACGCATGCAGATACATCCAGTGATAGGACCATTACGGGCTACTCTAACAAAACTCAAATCCTTTTAAGTAAATGACACACATAAAAGTGCATTTCAACTGAAAAAACATGTTTGCTGCATCTTTCTCGTATAGTGCTGTCAGTGTTTTAAATGGGTCTTTTTTTTTATTTAAGGAGAAGTTAATCATTCTAAAATACACTTAGCCTAACAGAGTTATGGGTTTTACAGAACATTAAGTGGAAGGAACAGAGTGTGGAGTGAGAAGGAAATGAAGCAACACAGGGTGCAGGAACATAGGGCAGACCTCTGACACATGCAGGAGTGTCATTATATTCCCAAGGCATTTCACTGCAAAACGCATTATTTAATGTTATAATTAAAGCCCAGAAATCTGACCTGAGGTTAAGATCAGCCCTCTACATTTTTGCATTAACATAAAAATAATAATGATCTCCAATTAGTCTCTCCACCTCAGAGCCTCAAACGAGATCACACTAAACTGGGTCATGAACTCATGTAATCAGTATTAATTTCCTAATTTATTACAGGAACAACATGCCTTCCTTGCATGTCTTGTTAGTTAACAACTTCCACACTTTGAAAATGCACTTTGCAACCCATATGTATTGAAATATTGCAAGGATGACATTGTGGTTTTCTTTTGTTTCCTTGGTTGATGAGCCATTTTCACCTACTGCATTAGTTCGAGACAAGAAGCCTGATGCCGACGTGCAAAGATCCGTTCACTGATTGCACTATTTAGGGAAATGCTGAAAGTCAAATTCAACATTCGTATAGCACAATATCATACAGAACAATTTATAGCGCCATACAGAGAGGTAGATGTAAAACTCTTAACGGCAAAGTGTGAGCATACATAACTTAAATAAGACTAAATAAGCCCAACACAAAAACACACCCACGCACATCACATGCATAGATCTAATTAAAAGCTGAATCAAAATGTCTTCAGCTTATTTTTAAAAGAAGACAGTGTTGGTACAAACCATTAGAAACAAACCAGTGGATGACTCGATGCTTTTGGTGCATAAACACTGAAAGCTCTGTCAGTAGATTTGAATTGTATTGGGAATTTGAAGGAGACGGCAATCCTGAGACAAGAGATCTGTCAGATAGATGGGACACTGGGAGCACATCAGACATGTAATCTGGGGCCAGACCATTCAGCGCTTTGTTAACCAAGTGTAGGACTTTCACGTCAGTCTTGTAATGAATGGGTAACCGGTGGAGTTGTTTGAGAGGTGTAGTAAATCTATGTTAATCTAGCTCATTAATTAGAAATCAAAGTACGAGAGGAACACATAACTTTACACAGTTTTAATTTGCTGGACGCCCCAAAGCTCTTTTTTTTTTTTTCATTTACATACTCCACCCTGCCACCATTTCAGACCAAAAGACTGTATAAATGTGTCATCAGAGCTTTGGGAACAAAAGATACAGGCATCACAGTGTATGTTACAGTGTAATCCAATATCCTGATTCTAATAACTATGTAATGACAACTATGTGTACATTTTTAAATTCACACACAAATAAAAATCAGTCACCATAATACTGTATTAAATTTAACTCAGTTTCTTTCAATTCTCAATGACGACCAAATATATTAAACCTATTTTTCTAGCAGTGCACTACTTCACACACCGGGGGGCATTTTTTTGGTGTGATTAATTTGCACGTCACACAGTACATACTTTGCGAACATTATATTTTTTCGAACCCTTGTTCATGTCATGAGCACTTTCACACAGAACACAAATATGTGATATTTTAGTGTTTCGGAAC
>JAPQRN010000018.1:22514880-22548053 GCA_037367275.1 Coranthus polyacanthus
GGATGGATGGATGGATGGATGGATGGATGGATGGATGGATGGATGGATGGATGGATGGATGGATGGATGGCTGGATGGATGGATGGATGGATGGATGGTCGATGGCTGGATGGTCAAAAGATGAATGATAGATGGATGGATACTCAAAGCATACCTTAAAAATAGACCTGGTATTTTTGTGTGTACCAATATAAATTGGTATAAAGTAACAATTAAAGTTAAAGCATTATTGGAGAAGAACCATTACATCTTTAATCAATGGAAGGATATAAAGGTAATCATCAGGGAAAACACCCGTGTTGCCTTTTTCTTACTTGGAGATCCAATTTTCATTATACATAACTGTCCACAGCTATGCAATTGTGTTACAAGAAACAAGTTACACCTCTGTTTTCTGTAATAATGCCTCTAATTAAATTTTGTTTTACTTTTCAGTTAGAAATACTTGCAGGATTTAAAATGTACTGTATGCAATGTCATAGCCTGTGTGTGAGGTACTCTGGAAGTAGATGAAGAATAAGGTCACTTTGTTCACATTAGCACAGCAAGCAGGGAGATGAATAATTAATCATATATTTATAATTCATGGATGTTTAAGACAAATATGTGCAATTACTGTAAAGAACTAAATATCTTTTCTCAAACCTTGGCTTTTGTATGTCTACACTGAAAACAAAAATATCAATATATTAAAGGCATGCTGAGAAGATGCAGTGTGTGAGATATTATACTCATTCGAATAACATTTAACTTACTGCATGTCATATGGCTTGAATATACATGTACAGGTTGTGTCTATACCAGGAAGGAGTTGTTATGGAAACAGACCAAACAGTGTAACCCAAGCTTCCTTTCCCCCAACTATTTCCTCCAGTTCCTCATTTTATCATCAAGTTTATTATATCCAGCGGTTTATTATCCTGGATAGAACAGGATATAATAAACCTCTGGAGTGTCCTAGGACCTCCTTAGCGTGTCTGGAATATATCCATATGGAGGAGACAATGAGACATCCTTATCATCTGCCAAAATCACCTTAACAGGCTCCTTCCAAAGTAGTAGGGCAGCAGCTGTACTACAGCTTCTGCACTCATTTCTGCATAGGCCACAGCAAAGGGAATATTTTAGTCACGACCCAAAGTTAAACAGACACACAACAGAAAACCAAGATGCTGCTACCAATCTGTGAGTTCTAACCATAATCCTTTCTACTGGAGTATCCACAAACCTCAGAGGTATACTTTTTGTCATATCGCAGAGATGCTTTGTTCCATCATTCCACTGTCAATCAGTTTGTTCATAATGAATTCATATCATTGTTTTTCATTTTAATTGGTGCTTTTTAAAAATACCATTGTATTGAAGTCCTGGGGGACTGCAATTGAAAGCACAGAATTCTGCCTACGCAGTTTTAATGGATGAAACTACTGAGTTCATGTTTGCCACAGGTTCTAATTTAAAGTATCACATACTATTAAGGGGTGAGGTGGGGGGCACTCTGTCAGTCATTTTGAAGGACAAATCCAACAAACAGATTTCCTCATGTGGTTTGTCTATGACCCATATGGCCCAGTTAGTGGTTAAAGGAGCTATTTGTAATACTTTTACTTTAAATTATCACTAGAGTGTTTAGAAAGAACAGTGTTGACATTATGCCAAAGATGTCAAGGTATTGTATTGCAGAGATATGTACTGAACCTTCAGCCAACACTGTCCTGTCTCTGCTGTAATACGACTTTGTACCACTAGAGTGAGTAGTGAGCCACTGTAGCCTTGAGTCTGTCGACACATGGTAATTAGGATGTTTCTCACTGAGGCCAATTCTAACCTCTTTTCATTCATGTGCAACGACAGGTAGTGAAGTATAAACACAACTGTAAACGCAACGATGGCTGAAGTTTTTCATAGAGCGACCATTATCATGACCACCACACGCTGCCTGTAAGAAAAAAAGTTCAGAGTCAAATAAAAGAAGTGATTAAATAGAAGCAAAACAAGAGTCAGCATTGGTTTGCCCCACTGGAGACCGCTCTCAGCAAGTTATGGAATAAAGTTCGATGCTGAGTGTGTCTTCTATACTGGTAAATTGGTGATGTAGCAATGCTTACAAAGGATAAAATTGCTATGTTATGTTAGTATTTTTGCTAAGTTTGGCATTTGTTGATATGCGGTTGAGACCATTTACGTATCTACCAAACTGTGGCAGTTCTGGATGTTAAAAATGGATCATTAGTGCAGCTACTCACCACACAAATTGTAAAGAAAAAAATTACAAATGTATGTGGCTTATGGTTTTTACTATGGCTGTTTTCTTGCTAAAGGTCAAGCTATTGGCTGACTCAGCACGTGAAGATTATAAGACAGCAGGGTTATTTTGACCGGCTGTCTGAGTTTATATTTGAAGGAGAAAACAGGATGATGCCATAACACAGATAAACAGGTAAACAAAACATTTTTGAACAGGCCTCTGAAGTAGCACTTTAACAATATGGATTTCAAAAGGTATAAAATGAAATTACTTACCACCTCATTGATGCCCTGCATTAACTAGTTTCTGTCCAACAGCTCCTTTTTTTGACCTGAAGAGTTCGATGAAATGAGGGGTGTGCTGGTCCAGAGCCTCAAAGAACTCGACCTCATGATCCTTACTGGCAATTCTATTAAACTCTGCAAATAAATGAAAAAGAAAAGTGGGGCACAGTAAGTGGACAAGTAAGTGGATCAATTTGATTCACCACTTTGATGAGTACCTTTAGTGCATTAAAAGATTTACACATACACATGTATTCCTTACGAAGGCACGGAAGTGGTGATATCGGTGTATGGCATGTGCCATGTTTTAAGCGGTAACGCTAAAGTAAGTAGCCTCTCTTATCGACACAAAATGAGCAGTACTTACAGGTCCTCTGCATTCGAGGTTTTTGGTCCCGCTTGGTAACTCTGAAAAGATAGAAACAATAAAAGAATCGAAACATTAGGTATGCCATACTTTTTTAAATACAAAATTGTGATTTCTGCGTTTGTGTTTTGAAATATGTTAAAGTGAATTAGGGATCTACTGATATCACTGAGAAGATGACTCAACTGAAATATGCAATGATTGCAGTAATCTCAACCAGGACCAAGGCTCACTATACCTGACATGCTGTATCAGGTGAAAATGGAAAATATGACGCATGTGTATAAACCACAAAGGCCGTACCCAGTGTTGATATTCTGGACATGACCATATTGTAAAATGTTTTTAAATTACCTAAAATTTAAGTGCAGAGTGAGAAGTAACAGTTATGCAAGCCAATATTTTAATTATTATGACAGAATACGTTATGTATGTTATCACTATTGTTCAATTTATTACAACAGATGTAGCTCCTGATGGTCTCTGGGTTAAATTTGTATAATCTCAAACTTAGAGGTTAGAGTATTTACACCTGGATGAAGAGCTAGAAGGCACAAATTTTAACAGTGTGGCACTGACAACCTCCAGACTAAACATTAAAAAATATGAAGGTGAATGGACAAGTTTTAATACTGGCATCTGGTCAATTTGCACATAGTCTTAAATTTGCCTTTTGGGTATACAATTGTATTAAATGTAAGTTTCCCAAGTGTCACAGTCAATATCTCCGCAATGCAATGGACTAGACGGCTCAAATTTTTTACAGTCCCTGACAACCTCAGGATTAAAATTTGATACTTCTAGCCCAGTGGTCACCAACCTTTTAAAGCTCAAGACCTCTGACCTCAGTTTTGGTGAAAGACAAGATCTACCTACTAAAGAGCTAAGAAACAAAGACAGCCCAGATTGTACTTCCAACTCGAGGCCATTTATTTAGGCTAAAATACCATAACTGGCATATCAAACAAACAATAACAGTCTGGAATTTCACATCGAAGAAATTGTGATGTAAGAAAATGAGCAGATCACATAAAGTGCCATTGGTAACTTATGCTTATCAGCTGCTTCATGCAAGTTACTGCATTTATAAGGAGAAAGGAGAACTGCAATGGGTGCTGGCAGTAGTTCAAATGAGCTCTACCTTAAACATGTACAGCAGCAAAAAGTTAAGGCACAAGGCGTATTTTCCATTTCAGTGAAGAAATGATTTTGTTCATAGTAATACAAAGAAAAAACACACTTCTAGTGAGCATATAACATGTAATTGCATGTCATAACATGACTTGTGCTTATCAATTTAATTCAAGTTCTCCATTCAAGTTACTGTATTTACAATTATCATTTTAGAAAGCAGAACCGTAATGTGTGAGAACAAAATTCTCAGAGGGTGCAATTAAGCTAAGTGTAGTTCTATGTCCCTTATAGAGTACTTCTTTGCCATCAGAATGTAAAACTGTGACTGAATACTGTCTTAGTTCAGCTCATAGCTACAGGCAGCCAATCCGAGGCAGTCTGTGAGGTGCCTGTCAGTAAGGCTGCTCCTATACTTCGATTTGATTATTTTCATCTGTGAAAATGCCATTTCACAGAGGTAAGTAGATCCAAAGTAAGCACTCACGCTAAGTGCACATGCAGTGAGGAGAGGAAACTTATCTCTGCTTACAAGTCCCCAAAAAGTCCCCATCCCTTGATCTGGCTTTCAGTTCTATGTCATTTTGCAAATCAACCATCTCCATCTCAACTCCACTTGGCAATGCAAATACTTTCTGGAATTTGGTGGCTACCTTTTCTATATCAATGGGCAGGAATGGGTTCTTCCATGACGTCTAACTCACCAAAACGCCGCCGCCACTTTGTCCAGATGTACTGAAGGTGAAACGCATCCTAGTCTTTAATGGCCTGTGACATTTTCTCCAGGTTGGGAAAGTGTGTCAGCGTCCCGTTCTTCAGATGTGTGGTCCAAACATGGAGCTTGGCCTTGAACGCATTCACTACGCTGACCATGTGCGGCAGGTGCCCGGTCTTTTCCCTAGAGCTCGTTGTTGACTGCGTTCAGTTTTGTGGTTAGGTCTGTGAAAAACCCCAGGTCCAATAGCCGCGCATCATCTGACAGTTCCTCGTTCCTTGTTGACAGAAAAGCTTTTTTTTTTTATTTCAGGGAGCAAGTCAACAAAATCGCTGTAATACTTTACCATGACTCAACCACCGGACATCAGCGTGGAGAAGTAGGTCTCCATATGCGGCATCAAGCTGATCCAATAACTCCTCCTGTGCCCAAATCGAGTTAACCAGTTTCACCATCACTGTCACTGACCTTTCCAGGTAAGGCTTGCTGATGAATCACACAGTGATAATTCGCAAATTCGAGGAAAATCAGGATCTTTGGCAAAGTGCGCACGCCGAGCAACGACGGGGCCCCATCAGTAGTAATCACCGCAGGTTTATGAATGGGAATGTCATTTTCACAGACACGTTTTTTTTTAAACTCGCTGTAAATATCCTCACCTCTCGTTCTGTCCTTTAAGAGAAGAGTGAGAAAGTCCTCCTTTGTTGTAGAATCCTGGAAAGCCATTTTGACAAATACAACATGCCGAGCTGTGTCCATTACGTCCAGGGATCGAACTGTAGTAGAAAAACATTCACGGCGTGACAACTCTTTCAACACTTGTCATTCCACGTCCTCTGACAGCGACTCAAGGAAGCAAGGAGGGCACAGCACGGAGTGCAGTTTTGATGTCCTCTTTGTGTTTGGAAGTCGTTGAAAACTGCAGACATGGCCATTGCTTCCTTAGATAACTACACCATCTGTAAATGGCTTTTTATGTTTAGCCAAAGGTGACTTAGACAAAACGGTGCCTCAGTAGCAGCCTTATTTTGAACAGTTTGAGCAGGTTTAGTGAAAAGCAACTGCTGGGCCTTCAACTCCGATTTCAGCTCGGCAACTTTCCTAAAGCGGATCATAGCACTCTTTGGTGAGCAACTGTCTTTGAATTTCTGGTGATTGGTGTTGTGGTGCCGCTCCAGATTTCCTCTTTTGGACAGCGCTTGTGTTTGATGCCACAACATACATACACATCAGTATTTAAAAAAACAAATTCCTCTTCCCATTCTGGATGCACATTGTATGTTTTCGCCTTCTTTCGTGGAGCCTCCGCCATGCTAGCTAAAAGTTACCTAGCAAGTTAATACCGTATGTTGACCTTTGACACTTGATGTACTCGTATATCATTGGTCAATTCAGTGCGCAGTGAAAAAATACAACAGGCATCTACTAACGGATCAAGGGAAAATGGTGCTTGAAAAACTTAACATTAATTAGGCATTATATATATTTTTCAGTGTTTATTTTTCTGCTGTGTCAAAGATCTGCCAATCAATTGGGTCGGGTTGGTGACCACTGTTCCAGCCCACGGCATTGTGGTGATATTGACTGTGACACTTAGGATCCCTGGCATACAACCCAACTGTATACCCACGTGTCAGCCTTTGATGTTTGTGCACAGTGAAGAGATTCCTCAATTAAAAACTTCCTGAATCACCCTTGCCTTAATTATGTTCAATCCTGAGGCTGAAAGGGCCACACTGTTAAAATTGGAGTCTTCTAGCCCACGGCAATGATCACGAGCTTTGGGTAGTGACCAAAAGAACAAGATCGTGGGTACAAGCGGCAGAAATGAGTTTCCTCCGCCAGGTGGATGGACTCTCCCTTAGAGATAAAGTGATGAGCTCGGCCGCTGCTCCTCAACATCGAGAGGAGCCAGTTGAGGTGGCTTCGGCACCTAGTTCCGGATAAGCGGAAGAAGATGGATGGATGGATGCACATCGAAGTGCCAACCTTAGATGTTTGTCTACAGTGAAGGGATTCCACAATTAAAGCTTCCTGGATCACCTTCATATTAATTATGTTAAATCCTGAGGTTGAAAGGGCCACACTGTTAAAATTTGAGTCTTCTAACCCATGGAATCGCAGAGATATTGACTGTGACACAAGGGAAACTTACATCTAATACAATTGTATACCCAAATGTCAAATTTAACACTATGTGCAAATTGATCAGGGGCCAAAATTAAAACTTCTCCAATCACCTTCATATTTTTAATGTTTAACAGTGTGGTTATTAAGTAAATGCAATGTTAGTGTTTACAGTGTATAATCCAGCTATTTTCAACACTTCGTTGTCCTAGATCACTCACCTGAAGTGTTTTTTGTTCGATTTCAGTCACTGCAGGTGTGTGTCTTACTTTTTCAGCAAAACTGTCATTTGTAGAAAATTACGAGACACAATCAAAGCTCTGTTTAGCAATGCACGGTTTATGTGCACTGAAATGCTAGAAGTAGTTTGGTATGCCTGAGACAGATAAATAAAAAGTCACAAGAAGTCTGTACAGGCTAATGATTTCATGTGAAGTCACAATCAATAATGTACCCGCTGACTTAAATGTTAAATCACAGTAGGCCCATTCCTTAATCATTTTCACACAACACAGAAAAGGTCATGTCAGAGTTGCATCAATCCCATTGTTGACAGGTCTCATTTCGATTAAATAAACTGACCTGAATTGTTTATGGTTCAGTCCTTGTTGTGAGTACAATGTGTGAAACTTCACCAGAGACATTAAGGTGAGCAGCACCATGAAAAGGTTAAATGGAATTTGTTTTCAAGTGTATGCTTTGTGTTTACATTCAAATAGATATCGAATGTTGTAGGTTAATGTGACGTGTTATAAAGGTGCGTTTGTTTCCTTTGATTCTTAACAGCACGCTTCATTTTTCTTTTGAGCCTTGATAATTTATTCAAATGATTGCAGTCTTTGCCATTTCTATGTATCATACATAATTCAAAATAGTTTCAGGTGGTTGTTTTCCTGGGAAAAAAAATTGTTTTGAGCTAATTAATGATGTCCTACGGCTTTGTAATTAGGCAGCTGAATCTTTTTGTAAATAGGGTCTGACAACTTACAAGGAGGGTGGTTGAGGATACATAGGAATCATCATAACATCAAAATTAGTTGCTTATTATTTGAGCTAATGATCTGTTGTCTAAGATGTCTGATATTAAACATGACATGCGGTTTTTCCGTAAGAAGATTTAAGGCCCATAAAGTCCTGATCCAAATAAAGCGGCTGTAAGCATCCTGGGGAGGATTCGACACAACAGATACAAACTGCATGCAGGTACATACAAACAGCATTTAATGATTTGTTTAGTTTAGTTTTGTTTTTTTTAGAAATGTAGCACATATTGCACGTTATCACTGCTGTCACATCAGTCATATATAATGTGCACAAATGTTGCAGTAGCGCAATTATCAGCTAGATATAAAGGGACATGCAGGAACCTCTAGATGGACCTCGAGAACAGTTATGTAATTGATGCAATACCTGGAATGATAACCATACAACTGATCATAGTATTGTCCAAAGAGAGGTCCATTCTGGTGGGTTTTTTTTATCATTATTATTGTTATTATTTTATTCACCTTGTTCTTGGAGGCGCTACAGTAGAACTGAATGTGGGTCCAACCTTCTGCGAGACAGTGGAAGTAGCAGTAAGCTGTCAGTTCCTTATGGTCAGTCTCAATTCTCAAGTTGTAGCTCCTCTGGTCCTCGTGTCGACTGCTCACGTTTTAGTCCTTCCCACAGGAGATGTGAGGGGAGGAGCCGAGGAGGAGATTCGAGGAGAGAGGAGCCGAGGCAAAAGGCATTTAACAAAATGAGACATCCTTTCCTCATTAAACACACGTCAGTTAATTATGACGTGTGGAAAAGCTCCAACATCTGTGTGTTATTTTGTTGCAGTTGCCGCTGTATTTTATGCTCTCTGTCAGATGAGTGTACATGTAAACTTACGGATAACTTTTAATTCAGTTCACAACGTGGCATAATGTGTCAGTAGGCGGTCATACATTTTTTTTTTAACATAACACACATACGTTTGATCACGCATTTGATTATTTTAAATAACTAATAGTACTTGAGATTGAGGAAAACCTTCATTTTTAAAGTCCTGCTCCTGCCGTGGTTTGTATAATCCAGACGTGTGTCACACCACCTTTTTCACTTGTCACGCGTCCGATTTCCGAAAAGACTTCCGCATGGAAACGCCAGCATTGGAAGATGCATTCATTGTTCACGCAAAGCATCATGGGGTGTGGGGATAAGGTCATTAACTGTACACATTAATCTTCTTAGCGATGAATTTGTTGAAATCTCACCTTTAGTAGGGTTAAATGATGACTCGAGTAGCTGTGGTTTCTCAGAATAGTGGAGCAGCTAAAATAAATTTTGAAGTGATACAAGCTCCAGATTTGGCACAGTGGCTCTCCAGGGGATATGTAGTAAATCTGCCATGTAAAAATCCAAGACAATGGCCGTTTTCCAAAATAGCTGAGAAGTAGCTTTCAGTGTAGTCAAGTGGTGTAAAGTCACAACAACGACAAAGATATTCGACAGCTAACATGCTAAACATGTGGCAGAGAAGCTGTTCACAGACAAAGGTGAATACTGCAATTGTTGTTTTAGGGCAGAGGGTATATTTACTCATTCCTCCAATGTCAGATGTGAGATGTCAGCCACCTCAGCTTTAGGGCTGATGCCATTTCAAAGACGACAGCTTATCAAAACAAGTGACAAGTGTTCGGGAAGAAATTTGGAGATACAGCCAGAAGGAATAACCCACATACCAGATTTTATGGGGTTAAATCTGATATTGTGACATGCAGTTTCACAAAACCACATTAGATTTATTGAAGCATTCACTGAAAACACACACATACACACAGAGTAGGACTTCACAGGACCCCTACATGGAACTGTGACATTTACCTAAAGAAAAAAAAAGGCCAGCCTCGACTGTTTATCTTTGTGACAGAGATACAGTATTGATTTTGCACTTTAGACACCTTGTTTGATAACGGATTACTAGTCATAAACAGAACATCCCTGAACATAAATGTGCTAAACCATGTACATGAATAATAAATAAGACCAAGAAAATCTATTTGCGTCCATGTTGTTAATTGTGGCCTTTGAAGGCCATGACCATCACTACTCCATACATCCTGCTCATTTGCCCTTTTAAACTCAAATGACTTTGTTGTGTTGCATAAAAAGTACATCTGTCTGTATTTTCCTCTTCTTGTTTTGATATTAATTTGAATAGTTTAGCAGCTGCGGTCTATGGTTTTAGCAACATGTAAACATGAATAATGTTTGTGTTAGTTGTTTCTGTTAAGCGGTCAAACAGATAAATGTTCTGCACTGAAATGCTAGCTTTTATGGACTCAACAGGGTGTATTCTATAGCAGTGTAAATGTATAAATGCTACAGAGCTAAACTGAGGTTATTCATCATAAAATGATTTTCTGTCTGTACATTTATTTATGTGTTTTAATAATGGATAAAGGAAAATGTGTCAGGGTGAGATATGAACCTGGGCTCCAAATCTTTAATCTGCAGTTTATACACTTTGGGCTTGATTCAGATCCTGAGCTACATCAGCCAAGACTACTAAAACTACATTTTTTTGTGCATAGCCCAATCTGCCACTTACAATTATGGCATTTCAGAAAAAGACGCCTCCTGGAAGATGCACATCATATTCATCACTTCATTACTTGAGGTTACAAATATGATGACTCTGATTTACGTCCACAGCAATCTGCTAATAGCACGCTTGAGGGAGACACTGAACAAAGTGACAATCTTAGAAATTAAGTCACGACTTCATAATCTATATCTCAGTGGAAATACGTGAGTCATGTGTGGACATGTCTTTTGGGGAACAGGGGAAGCAACGGGGTGGGCAAAAGCAGAGTTTGTTTGATTATGTATCTTCAAAAACAACCCTAGTATGAGGAAATATTTTGGAAAGGTGTGAGGCAACTGCTGGTAATATTGTGCTTGGGGAATCCCGTCCTTTTAATACATCTTTCAACACTGATGCACTTGGTCTATGAAATTTTCTTTGTAAGACGAGAAGACTGCGTCGGGTTCAACTGAAGCTCTTACTCCACCTTGGTCAAACCTCCTGAGGACCGACTCCCGACCTTCATATACAGTGACTCAGCTTTCCATAACACTTTACCTGTTTGCCGGTGACAACCTACCTTCCTACCTTAACTGTTTTGAGGCATTGTCAAACACACACACACACGGAGAATAGATATCATTTGGGACATTTATTACCGTTGTGTTATCTCCTAGTGGGTCTTTTCACCTAATTTCCATACAACAAATTGCACATTTGTGATGCTTCTCACTAAATTTGTGCTTGCTTAATCTCTGCTAATTACAATCTGTTTTACTCAGGCAGCAACTAATTAAATAATCAGCAGGTAGGACGGACTATGATTTGCATTTTTACAGTCAAGCTGAGTTGAAAAGATGCAGTTTGGAGGTGCACATATGTGTACGGTGATTCTATAGTACACATTGTACCATGGCGGTCAAGATGGACTGTGTTAAACCCAGAATTTCATCAGTCAACTTTGTTTTTTTCTGTGCATATGACAGTAAAGACTTTGAACTTGAAGTTTCATGGAATTTGTTTAGAAATCAAAGCAATGCTCTGGGAGAAATAGTGTATGCAATATCCGTTAACTCTGCCTGTTGATCGGATGTCGATGTACGTCTTTGGAAGCAGGTGATTAAACATTCAACATGAAGGTGTGTTTTAAAAATCCTTAAAGTCACGTAAGACTCCAAGCAACGGCGCGGTTTCTTTTAGAAACAGCAGAAATGAGCGGATTGCTATTTTAAGAAATGAACAGTTTTAATAACTTATCATTTCTTTGCAGTTCTGCGCAGTGTTCAGCTTTTGTGTTATTAATGCTGCGAATGCTGTGCCTGATCTCCTCTCTGTCCTTTTCGCTGCACACTAACAGTTAATCAACCTGGAATAAAGCCAAAGGTTTCTCTATGTGCTACACCCTGTGACTCAACTTGTTTTTCACTTTAAATGCATCCTAAACAACTGTCCAGTAAGCAGTATTATACGGGATATACGGGTCAAAAATGTATAAGGTTAAAACAATACTGTGGTGACAAGTTTCTTTCCATTTTTTTGGGCTTGTGTAGGGAATACACATCTAGTCAAACCATTTTCAGGTGCTTTGGGCATTTGTAGTCTACTACAATGTTTTGTTTTTTTCTTGCATCAATAATATCAGTGCTGATTTTTCCCCCTTGAGTTTCTAGAAATCTGTAGCTTTTGACAGTTGTGGTCTTGGTTTTTTGAAGAAAACATCTTCAAAACATACAACAGCATCACCTCTTTGCCTCTTGCTTTTCTTACAGTCAGACTTTCCCTTCAGTCATTTAGACTCTGTCATCCTGTCCCTCACATTTCTCGAAATAAAATTCATAGAAGTATCCTTCAAGGATTTTTTTCATCCTCTCTGACAGGTTTGTCTTCATGTCCCTTAACACTTGACTGCCTCTCATGGTTTCTATTTCTTAAAATATCGTCACTTTTCCTGTGTCTTACCTTTTCCTTACCCTCCTCGTGCTTAGTTGTTATTTTTTTAGTATATCTATTAAGTCTAGCGCTAAAGTCTCTAAAACTACCTTTGCACCGAGGAAAACTGCTGAAACCTTGTCCCTCATAGTCCATTCCCTATGTACAGTGTACGAGATGCCGATGGAGCTGCTATTTCTTTCATTTAACTTGCAAAATGTGTTTAAAATGTATTTGATAAGATAAAATAACTTTTAGGTGACACAACATAAAGCTGCGGAAGCCAAAAACTGATTTGAAAATACACACCTCCCTTATGCAGTTCTCTCCTCTCGGACCAAATCAAAAGACTGAATATAAACATATGAACCTGACGCCATTTCACGCCGCTGTGGAAGAGACGGGATACTTTTCCAAGCTTCCATGTCGAGCCACGGAGTCGAGTCTGAGGAAATCCGAACACTTATTACAGCTGTCAATCACGTATTTAACCCCCCCCTACCTGTCTGAAAATGCCTGTGATGAACAAAAGTTTGCATCATGGGTTACATTTTCTACAGTCCATGGAAGTTGGTTGAAATCTTGTTTCTCTCAGTCAACTTGAATGACAATATGTTGAAAGGTAATTATGGATGTTTTTACTCTCAAGCACTGCAGCTCTAAATGCTACAAAAAAAAAAAAACAACAAAAAATCAAACCCCCATAAAAAATTGGAAGATGTTACTATGAGTGAGCATAACGTTGTGGATATGGCTCTTCTTTAGCGCTGACACCAAGGGATCAAATTTCAGTCCAGGTCTTAATTTAGGCTCACGTGAAAGGGTTCATTCTTGTATCCTTTATCTTGACAAGGTTGGCCTTTCCTACTCTGCTCAGCTCAGGATTAAAAAATGCATGCCTCAGATCAGCTCCTGAACTCCAGAGATTCTACTGACCTTTAGAAATGCAACAACAGAAGTAAGAACACTTTCACTCTAAAAGCACCAATTTGAGCTCCTAAAGATGTGTGTAATTAAACACTACTTACCTGCAAGAAATAACACAATGTGGTGACTATAATGCACTATATTCCTATATATATATAGTGAGTTTATTTTAGGAAATAATACAAATCAAAAGCACAATGCATAGATTTGTTTCTTCTTTACTTGGAATTATTATCCGAACTATTATCTGTAAATAGCTTGTATTTGCCACGGTGACAATTGCATTTGTTGGCAGAAAAGCTCCTCGCTTTTTCAAACCAAAGGAAACTATGAACTGTATTGCTAATTGTGTGATCTTTCCAATTTCCATTCTAAAAAAAAAAAATACATTTCCTAAGGCAGCAGAATCAAATGTGTAGCAAATTAATTCCAAATGATATTTAAAAGGGCAGAAAAATCTACAACAACACCTAGGGGGGGTTACTCACATGGGAAATCCAAAATAAAGATGTTGGGTTAATAGTAAAAGTATTGCAATGAGTATAACTAATTGGTTGCAGCCTACTAGTTGTAAATGAATCTGTAAAGAACGTGTGCATTCTTGAAATGTGATTCCCATGATGGAAATCTGAGGAGGTGGGTTAAACACGTCCTGTTCCCTGGTGAAGGGGGATTTACTAATGGTAAAACTTAAGAACAGGCTATTCAAAGAAAGGCTGTAGTGATTTTTTGTAATACATAAGATTGTGTTACCCTAATAGAGGACATCTGATTCATAAATCTACGGGTCCATCAAGGAAGCATCCTTCACTGGCCAGCTAATCCAATTTCCTTGGTGCTTAATGTATGTCACCATAGTTATCAGCAGGCACCATCTAGACTACTTTGGTTGGAGACGGGCATAAACAAACACTGCTGCAAATATAAATAACTTATTCTAATGCTTTTATTTCGGTGGTAAACAGGGGGAGGGTTGAGCTTTTGACAGGGTTCGGTGAGCTCAAGAGAATTGGAGGACAAAAGCAATTTGCAAGCAGCGCTTACACACAGATTGCAAACGTTGGCTACATCACGTTTCATAAATGATTGTTGCTCGCAAATAGCAGATAAATTTACTGGTGTTACTGAGCTATCGCATGCTATGGGTTGCTGCTGTAGTGTGTTTTGATTAGTGAAATGTCAGAAAGAGTGAAAGCTGACCTTATGTTGCAAATCACAGATTGCATGTTGTAACGCGATGACGCTGGACCCAGCTCGTCAGTTTGTTCTAATGTCCGCCATGGGATAGTAATTTATGTGATGGAAAATTACTTCAAAATCTGTTTATATTGAAATTCTTTTCCAGAGCCAGTCAAGACTCATAGTAAGTGTTCTGCAGCTGTGGCTCATAGTATTATTTTATCGCTAATTTCTGCCTAAAAGCTTTTTAATGCTGATTCAGTGCCTGAATTTGGTTTCGTGAATGCAGTGTGTTATGACAGCTGTCATTTTTATTTTGAAGTTTGTGAGCCAGAGCCGCTGCTGGCCATCTGGATGCCCTCCTCAAAAAAACAAACAAACAAACAAAAACACACGCACACACAAATAGAAGTAGTTTTGATGACTAAAGTTTAAAAAACCGTGACTGCAAAATATGCATAAAGAAAAACACAGGCCACTCAAGGAAATCGAAGCCCGGTTTCCCTCAGTCCAGCGACATGTGATATAGAAAATTAAACATTGTATGTGTAAATGCATCTTGTATATAATAGTATAATGGTAATGGTGCCTATCTTAGTGTGTTTCATCTTAAATAGAAGTAATTCATTATTATTTAATGATCATTTAGGTATTTCGGTGCTCCCTCCAGCACTTGGTGCTAACTCTGAGTATACAATAATGTGCTGCAAGTAGTACAACATAATATTGTTCAAAGTAGCCTGCTTCCATTTAGCCTCATCTACAGGCAAACAGCTAAAAAGGAAAACTTACTTTGCCAGATTTTGAAAACTCAACCTTGAATCAAGGTTTTATCGCAGCTGAAAGTTGTGCGTGAAAGTTCTTTCAAGCCCTTTGAAATCTGTCTCACCTTCCTTTTTGATCATTTTTGATAGTCTGACACAGTTCTTTAAACTCAAGGATGTCTGGTCACCTTCTGTGAAGAGCCGGTTGAGGGAAAGAAAACTTAACTCCATTCAACAAACTCTAAATTGTGTAGATGCAATTACGTTTCTGCGGGTAAAGATGCCAAAAGATAAAGTGCAATCAGCTGTCAAGTGCATTACTGAAAATACATTCTGCATACACTTTGCTGCAAATAATTCCACACAGAAAGAAAAAAAGAGAGAGCAGAGAGAAACTGTCTACATTCATATCAGAAACAATTGCTACCTTTTAAATTAAGACACTTATTTTAGTTGGCAAGAAGGCAGAGAGCAAACATAACATTTTAATGACTATTTTGTTTATTTCTGGAAGACAACTTGACAAAGTAAATTCATAAAAAATCCCAACAGCAGCAATCCAAACATAGGCTTCTGATTTGTAACTCACTTTGTGCTACAGTTTAATAAACTTGCTAGAATTGTTGTCTACAGGGTGATGTACTTGAACTCAACTCATTTCTGGTAGCTGAGAGGAAAAAACTGTAATGAATAAAAATGTCATCTTACCTGTGACATGGGCTAAGGAAATGACAGAATGTCTTTGGGGATGAACTGAATACAAGTCTCTGTTGTAAAGATGCACAACAACTTGACTAAGAGCAATATTCAACACCAGGCTGGCACGTCGACGGGGCCAGTGAATACAGTACGTTGATGATGGTTAGCCAACACCATTTTACAGTAATAAATTATAATCCCATCTAGTGAAAGTTTTGCCAAAGGGCAATGAAACCAGTTTCACCAGAGCACATCAGTTTAGGAGATTATAGTAAGGTATTTTCCACTAGTACATAATAATAATGCATTAGATCTGCCGCTTCGAAGTTCTGTTAATTAACAATCTTTAATTATTATATTGAACCAAAAGATAACACCATTAAAGACACACACGGGTAAAATGCTAACTAATGATTACTTTCACTATTAGTTCATCTGATGATTATTTTCTTGATTAGCCAATTAAACATTTACTGTGCAGAAGTAAAAAAAAAAAAAAAAACAGCCCAAAGTTCAGAGTGCTTTTTACAAAAACTAAAGGTGTTTCAGTGACTCTTGTGTTCAAAGACCAAAAACTGGGCAAATCGTCACATTTGCTTCTCACACGTTTGTATTTTTTGCTGGAAAATGCATTGAAATCAATGATCAACATAGATGCAGATTAGAAATTCAATTGATGATAATCAGTGTTGTTGTAGCTCTAGTGCATTTATGACAACACCGGTGATTAATGGAATTTGCTTCAGACTCTAAAATTCCCTGAACTCTTTGTCTTCAGTCTAATTTCCGTGCTGCTTTGTGAAGCCTCTTCTCTACCTGATGATGAGTGAGTAATTCCTGCTGTTGTCATAAATAACACTCAGCTCTCCTGGACGGCATCCAACTTGACTTCATATCAGCAATAGTTCCAGAAACCTCCTGCCTTGGCAAACAGCTGGCCCAGATTTATCATTTTCTATTGCTCATTCTCCCCACACTGCCTTTTCTCTTTCTTCACCCCATTAGCCTCTGCCGCACCATGCATTTAGTTCAGGGATTATCAATCAAGAAAATCTTTCTCAAAGATAGAGTCTCTCTGATGCTCTGATTTTTTTTCTTGTAAACTGTCAGAAGTGTACAAATATTAACAGATATTTAATATCTGCAAACATCATCTATTATCATGACATTATCAGATTTGAAAGAAACACCATGGAGATAGAGGTATTATGAAGTTACAAACCTGCCAGTTTCTCATCACAAAAACTAAGGACCGAATCCACAAAGAATGGATCGCAGCCGCTAATTGCGCAGGGAATTGCAGTGTTTGTGGTCGCAATCTGCTCTGTTTTTTTGCACCTATTCAGAAAAGATTTTGTGCTAATGACATGCTGACGCAAACACATGCAATTTGCACTTGTTTTGTGTTGGCGTTTGTAGTGTTTCGCGTGTTTCTCCACATGTCAGTCACAGATTGGTCCATAATGAAAACAGAAAAACCCTCATGAGCAGAGATGCAGGACACAGAGCTCTTCACAATCACAAGTTTCATGCTTCTATGGTATTTTTGTGTCTTTGACACAATCTACTAAAATGTCCATCAAAATAGACTCCAGCTATTAATGACATCTGCCATTAATTCAGGAATTCAGTCTGAAACATGTTTGATTAATGCCTGACTCTTACAATAATGTTATGTGTCACTGAATACATCTGGGATTTCACAGAAACATTCGTACTGATGTTCTGTTTGGTGTCACAGCTGGCTGTGTGTCACGGTGCCTCCGAACTCCGAAGGAGACACTGCACATTTCCGCACAGGATGCAGCAGCTGTAACTTTGTTAACAGCAGATCAGTCAGGGTCTGACGGTCATTAATGTTGTTGATTAAGCAATTGTTACGCTCTGCGATTATGGGATAATAAAGATATATGGATATGTAATAAATCATCATGGTCGTCAGAGATTTTTATATTTAGATACCCAAAACTCCCAAGATAGCATGCATACCGACCTGATCCCTTAAATATCTGACTGAAGATCTCGCGCTTGACATCATTAAATATTAATTCAATATCATTCAAGCCTCACAAACTCAAAGATTTGGAGAAAGAGAGAGATACAGAGAGAGACAGTGAGTCAGAGGTGAGTCTGCTCACAGTTTACACCAGCTTTCAGCGGGTGGTATTTGCACCAGCTGAACTGCGTGTAGGAATTTGAGCTGGTCTTTAGTGAACTGTGAAGACAGTTTTTGCAACAGGGCTTATTTGCATGTATACATTTTTGAATATTCTCCATGCAAATGACACATTCCCTAATTTACAGCCATGCAAATGACACAGGCGTAACACTGGTGCTATCTGCTTGGCAGCGCAGTTTGCAGTGAAGTCCGCCCTTTGCAGGTGCTTTGTGAATCCCACACAATCATTTTTAACTCATTTGCAGTGGTTTTGCACGCGCAAAAGCTGCGCAATCCTTTTGTGGATTTGGCCCTAAATGTATTGCCATTCCAGGAAAAATACAACTGTATCCTTAATTGTTTACTTCAGTCAGTAATACTATATGATAAACATAGTAAATGATGAATGGCAAACATTTTGGAGCATTTCTCTATTGCATTAAAATGCTGATTACTTCCTCATCCATTCATAGACATAACAAATGACAAATATTATTGTACAATTATTATTATATTATTAGTTAGGTTTGAATGCCCTCATTAAAATAAAGGCAGGTAGCATTGGAATAATTTTAATGCAATCATTCAAATTTGGCCACTGAAGAGGAGGGAGAGGCGAGGGGTCTTCTGCTGGCTTCAACACTGCCAGTAAAGACTAAACCATTAATTGCTTTGAGTGCAAAGATACACAAAGTGAAACTTAAAGCCAAGAAATTCTACTGAAAAGTCATGCCTTCTGAGAAACTTCAAGAAAATAATTTAAAAAAACCCCACATATTTCTTAATGGATTGTATGTTTTTGATTGTCACAACAATTCAGCAACAAACCAATTTAATTGATTGTGCTGATCTGTCCTTTAATTAACACTACATTTAAGACTGACAGCATCTACTGAATGCTCCTCAGGCTTATGGAAAGCAAGTTTTTTTTTTTTTTAATCACACAGTGAAGACAGAAATAATGGATTTCTGTGATGTATGGTGAAGGGACCTTAATTGCTTGAGTGCTTCTTTCCAGACAGGTCTTCTGAAACTTTGTTTTTATTATTATGACAAATGGACTGTAAAGACTCCTGTACTGATTCAAATGACGGCTGCATATATTGTACATGCGTAGGGGTTGACTGACATTTTTACCTTCCACCTTTTTGTGAATGTGACTGAATTAGTTGTAAAGAGAAGATTGCACTGTTCTCCAGACAACACGATGCACTACTGTAGATGCAAAAGAACACCATTGAAACTTGCTATGTACTAGTGTTTCGCTCTTCAAATAATCAATGGTTTAGCACAGAAACGGCTAATATAGACTCATCCTTGGTCACTGATGTACAAAGCATCATCAAGTTTGTTCAGTGTCTTGTCTGTTCCCAGAGCCTCAGTGGGTGTTCTGCTCATTGACAGTATTTCTCTGGAGAGGAGGCCTATGTATGAGCCACTGCTGAAGGATCAGAGTGTGGACAGAAATTAACTGGATATTGATTCAGAGCAGAGCTGTCCCCAAGACAGCTATTTGAAGGTACAGCACACAAATAATCTCACTGCTCTGAATTCAGTCCAGAGACTCAGAGGATCTTTATTTGGCCATTGGTATTTGGTCAGTTTGCCACCAAAATCACAACCAAATAACTTATGCAGATGCCGTTACTGTCGACTCTGTCTCCTAAAATATAGATTACAAACAAATAACACAGTGCTGCCCAAAACACAGAAGGAACTTTAATAAAGTTGCAAAATATCCATGCTGCACTTGCAAACTCAGAAATGGTTTGCCACGTATAAACATAATTTCTGTGCAACCTGGTTAGCGAATATGGGCGTGTTTTTGACTCTGCTTTGAACAGAACTACTACGAAAACACCGTGACATTCATTGTGTAAAACTGCCGCAATGTAACATGTATATCAAAACTGTCTTCAAATACCTGGTAATTGGGTTGCTGCTGTGCAGGCTATCACGGATGAGTTGTGCAGTGACAGCAGCCATTAAGTTGTGTACAGAGAGCACCGGGCTGGCTGTAGGCCTCAAGGGAGATATGTCAGAGCCTTTTAGTGGAAGAGGAGAAGAGTGATGGAGCACCCCACCCTTATGTATCTCCCACTCAATGAGCAGCCAGACCACTTAAAGAATGGCAATGATTGGCAGCCTGAAATCTACAAACTGCTTATTGTGCTGCTAAAATGCATGAATAATACATGCCCAGCAAAGGGTAAGTTGCAGTGTCTTAAAATGAACCCATGTATCAATAGCTACTGTATACACCTTTGAGGTTAATAAATATTCTGCTGGACGGTTTTTTATAGTGATTTTTTATGGATCTGCGGTTTGTCTTTGTGTAGTTGCCACTTTTGTTTGTGGCTATTGTAATAAAGTAGCAGATACAGCAACTGCACTTGCACCAAGGTAACAATGAAAATACTGGCAAAAGAAACAAAATATCAAACTATATAAATTTAATACAAGGTAAAGTAGTGAATGTTTCTGAATTGCTGAATTTTCAGTCACCATAATGACAAAGAGGTGTGGCGTGTTGCACCTGCTATAGGTACGTTCAAGTTTAGGTTTAGCAGCTTAAGGTTGCGTAAGGATGAGGTTTGGATGCATCAGAATGACTTATGGTTAATTTTAGCTAGTCTTGCATAAAGTCCACACTAATCACAATTTGCTGCAGAATATTCCTGTGGCCAATCAGTGAAAGGTTCTATTCTTTATTACCGTCAAATAACTTAACTTTGCTCTTTGTGCCAAATTGTCTTCGAACACTTTAGGAATAGGAATAGTTCATGTTAATCACCAAGCGACAAGAGCATAGGCTACATGAACGATGAAAATATATTCCAATTAAGTGAATGAACTATACGATCTAGTGCAACAATAACAAATGAAATTTTAACATTAAATACATAATGACATTAAACATTGGCAAACTGTAAATTTGTTGCTAATTAGAACATTTTCTATGTATCTTCTTGCCAGCACTAACTAATAGCTATATCGAGAGTCTAATGTCAAATGCGGCTGATGTTAGTTTGTTTACTGTTACAGGGATTTGGCCGTGTCATGTTGCAATTCTGCCAGCAGGTCGGCAAGTAATCCTCTGTATCTCTGCTCTTGGAAAACAAAAGCGTCAGTATAAATCAGTCATCATACAAGGGTTGCCAATGCAAAACAGTCTGCATAAACCTCCTCATCTTACAGCTTATCCCACCTTTCAAAAGGATGTGCCATGCCAACAACTATTTCACAGAGGACTTTAAACCCGCTAAAGGCTAAGCGTAGTGCAACGTTTACAAATGCTAGTAGTGCATAAACTCTGTTGTACGTTGGAAAGTAGATTCAAAGTTTGAACTCAGAGGAAATGGTGCAACCCTCTTTCTACTGTTAGAGGCAATTTTCCTTGTTAAAAAAAACCCACAAAAAAAACAAATGTATTTGCACAAAAGAAAACAATTGACAGTATTTTTTGTTTGAGTCATGTGAAAAAGCAGTTCTCCCACAGTGTAACAAATTGTTGCCTGCATCTACAGCCAAACAGTTATAACAGCAGCACATTCTGTTCATTTGAACTCACACTGTTCACTCACACGAGTCCTATTTTTGCACCAACTGTATGTGGCTGCAGTGTATGCACATGACACTTTAATGTCTGAAAATAAACCTAATTGTATCCTCCATTATGTGATGACAGGGGGTTCAGCTAAGTGGAATTTTTTTTTACTTCAGCGGTAGTGACACTTTTTTTCACATTTGCTTTATATTGCAAACAGTATTTCTTTTATAAAGAAAAGGATGGAAGTAAGGAAAAAAAATGACTTCATGTATGTGGTGCCTAGGTAGCTATTTGAATGCAAAGCAGCCGCACAGCGCACACAGGTGATTAGTATTCTGGTAATATCCATACTCTTAAGGTCATTAGAACAGATAAACACATGCAGCACATTTGCAGAATGCTTAATGCCAAATTGTCTGCTTTCTCTCAGGGCAAAGACAGCTGTGAAATGTTCCTCAACAGGCCCCCGTCTCATAATATTTCCATTTAAATGCCAGGACAAAGAATACCAAACTGCAGTGTTATTCAGAAAGAGGAGCCAGCTTTAGGCTGACAAGATTAGCTTCTTTATCCTATGCCTCCTACTTCACTCTGTGTGTCATGGTGCCTAAATAAGCCTTTCCTCAAGCCTTTTCCAGAGACACACTAAACTGTGGATTCTGCTCAGCACCCTAAGGCAACATCAGAGCCAATATCCCTCCAATTGCGTGATATCAAACAAGTTTACCCATTTTGCATTATCACTGCAGAGCTCTAGTTATCTGACTGTGATCTTCTACTTAACAGGTTAAAACGTAATCAGAACCTGATTGATCAGCCTCACATTATTCTAAAAAATGCTTCCGTTACGTGATTTGTACGAAGTGACATTTTTTTACAACACCGTTCAATAGGTTAGGTGAGTACTATCAGCAACATAAAGAACATGGTGAAATCACCTGTTACGGGTTAGTAAACAGAATTCAGGATATCTACACTTTTTAGAACAAAAGCCATCAGAGGAAGGCAAATCCCCTTGACCCAACAAAATGCAAAAATTGTATTTGTATGTGATGTTAGCATAGTTTCACTGAGTTTGCCCACTGACAGCAGAGGAGTCGAGTGGTTTCTTGAGTAGTTTCCAAAAGAAATATCGAATGGTTTTCTAGTTCTGCTCCAAAAAGGAAATTATGAAAAACAACATGACAGACACCATGAGACAAAATAGCAAAAGGCACCACCTCGACACATAACTGATAAATTGTGGCAAGTTTGATGAAAAATATTATATTGATGGTTTTCCAGTAATGCTCAAGAAACAAAATGATGATGTGCAAGCGGACAGACAGACATGCTGGTTACTATATGCGGGGGGATATAGCATCCAGAATGCCCTGATATGGATTTTAATCAACTAAAGCTGTGCCTGGTTCCAGATCTCTGAATCTTCACCCACATCCTTGATTTTTTTTTTCAGCAATTCAAATAGGTTGTTGTTTTGCTGTTCAGCTGTTCTCAAAAGTATTTGAGCTTTGTCTTCATGATTAAGAATATGGGTGTCAGCCATAATCCACCCCAAAACAACATTAAACCTTTTGTGAAAGAGATTTGTGCAGCTATTCAGAAATTGCCCCACAGAAATAACAACTACTACCAAACAGCAAAGTTAAAAAGAAGAATTCAATCAATTGAGACTGTTGTTTGTCTACATGCTTCTCATTTATGCTTCTTGGATAGTCTAGTAGATAACTACATTTATGTTGGGTGCAGCTAAGACAGAATTTGCCTGAAAATTAAAATGAATTGCTGCTGAATCAACAGCGCTTTCAAAGTGCTTATGATGCTGGTACTAAAAATACATTTCAACTTCTTTTCACCCTATTGACGGGGCCAAGAAATGACACTGGGGCAAAATTCACGTCAAACACGGCAGAGATGTACAGGTGTCCTGATTCTGTTTCAGTGAACACAACTTGCAGCGTTGCAGCTCTGATTATTTGTTCATAAGGCTCTACTTCCATTTTTGGAGGAGGGCTGGTTAGATTGTTTGACATTATTAAATGATTTCAGAAAAGTCCATATGAACATTGGGAAAAAAAAAAAAAAATAGGGATTGTGCAAGAGAGTGTGTGTTATATTGGGTGGCATTGCCTTGTCACATGCCGTGTCAAAGTAATAGCTTTGCACGTCAAAGAACGAAAATCACCAGACATATTAGTAATTGCCCTGTCCTAGGATATCCACCCTTTCAAACCTTGAATTTACAGGGGAGTGGGCTGCACTCCACTGACCTACAAGATGTCCTAACCTCTATCTAACTTAACATCCTTCACAAATATTTGGCCTTCAAGAAATGACACACACACAAAAAAAAGTGGGATTTTCTTATTCTACTGTGGCTCTAGTGGAGGAGGAAGTCACCGTGACTGTTCAATTCCTTGATCCCACCACTGTTTCCACTATTACATCTTAAGACAAGTCAATAATGTACTCTGACCTCCAGGTGCTCTTAAGCACAGTCTGATTAGTAGTGGTATCTGTGGCAGATTAGCTGTCTGTCTGTGTTCTTTTAGTTTCAAGTCCAGAGTAAAGATGCATGGAGCAAAAAAGTACTGGGAACAATTTTTGAGGAACCGTGATTGTGCAAAAAGCTCAACAGTGATACTCTAGAAGCCTGATCCTTTTCTGCCTCTCAGGGACAGAGGTACGCTAAAACAAGCTGTCATAGCCACAGTCCATTATGAACAGTAATGTGTGTTAGTAAACTGTTGTATATTGACACGTCCAGTAGAAAGATTAACATTCATTCTTTAACTGCCTTTTGTTAAAATGTGTCTCTACTGACTCAAAGGAAAATGATCTTGGTCTGTTGCTGCTGTTTGACTTTCTTGACCATCTACTTAGTAAGTGTGTCTGAGATTTGGTGCAGTGAGGCACTAGAGTTTGTTAGAGCTTGTTTTCTGAACACAACTGTGATACACACCCACAGAGGACATTGTAGATTAAAAAAAAAACAAACAAAAATATACTGAAAAGCTCTGGATTTCAGTAATTTTCTGACTTAGCTCAGTGTACCAATTTCCCTAAATATATGTGTCTGGTGATTATTTACAGGCCGACACCCTGCAACTGGCTTACTTAGTAACAGTATTTAATCACTAATGCTGTGCTTGACACAGAGGGTCATGCATTTGCATGACAGTGTTTGACAAGCATTGGTTCCTTTCACCCTTTTAGCTTTCACAGCGGAAATCAGTCAACACACAGTGCTCCAGTGGCTCGAGGTCCCAGAGCTGCCACTCTGATCCTACATCTGTAGATGGAGGTGGTTTGGGGTGTGTTGTGCATTCCGGTAGGTGAAAACAATTATTCGTCAACTGTAATGTCAGGGTCAATAAATAAAGGTACTTTCTTGAAAATGTGCACTTCTTTATTATAACAGATTTTTTTTGTGGTGTTTCAGCATTGAAGGTGCTGCCTCCAGTTTATCATAAGACAGGTTCTGTTGATGGCTTTGAGCTTTCGTTAGTAACTAGACATGTGACATATATGCATTTTTAGCCTGTTTATATGTTCTTTGCATTAAATTGAACTCAGACCAGTTAGGAAAAATCAGGAATCTCTGTTATGATGGTATATGATGTACGGTAACCCATTTGAAAACTTTAAGAGCACGTTTTCAGGTATTTGACGATATACTATATCAGATGATCTTCAGTTTAGACCTCTAGATTGAATTGAACTAATTTATTACATATTTGTAACATATGTTTGTTGTGTATTAGTTTTAAAATACTGTCTTCATCACAGAGCACTTAGCTGTAATTGACGTTTTCTGCATATTTAGAATAGCATTACTGTAATCAACTACTATTGAAATTGTGGTTGCTGCCAAGCCCCATCCATAATGTGTGAGGAAATATGTTGTTGTGCACAGGTAAAGATTACGATGTAACTTCCAGTGCTATTGTAAAAAGGTTCCATAGTACATTATAAATGTGCTATGTTGTTTTCAGACAGCATATTTAATGTGTGCACTAAAGCAGAAGCTCTGTAGCTGTGTTACTTTTTCATAACTTTTGCCGTGTGCACATCTGTACCTGTCTTCAAAATTATTTATGCAGCAAAAATATTTAAGTGAGCACAACTTAAAAGAAGAAATTAAATATTGATTCCACTCCACATGAGAGCTGTGATTCTGGAGAGGATACACCACAGAGCTCAGATCTTAATCAAGTGTCGGGAGAGATACAGAGATGCCATCTGGTGGTCCAATTTCAGCCAAGCTGTTAAGAGAAATGTGCTCTCTCTGCAAGCAGCACAGACCCTATGAGCACCGTGAGCCTCTCATCACAGCACCATAGACTCTGCTCCCAGGGTGAAAGCTGGCAAGCTGCTTTGGTGACTGAGAGCTTGTACAGAGTTCAAGTTGCACCAAGTTTTCCTGTTTGTTTGCCATTCATTTGATGCGGTGCCTTCAGCACCATACATAACACAGCTTTCCCCTGAGTGTGGGATGTGTGCAGGTTTAAAGAGTGAAGTTTAAATGCTTTCAGGTCATGGGTCATTTAAAAGAACGTGTCTGGTTTGTCTGTCTTGCTTAATTCCAAGCCTTGTAGCAAAGAATATAGATCCTACTGGATCCCGCTAGATCCCTCCATCGTAAGCTTAGCTTTATGCCAAAGAGCCCACAAAAGAACAAAGAGAGATCGCTTTCTTTCAAGCTACAATCCTTGCCATTACTCTGATGTTTTTTTTTTATTCAAAGGACTCTGAGAGGACAAAATTGTGAACAAATATATTCCAGAGGAAAGTGGATAGGGAAAGCCAAGAAGCTATGTTATGATGGTATACAATGGACTGTAGCCCACTTGAAAACTGTAAGAGCACATTTTCAGGTATTTAATGATATACTATATCAGATGTCAGATATATCAGATTCACTTTAGACCTCTAGATCGACTGCAGATACTTTTTTAGAAAACTGATTATTTTATTTGTGATCTCTTGAAAAGTGTCTTTGATTGTTAATATGTCACATATTTGCACCATAACTTTATGGTGTATTTGTTTCTGAACACCGCCTTCATCACATCGTGATTAGTTGTAGTTTGTTTCTGCATATTCAGAATAGCATTACTGCAATAAACAACTATTGGAATCCTTGCCAAAGCTCAGATTTTTTTTTTTCATTCGAAGAATTCTGAGAAGACAAATTGTTAACAAATTAATTACAGAGGAAAGTGGAGTACTGCCAATAACTGCTGCCACTGTGTTGATCCTGACACAAAATACACAATTAGTGACTGACCTGATGGATACATTATAAAGGGTGTAACTGGTTGCCAACAGATTTGATTTTGATGCACCACAGAGTATAGTGATCTTGTTACTGTCTGAAATTATGCCCTCCCACAACCATTTTTCTCTCACTGGTGCCCAAGTTGATGAACAGAATTATACTCAACAGATTCCTCACAGATGGCACACTCCTTCTTTGTAATTTTCTTGAAAAGCATGACCCGAGCACACCAGGTTTCTGTCCTGGGGTGGGAGGCTGCTGTTTTGCTGATGAGTTACTTTACAGTGTTCATGCTGAGCAATTGCCCTCAGTTTACCTCTGTGTTGGGAGTTCAGCTCTGTTCAGTTCTCACATGCCGAGCATCTGTGAATGAAAGGTTTGGGCTGACATCCAGGTAGCGCTCTGCTGCAGAAGGAGACAAAATCCAACATTCAAACTGCATGTATTATGTCATAAAATGAAGAGAAAGGGTTTTTAAGCTTTATTGTGCCATTGAGCATTTATTGAGCATGCATGCTGTTTTTGAATACCCCCCACACACCTACACACAGCATTACAAGACTGGTTTTACACTGCTTCTCAAAGTATTATTTGATCATTTGTAGAATTTCAGTTTGATGATTGTACTGAGATAGCTTACAGCAGGGGTTCGTCAGCTTGAGATCCAAAAGAAAATACTGTGTTTCCGCGGAACCCAACCTTACACATATATATGAAGAAAAGATGAATTCTTGTCCATTCAGTAACATCTACATTAAACTACTGATACTACTATCACATACTTGTCACCACCACTTTAGTCTCACACACAGGGTTCATTTTAAGTATCCCAGTCATTGTTGGTTTTTAAAGTAGGGTTTTGAGAAATTCAAATATACTAGCTGGAGTACTCCGAAAGAAACCAAGATACTGTTACTGTTGCATGGATACATCTTAGTCAGTTTCTGACTGCTGCCCACTGACCACAGATGTGGCTTCAGGCAAGTGATGTTACACAAACACAAACAATGACAGCATTGAAAAAGTCTCACTTCTGGATTGATGAGAGTTTTGTATTTTGAAAATGGAAGAATTACTCATAATGTAAATTTCCCCTCTTCTCTGGGTATCCACCGCTCCCTTGTCAGTGACAGTGACAGGCTGACACTAGTCAAGGTGGAGGACATGTTTGATATTTCTTGACATCTCATCTCGCATTGCTGGCAGATAAGCCAAACATGACGTTGGAATTTAACAGTGCTAGGCACACTTTAAAGTTCAACTTCCAGGTTAATTTTTTTCCCCTGGATTTATGCATGATGTCGCATGGAAACATGTACTATATACATATCTGAAAGTCGTTTTGAAATGTACAAAGCAGAAATAAAAAAAATTCAGGGTAAAAAGTCTCAGTTCTCAGTCTTTTTTTTTCCAAAACGCATCAAATGACGTCACAAAAGGGAGGGATCTATGCTGCTTCTGCTATACTGCTTCCGGTATAGACAGTGTTGCAAAACTTAGCAACTTTGTCACTATATTTAGCGAGTATTCAGACCCCTCTAGCGACTCTTTTTCAGAAAAGTGACAAACGACGAATCTAGCGAATTTTCCTGCCGTTTTTTGGAGACTCGTGAAAGCACTTTCATTCTTACTCTTCGTAACGAGCAGCAGGTGCTGTCGTGGGCCCTCCCCCGTCCCGAAGCGCTCACAGGTGGCTTCACGCAGCAGTCCCTTCCAGCTGCTGAGATACTCAACCCCCCCGTGTCCAGACTGCAAATGAATCGTGCATATGCGAAGCCACCGCTGGGCAGGATGTAAATGTAAAATTTTCTTTGTCTAAATCACTGCACTAACATAAATAAATAGTCTCCATTTGACTCACACAGCCTCACTCAGTCACTTACTCACCTCGTCCACTGTGTGTGCCTCTGAGTGACAGAAGATAAACATCTAGCTAGCTAGCTCATCATGTCTCAGTCTAAACTGTACCCTTAAGTGACTTCTAGCGACTATTAGGACAGCCAATAGCTACTTTCCTTACTGAGGAGTTGGCAACGCCGAGTATAGAGCAAGCGGCAAGGGACTCGGCTCCAAAATGAAGCCAGTGTGGAAGTAACTTAAAGTTGTAATTATGCTGACTGCCGCTGGGGGTGGCTCCAAAAAGCCCTGGCTGTGATAGACTTACATTGAACTTCCCTCTAAAAATACTATGTCATTAATTTTTTTCCAAGACTCACTCCAGTCTCGGCCGGTCGATTCAGACCCTCTAATGACTGATCTGATAGTCCATCTTTAAATGTTTCCTCCGTTAATCAGATCTCAGGGCTAATAGAAAGCTTTGATGTCTGCCGTGTAGGGTTTCGATTGACAGGTCGGAATGATGGCTCGCGGACCTTTGGAGTTTCAGTTCATTTAATAAAATGCATTTTTTCCTGACAGACAGCTCCACTGTAGTTGTGGCTAATAGGTTCCACTAACAAAACTGTAAAACAATTTGTCAAGCAATGTTTGATGAAGTTTACCGTTTCACAGTCAGTAAGCTAGCGCTTAGCATTAGCTCACCTTTGATCCCTTGGGCTCCCATAGTTTCTACCCTTTTGTCCTAATATGGTCTGTTACAGTAGGTACAGTTCACATATACTGCACCTGACACACACTGAATTAAACAGTTCACTGTAAATGAGTCACATTTTACATCACTCCTTTTAATGCCTCAGCTAATGATGGACTTAGACATCATTCAGTCATTCTTTGCTCATGTCATAGTGTTGTAATAAGACCACATGTAGTGTGTTTGTGTGGAGATGCAGTAACAGACAGGAGTCAGTAGCAGATGAAGGTGTACCAGCTAAAGCTAAACAAGTAGTGCCGACTTTTATAGCATTTGGCACCGGAGTTAAGAGAAACACACTACCCTCCAGTTTTATTCCAGTTCGGGGTTCGTTCCATTCGCGGACTATCAGCAGATCATTAGCAGACCCCGTTCCTCCTCCCTCTCTTTCTAAACCTCCTGCAGCGTCGTAACACAGTGTGGAGTTAATATGGGAGTTACACGTTACTTTCTGTTGGTGAGTACAAATAGTTTTACCAGTAACAGACAATCACTCCTGGTTTTGTTTCTGTGTAATATGTGATAGATACGCGTTAACGCAGTGTAAACAGCAGTAGCTGAAGCTGCTCACCTGTTCAACTGCTCTTCTCATCACATCAAAACTAATTTTTCTCCTCATTACGGTTATTTCTTTTTGTCATCGTTTGCTCAAAAGGCTCAAAATAAAAAGGCTGTGATTTGTCGTAACTGTGCGATTTTATATTTTCAACCTCACTGGTGTCAGTATTAGCGTGTTATCCATATACTTCTAATGCGCGCCAGCTCAACGTCTCCCTTTTCTTATGTCATGCTAATTTGCCCCTTTTTCTGCTGCAAACTGAAAACTTCGCAAAAATGCCTCCAAATGTCACTAAAGTGTTTATGGACATACATTTATGTTTTAAAATCCAGTTCCTAGACTATTTTTTACACATTAAAGCTCTGTGGTTGTTAACCTGACAGTTGCACTTTAAGCCAAAGTGCCTCATTTTCATTCACCATGGTCAAATTAATTTAAGATTTTTCTCTTCTCTCTCAACATCACAGGTGCATGCAGAAATGAGAAACTGAGATGATGTTTAATCATGTATACAAGTATATGAATAACCAGATTTCTCTGTCTTCCATGTAAATGCCATATCGTGAATATGATCAAAGCTGAGATAAGCCTTAATAACAACAATGCTGTTCTGCATATAAACACAATGACGCTGACTGACCGTGTTCATCTGACCTTTGTTCAGCATGGAAACAGACACACATACACACTTATACAAACATAAGACACACATCACTGACTCTTCCTCATTAAAACAATGTTGAATTAACGCACTTTGCTGCCTAATGTATATTAGGGGCGAGTCTGTCAATCGTGGCCAGCAAGATAACATCAGCAGTACGACTAACATTGACACATAGTGCCAGCTAAGTTTGGGAAATGCAGGCTGATGGCAAAGAGCTGGCTTAAAAACCTAACCTTATCCTAATGTGGTCCACAGTCGATTCCAGTCTGATTCAGCAGATGTGTCTTATTTAAACATTACCAATATTCAGTATATTTCATTTTTAGACATGTTCAGACACCGTCCACCTCTAGTCTCACCAATATTAACACGAATGCACTAAAGAGAAGTCACAAAAATGCCTACCTTTCAGCCAATCACAGCAGAACAAAAGAACAAACAAGGAAGGAAAGGAAAGAAGAAAAACACTACATAAAACCGCTGCCACCCCTGTTAGAGAAGAATATATCAGGCTGACAAATACTCACATGCACATGATTATTATGCTGTTAAACTGTCAAAGAATACTGAACACGGAGGTAGTGCTTAACCCAAGAGTTTTACTTTCCTTTTATGATGAAAAAGTTTAAAAAATAATGGTATGTAGGGATTCATCTAGAACCAGTTTGTAAGAGCCATTACTGGTTACAAATGTGCCCCAGTGTTTCTTAAAAGTAGTACTGTATATCAGGAGGCATTTACATATTGGAGAACCTTTTCAGCGGAAAGTTTTTTCCTTAAATTTGTTACGTAATTTGTGGCATACTACTCTCTGAGAACCTCATAAATCCATAAAAAAAACTCCAGGAGAAAAGCACGCATTTATGTGTATAAAATTATGTCGCCCTCTCTTCTTTCTAGTCATCTCTGTATGTTAAGAAAATATGCAGCCTGGGTATAAGTGTAAATTTGCACTCAAAGTCAAACATTTTCAGCTGATGCAACCTTTCAAACTCATTTTTTTCTCCTCTCTGAGCACATCATTTAAGAATCATCTGTTTCATCAGTGGGTTCAGTTGTAGGCCCATATGAGGACGGGTCACAGGTCTATTTGTGGCTTTAAATTACCTTTCTGTTGTTATTAAACCCATTTTCTATGCATATTTTTTTTTCCAGTAATTCACAGGCTGTTAACGTATTGGAATATATGATTTCCTAGTAGCCACCAAAGTCAAAGAAAGCAAAAAGCCTTGTTTATCCGTCTAACCAGTATGTCCATACAGAGCAGCAGGCACCAATTGACAAGTAGCAAACAACTAGTGTGTGACTGAACATTTTTCTGTCATTATCCCAGTTTTAAGCTTACGTTCACACTGCTATATGTAACAACGTACCATGCAACAGCCAGAAAACATCAATCCACTGCTAAAACCTTGCAATAAAACCTTTATTAATAGACCAAATGCTAAATATTTTTCAATAACATAACATCTACATTATAAAATGGAGTATGAAAACATATTAGAGTACTACTTTGTGATTGCTCCCAATAGGCCTCCTAGTGTTTTAACCGAGTCAGTGGCATTGTGTTAATTAAAAATTCCATCTGCTTAAGAGACTCTGCATCTTCTCTGTGATGGAAAACAGCCTTTCACTAATATCCTCTGTGTAATCTCACAATGGAACCTGAGACTGAGCTCAATCAATTTAACTCATGGCGTGCTGTCAGAAGTGTGATGAGCTACAACACTTTCATATGTTCCTCTTCCTCAACAGCATTACTGAGATTTCTTTGCGCGTGAGAGGTCAGTCTACAATGGCTGCAAAAACAATACGCTATATGCATGTTTTGTGGCTCCACCTGTGTTGCCTGGAAGGTCACGGAAGTAAACTGAAGGATGTTAATGCACACGTACAACTCCCTTTCAACTTAAAGGCATAGTGTATTTAAAAGAGCGCAGTGAAAGCCCATTGCTTTGGCACCTACACACAAACACTAAAAGTGTTTACATGTCAAAGCATCTTTCTGAGCTGTATATCATATCACATCACATATTTAGACGTGAACATCTCTGAAGCACTGACAGTTTACACGCAGATGTCTTTAGTGTAAATGTCTGAAATACAAACCTCGATTTTAGCTTTAAAGTCAAGGTTTCGAGTTGCCTTTTTTTATATACATCCAGCAGATTTAATGCAAAAATTAGAATCCTCGTGGAGTTCGAGTGGTTTCTGGATAACTGGTTATGCTTGTGCTACTAACTTGTGATACACCACTACATTCCCCAGCCAGTGGTACTTTGTCTTCCCTTTTGTTGATGTGCAAGTTAACATATATTGGATTCATTAAAGCTCTGTGCTGAAAGCAGTTCACTGTTATTGCTCAATAAAATAGATAGATAGATAGATAGATAGATAGATAGATAGATAGATAGATAGATAGATAGATAGATAGATAGATAGATA
>JAPQRN010000018.1:22559527-22583156 GCA_037367275.1 Coranthus polyacanthus
AGCAGAAATGAGTTTCCTCCACTGGGTGGCTGGGGGGAGCTCAGAGTAGAGCCGCTGCTCCTCCACATCGAGAGGAGCCAGTTGAGGTGGCTTGGGCATCAGGTTAGGATGCCTCCTGGATGCCTCCCTGGGGAGGTGTTCTGGATATGCCCAACCGGGAGGAGACCCCGGGGCAGACCCAGGACACACTGGAGGGATTATATATCGGAGGAGCTGGAGGAGTTGGCCGGGGAGAGGGAAGTCTGGGCTTCTCTGCTTTGGCTGCTGCCCCCGCAACCCAAACCCGGATAAGTGGAAGAAGATGGATGGATGGATGGATGGATGGATGGATGGATGGATGGATGGATGGATGGATTTTATCTCCTTTAATTAGGTTTGCTATTAATACTTTCTGAGATCTTAACAATCCATGTAGCAAACAAAGACAAAATATCATTGTGCAAATGGAACAAATTGAATTTTTTTATTGTTTGTTGTTAAGAGGGTCGCCATTAGCTTCCACTGATGCGGTTGCAAATCTTTCTGGGATAGCAGTCAATCTGAAAAATGTTCCCTCTTATGCACCAATAAACATACTAAGTCAGTGCTAAGAACAGAGTACTAAGAACTGTGTAGATGCCAAACCAGAGCTTTAAGACCACTGAAGAATGGACTTACATTCATCAGGTGATGAGATGAATGTACTCCAAATGAATGCCCTACATTTGCTGGACGCTTTAACGCCAACCTGTTTACTAAACACATTAGGCTGCTATGCATCAATTCTATTAAATATGTTAGATCGTCCACGAGTAAAAAAAAAATCACAGAATCTGTATAGTGTAGACACTGTATATTTATGGCAAGATATGGCAACAGAGTCATAGGGAGAACCAAAATCCTCAATTTGATTGCCAGTAAGTACAACCTTTTCAACACTAAACCAGTTACATACAGATACATTAGCCAGTTTGTTTTTAGAAGCTGACTCTTAAAGTGGTTGAGTTGTGCAGATGATGATGATGTCAGAGATGCATTAGTTTAATGACTGCTTTCAGCCAGGCTGCTTACATAAAAAGCAAATCATGTCTGCATCATTTGAATTGGAACATTTAAACTGCCAATATCTGCCAACATGTGTGTCTGGCATTTGTAACAAATAAGCCAAGTGTTTTTGCCGAAATGCAAAATTCAGTAAAAACTAAAAATAGATACACAGATAAAATTAAAAAAAAAAAAAAAAATACGAATCTCTTCTTGCCATGACAATCTACAGCAGTGTATAATGTTTTAATTGTATAGTTACTGATATTGATGGGGTACAGGAAACTGTACTGTAGCTGCTAATGATGTGAGGATTCTTTTGCTAGAGGGATTTAAGTGTATCTGACACAAGGCTGATTATAAATGGTCACAACAAATCACAGAATGACGTGTAATTGACCTTTTCATGGTTTATTAATGCCGATGTGTTCTGCTGTGTGCAGGCCACAGCTCATTTAGCCTGCCTGTGAAATATGGAAAGAGGAAAGTACATAAGCGGGGGAAATAAAAAAACGGAATATTTATCACGACAACACTGGTCTGAACTTTTACATTGTACAACAGTTCATTTAAATTGGTGAAATATGATAAGAGGCACAGTACATGTTTTTTTTTTTTTTTTCAATATGTCATTACATCTGTGACAGCTTTACAAAATATCTACGAAAAATTCAGAGAGAGAGGGGGAGGTTGTCAAGGTAGTTTTGAGTGGCTTCTATTACAATAAAATAAAGGAATAATGAGCACAGTCATTTCAAATTAGTCATGGGCATTTGTTACAACCTTGTGCGATTACACAGTTGGGGAACATAGCTTCCTCAAAGGCCCTTTATACATTACGTTATACATTGCCATATTATTATGTATGGTTACAACCATTTTATTTGAGCCGTGATTCATGTTTATTTATTGCAAGAGGATTATTATATAGACGTTTCTCACTACAGATATTTTAACCAGATATAGCAATTAGCACAGGTGTAATTCAGGCAGGACACATCGGATTTAACATACATATACATATATATATATATATGTATGTATATATATACATACATATATATATGTATGTATATATATATACATATATATATAAATGAATTACTGCATTGAATGCATTTGGCAAATGCGTCATTCATGTGTTCTAGAGAAGTCCTGAGATCACAAACCCCCCCAGCAGAGTCTGAGATTCACAATTTTAAATTAATAAACAAAAACTATTACACCTATATGCACAAGAATAGTTTTTTGCTTATTTCTGAAGGAGGCGGAAGAGAGGATTTTTTCACAGATGTGTAGCCAATGGGTAAGGCGCTGAGTTCAGTGCAGCGAAGGCTGGACGAATGAACGCAGACTGAGTTATAAAGTGTGCTAATTGGGGGTGGGGCAGTCTGAAGTCGTGAACGGTCGGACGAAAAGGGGGCTTATGACCAGCTCTGATTTCTGTTTCTGCCATGAAGCTCAGTTTGATATGATAAAAATGTCTGTCAGTTTCAGTACGTAATGTTATAATGTCACTGAATGTGAAAAGTTCCAAAAGATGATCATATCCGTCACACTTATATATAATAATTCCACTATGTTGTGGTTTCTAACATCAGTTGCTTCAGTTATGTGGGGTAAAGTGGATGCAAATGCCCACAAAATATGCCAGATTTAGAAATGAAAATATGCTCTCAGATCTGGATCATCTTCCAGATCAGCAAGAAAATTATCACGTTGATAGATATTGTCATGCAGCATGTGTGTGATTTTTTTTTTCACAGAGTAGCTGCCTTCATTTCTGAGAAAATCACAATAATGTCAAACAGTGCCCTATCTCCCAATGGTGAAGAATCCTTTCAAAAATGACAGAATCTGGACATACAGAGAGACGGACCCTCTCATTCATCACTTCTGACCCATAGTGTCACACATTTGCGACACTGTGGGTTGCAAATGTGGGTCACAAGCGTGTGTGTATTTACCTACAGAGACCTTTTTGTTGAGTTCGGCACATTTGTGGGTGTGGACCTTTGGGCATTGAGTGTGTACCTCCAGCCAATAACAGTGCAGCACAGGGCACACGGGTGGAACTCTGTAAAAATGTAGTGACTCTGGTTACAAGGCTGTCTCCTCTCTCTACTCTAATCCCTAAAACAAAGCCTAATCTCCCTAATAAAAAACAAACCCACAGTAAACCGAAACAGACCTCAACCATTCAGGTATAAACTTCCCCTATGGTCGCGTGAGGGTGCTTTAGAACATAACAACTGAGAAATGATCAGAATATAACCTTTTATTTCTCAGTTTCACACCTTTTTCACGCTAACACCCCCCTCTCCTTATGCACTCTCTAGGTAGCTCAGTCTCGAACAGACTGTTCTACTGTTTGTTTATTGGCTGAACTGAGAGGCTGTGTGACAGTGAGAGATAAATACAGCAGTATTCTATTTTTCCTGAATACAAACATTTAACAAAGTGACTGGCCAAGTTATGTTTGACATATGTTTCCCAAGCTTTACACATATTAATTAATAAATAAATGACCTTGAGACACTCGAGCTCCTCATCACTAATTAGCTCAAAGTAGACAACGAAAAACACACACATAGACTTGTATGCTAATTTCTAACCCGCTAATCAGTATAGTGGCTTTTTTTTCAGTCTCTGTGGAGTGTTACTGTAGCACATAGTGGCAGTAATGGATTCACTAATATAAACAGAATATGCTATGGAGTAACAGTTTCTCTAAGTTAAGCTAATTTTAGTAAGAGGATTTCACACAGAAACACGTGCTTCTTAAGAAGCTATATCTGTATACACTGCAACCTTTTAATTCCTTATGTTAATGCACTAGGTACTTGGGATGTGTGATTAAGTGTGCGTGTTTTAATTTCATATTGACGTAGAGTGAGGAATAGGTCCCAATCAATGCTTGGAAGCTCGCTCACTGCAATATTTAATATCTCACTGTAGGGACACATGACAGGACTATCATCATATGATACTCATGATAAGGCAGAAAGGATGTTCTACTAGTGTTGCATACTCCTCTGTAATGATCATATACACTGCTGGGTGGAGGTGTGTTGTACAGAAGAGCTCCCTCAGATATCATTAGCTGCTGTGCTGTGATGAAGAAGCAGAAATCATATCATGTAATCCCCTCCTGAGACACTTTTAATTAATAAGAGCTTTGCTAAAGAGGCCCTCCTCCACTTAGGCTCTCTGGGTTTTCTTGAAGGTAATCGATTTGTGTCTCTCCTGCTGCCAATGTGTCTGGCGGACATCTTTTACAGTACAACCCTCACGCCACGAGCAGTCTGTGTGTCTGCCGCTGAACCATGCAGGGCCAGATGACACCTTCAGTGCCACGGATCGCGTTTCCTGCGTGGTATCTGTTTCTTGCTGGAGTTGCAAGGCTCAGGCAGGTTAACTAATCAGTTTTACTCTTGCTCTTGGCCACTAACTACACTACAAAGAGGTTCCTCAACACTGTCGACCACATGTTCTGTACTTTAAAATGAACTTGCATTGGAGATTAACTAAAAAAAAAAGACAACGTAAGATGGTATGCATGGGGTGTATGTACAGAAATGTAGAGTCGAGTCATGTCAACATGGTCTCTGACGATGCTACTGGATGAACCGTGGATAAGGGCACATACAGCTGGGAAACAGCAGCCGTAGTGTTTTTGAAGCACCTTGCAGCTTTTAATGGATGCCCTGCTAACACTGTTCTCCCATTATTGACTTGAGCTGACTGTTAAATGGATTGATCCAGCTTGCTGTTAAATGGATTGATTTGTAAGATACAGGTGTCTTACTGTACATTTAAGAGACAAACGTTTGGTTCTCTCACGTAGTCTCTCACCAAGTTAATTTAGACTTCAGCTGTTAGCAAAGAAATAACCTCAAAGGTCTGTCCGTAAAATGTGGGCAGTAAGATAAAAAAGGCAGCTATTGGCGCAAACAATAAATGCTTTCTTGTCAACAATACTATAACCAAGGAAAATAACAGAAAACACACTGTTAACATTTTTTTTTTTTTCTCCAGCTTAGTCCGTGCTCACATTTTTAACAAGAGTTAGTTTATTCTCTACTGTCCAACATTATGGCTCTCTGTTGAACATGCTCAGTCTCTGTAAAAGAGCAAGTCTTTGCACAATTAACCTAAAGCATGAAAAGTGAGGGTCATTTAACGTACTATCAGTGACAATTATTGTGAAATATAGAAAACGAAAGAGCAGAGCCCAAAATGAGAGCGTAGCAGGAAACAAATGGGAAGGGGACACAGAGGGAATCTTCTTTTTGTCTGCTTGTGACCGAGCCTTTCCAGATTTTTAATCTTAAAGAACAATGCGGTTTCAGTACTACTTTCTGACTTATAGCAGTAAGATCGGAAAATAGTAAACATTACTGTAAACAGTAAACATTTGTTGCAACTGATTTGGTCTGTTTTCACTGATTACACTATTACATATGCATGATTTACCTGAGAAGTTAGTTTTTCTAAAATAGTTTGTAAAGCGTTGTCCCCAGTGTGTCCTCCACTTCGAGGTTTAATTATCTTCTATATCACCCACTCAGCATTCTGTATGATATAGTACATACCACAAGTTGTCAAATTATAACTGCAAAACAACACCTCTTTTCATTTGCAATGTTGTCACATATGATGCATTGACCTTTTTACACATTACTGTAGATGAAATGTCAATGATGATTGTGAGGATGTTATGGAATATTTATTTTTAATTATATATTATATTTCCTGGCATCTACATGGTGAATAATTATACAGTTTTTATGTTAGGTGTTCCATTAATAATCGTTTAGTTTTGATAACACAGGGATTTACAGAGAAGCTCCCAGCGGAACAAAGCCAACTGTGAAAGAAGTTGAAGAAAAGGCTTTTCTTCAAGACATTTCATCTCGGACATTAAATCATCAGATAAATGGGGGGCAAACTGAATGTAGGAGATAGCTGTATTATCTCGGAGGAGGTTTTTGTGGAATGAAGTAATCTAAATGCATTTGTGCACTGACACAGCACACTTTGAGTAGAGTAGAGGTTTCTAGAAATGTTGCAGTTGCCAGAATGATCAATAATCCGATTAATAGAACCAAAGGAAAAAACACACCGTGTACCTTTAGGAGACTCTCCTAAAGAGGCAAGTCTGGGAATTTGAATAGAGAAGGGGTCCACTTCAGTGTGCATGTGAATGCGGGTGTGTTTCACGTCTCAAAGTATTAAAAGATAAGCCTACATGTAACAACTCATGTTCTACATACTCAAACATATTTCAGTCAGGACCACTCTCGTCAAAAATTGAATTGAATACTTGCTCATCTGCATAAGTTATGTGTATTTGTCGGTATGGCTCTGTTCTGGGAGCCGCCTGCCCTTCCACGTGCATACGTGGAAAGCCTAAGCAGGAAGTGCACACCTCCCTGCTCTTCCATGAGCATACATGGAAGCCAGGGCAGGGAGAGCAGCATCAAGAGCCCCCCCCCAGGGAACAGAACAGAGCAGGCATCAAATGACAACAAAATTACATTGATTAAGTCAGTTACAGAACGAAAAAGTGGAGCTGGGGTGGAGGCGGGTTTTGAAGAAGAGCAGCAGTGATAGCTGAGCAGGTTAAATATGACACCCTGAGTAAGATTAGCCAATGGGATGTGCGGAAGAGAGTCAGCTGATGAATCAGCTGATGTGGCTGACATTGAGATCAGCTGCTGTCAGTCATGTACTGATATGAGGGCTAAGCTGGACTTCATGGCCTGCCTGAACTACCGCTACGCTCCATATTTACAAAATCACTTCGAATTTGCACCGATGCCGATATTTTTTGTGAGAACCATTGTTTTTCAGAGCAGCCTCGATCCTATTGGACACTGCTTGCGTCATTCAAGGCCACTCTTTCAGAAAGCCAGTGGTCTGTTTGGAGCGGCTCTTTGACCAAGTGTTCGCAGGGAGGGTACCGTCTTTTCTTCATGTCATCATCATCCGTACTGTACCCTGTCAGATCCAAAGAAGTTGCCTTTTTTAGTACAAGATCCATTTTAAGTAGCAACTGCAATTGTATTGCAATTGTATTGTATTGCATTTCTTGCAACTTTTTCAAAATGTAAAAAGACGCCACAGTGCCCTTGACCGCCTGAAAATATAAAATGATGTACTAGCACTTCATTTTACTAGTACATGAGTACTAGAACAGGTGGGCAACTTGTTTTAATTTTGACGGACTGATGAAGCACATCTCAAGTCCTTTCTGAAAGTAGATGTAAAGTTTATAATGTATAATGTGACTGTGCAAGCATATTAAAGTTTATTTATATTATAAGTGGAGTGGTATTAGCTTAACTTATACACTCATTATTGTAGTTAAAAGTTCAGTATGTAGGATTTGGGGGGGTCGGGGGGCTAATTGCCAGAATGGAATCTAATATTCATGATTATGTTTTCATTAGAGTCTAATATATATACCTGAAAATGTGTTTTCGTTACCATGGAATGAGTTCTTTATATATTCACAGGGAGTGGACAGTGTCTTGGTAGTGTCTTATCTCGGCACAGTGGAGAGGGAAGATACAATGGTATCCTCATTTGGGCACATCACTCTCTGTAAGACAGCTCCACTGTCTGTGGTGGATGATGAATACTCATAATTCATCACTCCCAAAATCCATAACCAGCTCCTTGGTTTTGGTGTTCAGTGAGAGGATTTCTGATATTTCTAGATATAATAATGATAGTTATTATAATTATTGCATAATTAATTAAAAAAAATAAATCCCTGTTGATGAAAATATCTAATAGTTGTGCAGCTGTAAAATTGTAGAGCCAGGAAATAATGTTTTTAAAAGCACAGCAAGTATGAGGGAGTTTGCTGAAACCTTTTAAAAGAGAATGTTATTGAGATGTGCAGCAGGGCAGACTAATGGATTCCACATACACTAGACTGACATTTTAAAGGAACAGCACTGTTAGGCGACAACCGATTAATAACGGGCCTGCCTCTATCCATAGAGATGCTTATTAGAATATGAGTTTCAAAAGAATCCGTCTTCAGAGCATTGTCCACCAGTGTCCAGCCGTAATTTGTTGTCACTGTGGCTTTTAGACAGTGGTGTCGCCTCGGCCAGAATAAGAAGTAGTAAAAGCACCCCGGCTGAGAATAAGTATCAGAGATATGGCATAGGAGGGAAAGAGAGCAGTCCTTTTCCAAATGACTATAATGGATTTGTTACCCTTCTGATTTACATTTAAATGAAAATCTTTTATCTGGTGGTCCACCTATTAATGAGCAAACTCTGCTTTGACAGATGTGACTCGTCTCTCCATCACGAATAGAGAGAACCAAAATGATGATGTTGTACATTGCACAAAACACAACGCATTAAAAAAACAACACTGATTTTACTTATTTATTTTTATTGTTTGTCTTAAACGACTGATTATTATTGATTTTGTTTGTATTTATAATTAAAAAATATAAACATAAATGGTTAATCCGTAAAAAATAATTACAAAGTTTTATACGTTACTCATTGCACTGCGCTGTGTTTTTATGACAAAGACAAGATGGCAGTTGCAGAAGCTGTAATATTTTCTATTTTAAAATATTAAAATGTGAGCAGATTACATTACATGGACAGAAGGGTGATGTGGAATAGTCTATAGAGCAGTTACAAGCTGTGCATCCAACAGTATACTGTGTAATAAATTAAAAATACATGAATGCTGATGTCATTCCGGTTTTATGAGGATTTTTGGACATGTTTGCAGTGTATTTATCAAAGGTTGTGACACAGCCCCTGGGGTAGAGACAAAGATCCCCTGTGGTAGAGATGCATGCTCCAAAGAAAAGTCCACATTTCTGGTGGGAAGGAGAAACACAACGTTGTGAACATTATGAAACAGAACAGCCTTATTACAGCCTTATTCACAAAAGGCTAATGATATGCTGGCGCAAACACGGCCATAAAGTTTTGACCTTGTTTTGCTTCTAGTGTTTCTAGTGTTTCAGGCGTTTCCTTGCATTTCAGCGCACAGGTTGATCCGTGATGAAAACTACAAAAACCCTCAAATTATGTGTCTTTAATGAGAAGAGACATGTAGACACAGAGCTCTCTACAATTACAAACCGACTTTCATGCTTCTATAGTATTTTGCATCTATAACACAATCTACTGAAATGTCCATCAAAATAGGCTCCAGCTTATACGGATTCAGACAGGTCTGAAACATGTTTGATTAATGTCTGGCTCTTAAAATAATGTCATGCGTCACTGAATATATCTGGGATTTTGCAGAAACATTAGTAGTGATGTTCTGTTTGGTGTCACAGTTGACTGTGTGTCACGGCGTCTCCGAACTCCAAAAGACACTGTGTGTATTTATGCATTTACGTACATGGAGCAGCAGCTGTAACTTCATTATCACCAGATCAGTCAAAATCTGATGGTTATTAATGTTGTGTGTTCTGCAGCTGTTACACTCTGGGATTCGCTCTGATCTCCATCATCACTTTTTTATATTTAAGTGCCTGAAACTCTGAGATAACACACGCATACCGACCTGATCCCTCTAACATCTGACATAAGACTTCGCGCTTGACATCATTAAGCATTAATTCAATATCATTCAAGCCTCGCAAACTCGAAGATTTGGAGAAAGAGAGAGATACAGAGAGAGACAGTGAGTCAGAGTTGAGTTTGTGCACAGTTAACACCAGCTTTTAGCAGGTGTAATTGCAGAATTGCCGAACTTCGTGTAACAATTTGAGCTGGTCTTTTGTGAATTCGACGGTTTTTGCAACAAGGCTTATTTGCATAGAAAGGGGCTGATTTTGCGCTGAATGTATAACCCCTCATTTACATAAAATTAGTATGCATTACTTTACAATGAATTACATTGCAGACACTCTGCTTGGGAGCGCAGTTTGCAGTGAATTCCAGGTTTTGCAGGTGCTTTGTGAATTACACACAAAAAAGCCACACAGTGATTTTGTCGATCTGGCCCTCTGTTTAGAATACCTTGTGGAATAGTCATGGAATTAGTGGAATATTCATTTTCATTAGGAGTATTAAGTATTAAGTAAAGAACCACACACAAGGAACACAATTCAGTTAAAAGAGTCGTTAAAGGTTATTATTTACTAGAAGAGAGGGTGGGGGTCTGGGAAGCAGGTCGCTGAGGCCCAGTGTCCACACCTCTCCACAGACAATAAGGGTTAATGTGTAATGGGAAGGGGGAGACAAAGTCCTAATAATCATGCTTCTGCAATGCTGCAATTGTAGCATCAGGAGCAGAAGCAGCAGTAGCCATCCTTTTGCAGATATTGTTTCCAGGTTGTTTCATGGTTAGCCTCTCCTTCCTGGATGGTTAGTTTCATCTTCCTCAAACTCATCCTGCTGCACATCTGGCTCCACAAAGTCATCATTACTGATGCAGAATTTGTGCAGAAAAGCACCACCACTGGTGCAAAAGTAGAGTTCACTTGAAAGGAATGTATGATTTTATGTTGTTAGTTTTATATTAATCATTTATTTTGATAGTTGAGTAGTTTTGTTCTATAATGTTCATCTGCTGGGTGCTGGATAAAGAAATCAGCTAGGGTAGAAAAAAATCCACTGACCAGTATAGCTCTTATGTTAGGATTGTTTTTTTGTTTTTTTTTTAACCTCAAGAGCCGTGAAAAAGCCACACGCACAGCCCTGGCAACATGTCCTGGCCTCTAGGGTCTGCACTGGCTCTGTAAATGGCATGATGAAACACACGAGGGAAGCCAGGCAGGGATACCCTCCATCTCCAAGGATCTACCATCTCAGAGTGGCTCAACATAAAAGGAGCTTCACCTTAGGACCTGTGCTGGCCCAAGTAGGCCAGTAAATACATTCTGAAAGTGTCCTCTGTGGTCCCAGAACACATATAGTTGAACTGAAAGGAAAAATTTCTTGCTGAAATAATCTTCTTCCCATTTGGTTTTATACAAATGTGACTGCCATCTATTCTACTATTTATTTTTGCAAGAATTTAATTGAAGTAATGTAAAATGTTATTTTTTTTATTATTACTCATTATTATATTTGTCATATTTTTAATATTTTTATATATATAATATGTTTATGTATGAATTGTCATGATTACTTACATTGGTGGAGTAATAAGCCTGAGGGCAAATGGATGGGATGTGACAGAGTGATGTTCCGTGCTTCTACTTTAAGTTGGAGATTAAAAAGAGTTGAACGTGGAATCTGCTGTCCCTGTTACCCATGACCCTCATTTATTGTAACACTAGTTAAATACAACCAAGTCAAAACTATAGTGTTACACTACCAACCACATGACTAAAGGCAGGTGATCCGGCAGGGGATGGCTGAAACCATCTCCAATAGCCTGGAGTTCCTCCTATGATGGAATATGTACCACCGATTACACACACCACAATACCACAACGCTACCCGGTGGACAACTTCATGAGCTGTTGTACAGGGCGCATCAAAAACCTCTGAGACTACATGATAGGAGGTGGTATTTGTAAGCCTGTATAAGAAAATACCTGCCAGTGCTTTCCCCCAACATGGACATTCTCCCGCTGACCCTCAAGGAGTTAAATGAAAGTCTTCTCACCAAAATACACCTAAGCACAAGTGTGTTCAGATTGAGGCACCAGTAGCCCCCCGATGTCAACCTGCATAAAAGAGATTACATGATAGCAGCTCCATGACTGAACAAGACCAAAAGTTCAGTCAGATGTGTCGACTGTCCTTCCATCATTATCTGTTCATGCAGCTCTGTTCTGACTGTGAGGTCAGGCGAGGTCACAGCGACCATGCCCATTGGCCACCAAAATCTTTACACTTCATCCGTGAACTGAGACTAAATGATTCTTTGTGCCAAATCTGAAGAAATTCCTTCAAGGTATTACTGAGATATTGCATTCGTAAGAATGGACAGACATGAGGTCACAGCAATCTTGACCTTTGATCTTTGGCCATCAAAATCTTCATCAGTTCATCCTTGGATCCAAGTGAACATTTGAACCAAATTTGTAGACAGGCTCTTTGTAAGATATCATGTTTTAAACATAAAAGGGACTGATGGGCAAACCTAATAATAGAGAGGTGTGGACGCATCTAAAAATAATTTTATTGATTTAAAAATGATGTCACGAGTCTATGATCAGAACTTAGCCCATAGTAACGTTCTGTTATACAGAAATAACAGACTGTATAATGCTGTCATCATTATGACAGAATTGGGTATTCAGCAAAGCCATATATTATATTACTTTATATGAATATTATTTTTACATTATGTTCGCTACGGGTAAAGGTTAGATAGCTAGTATTGTACTGTACTTATATTCAAATGCTCATAGAAAAATATAGCTAAAGCTGAGCTGCTTTTTGATTGTCAAGTGTTTCTGACCAAAAAGTGGGTCAAATTAGTTAAATGAAACATTAGATGTTAAGTTCACAGTTTTTAAACCTGGTTTGTGTGTTCGCGATGAACACATTATGTACATTGTAATTATATGTTTGGATTTGTTTTAGAGGCTGCTGTTACATTTCAATGGCAACAGTTTGTTCTAATGCAATGTGGCATCCAAAGATGTTTGGATGTACTTTGTTTCAAGCTTCAAGTCAGTGCTGACGTTTGCACCCATGGTAACTTGGTTGACAATATGAAGAACATCTAATCTAGCTGGCAGTTTGTTTAGTCGTATTTAGCTGGCTTATACTTGATCATTAAAAAGAAAAGCCATAAATAACATTGATCATGGTTGAGTGCAGTGAAAGCATGCATAATTAAACCTCCACACCCGCGAAGCAGCGTATTGTTATCGCTCATGTCTGTGCTGTGTGACCATAACCCACAAATGTCATCAATCTTTATGAAACTTCAGCCCTGTAGGAATTACTTGGACATTTTCATCTTTTATTGGAGAGTCATTAGTTAAGAGATGGATAGGATTTGGCTTTTACTTCTTGCTCAGGAATTATTTATGAGAGACACTGAAGAAGACAACATTATATGACCGAGCCGAGGCTGGAATTTAGCTTGGATTTTTTGGTATATCACCCCTTTAATTCCAATAACCAGAAAACCCCAGGTTATGAAGACCTGAAATGGAGGTAAAAACACTGGAGACGAAGATTTCCACACGAGACAATTATAGATAATACAAAATGAATAAACCCTTGAAACTTATTTAAGTAAAAACATTTAAAAAATGGTCGTTGCCATAGACAGTGAAGAGCAACACTATTCACATATGACATGGGAGTAGTCATCACGCTCCATGCCCAAAAGAAAACAGCGCTCACACACAACAACAGAAAATATGGAATACAGGAATAATAAATGTGCAGTATGAAGGGAGTGCAAAAATTCACAACACACAACATTGAAAGGAGTGTGAATCTCAGGTGAGAGACTATGACCAAAGCCTCCACCATCAGGACTGTTCCTACAATGGCAAAGAGCCATAGTCAACGTCACAAAGTCAGAGGCTAAACACTAAAACAAGTATAATATTTCTTGGGGAGAAAAGGGCAGTCTTACAGTCAGTCGAGTAAACAGTGATTTTAAGAGGCAAAAACGTAATTTACCACAATGCAAAAAGCTCACAAAGTATAACCCCCAAATGCAACCACGCAAGACACAACAAAATGGCACAAACCAAATGAAACACAGGCTAAACAAAACAATAGAAAGCAACCGGAGCAAAGCAAAACAAAACAAAACCCAAACAAAACAAGCATTCTGAACGAAACAAGCTAAACAAAACAGGACTTAAAAAATAAAAAAACACAGCAGTGGCAACCGGCATCCAAAGAAACAAATAAAAAAGCCATTAAAATACAGCCACAATAAATGCAACTTCCAGGGATTTTTTTCCCCTGGATTTATACATGATGTTGAATGGAAACGTAGTAAATAAATATCTGAAACATAAAAACAAAAATTCCTAGTAAAATATTCTCGTAGTAATAATCTTCTCTGCTACCAGTAAAAACAGCCAACTGTATGAGACCGTCAACAAACAAACAGGACTGTAAACCACGTATAATAAAATCCACTCCTCCTTACTGTACAGTAGGTACAGTTCACATCTACTGCACCTGACACACACTGAATATTACATCTACAACACTCCTTTTAATGCCTCAGCTAATAATATATTTTGCCATCAGATTTCCTCAAAGAAAGAAAAACAATCTTGCTCAGGTCATTCTGTTGTTATAATTTCACATCACATAGTGTCTGTGTAGAGGATGCAGTAACAGACAGGAGTCAGTAGCAGATGAAGGTGTACCAGCTAAAGCTAAACGAGTAGTGCCGACTTTTCTAACATTTGGCACCGGAGTTGAGAGAAACACACTACCCTCCGGTTTTATTCCAGTTCGGGGTTTGTTCCATTCGCGGACTATCAGCAGATCATTAGCAGACCCCGTCCCTCCTCCATCTCTTTCTAAACCTCCTGCAGCGTCGTAACACAGTGTGGAGTTAATACGGGAGTTACACGTTACTTTCTGTTGGCAAATAGTTTTACCAGTAACAGACAATCCCTCCCGGTCTTGGTTTTGTATAATATGTGATAGAAACGCGTTAACGCAGCGTAAACAGCATTAGATGAAGCTGCTCATTTGTTCAACTCTGCTCTTCTCATCACATCAAAACTCATTTTTCTCCTTATTACGGTTATTTGTCCTTATCATCGTTTGCTCCGGGTTCCTTCAATGCATCAGGCTCAGAATAAAAAGGCTGTGATCTGTAACTGTATGAGTTTATATTTCCAACCTCACTGTTGTCAATATTAGCATGATATACATATACTTCTTTGTGACTTAGCTTAACTGACTCCCTTTTCTTACGTGATGCTAATTTTGTGAGACAAAAATTCCTCCAAATGCCACCTAAGTGATTATGGACATGCATATATATTTTAAAATCCAGTTCCTGGACTATTTTCCTACATATTAAAGATCTGTGGTTATTAACCTGGAAGTTGCACTTCCAACGTTATGGAGCGAACTGAGGTGAGACCTACAAGAAATAACACAATCACAGCATGTGAATATCATGGTGAATATCTAGTCTTAAACTCAAAAAAAGATGCACCTACGCGCAACACACTGACGATCACACTGATCACGGCAGAGGCAGAAAAGCAGTTTCCCAAGAGAGAGATCCTGAAGCTTATATACTGTGCCAAACAATTTGAAAAGGCAGAAGAGGGGGTGGATACAATGCCTGTCCTGACCTATGGTAAGGCGGGAGGGACAACATTCCACTGCCGGCTACAATTTGACATCTCCTTTTGAACCTATAGTGCTTCTTACTGACTCTATACGCATTCCATAGTTAGCCAAACAAGTAGCCCTCAGGTAAAGCCATGTTATTTGTGATTTACAAGACAAACGTTGTCCTATTTGTGTTCAACGATCACAAATACAAATCAAAAAAATTATTCTCATCATCATTTCCTAGGTTGTCACAACCGTTTATGGAGTGTGAATTTTTTTTTTTTTTAATTTCTGGACATGTCCTAGTGTTGTTATTGCTATACTTTAATCAGACATGGCATGTATATTTTCACTCCTTTTTTCACACCTTTAATAGCATGTCAGTTGTCACTTTTTGACAATACATTGTGATATTGAGCAAGATTCAACCTTCAGTAATTGGAAAATAATTCATGCTGAGGAAAACATATCAGCATTTCTCTAGTATTCCATAAGGAATTGTGATAAAACATATTACCATAAAAAACCTGGTACACAAGCTGAAGTAATGAAGCTTCAATTTCACATTAACTCAAGAAATCAATCAAAACTTCTGATGCTAATAGGAAATAATGACTAAGATGATGAACATCATTGAAGCAGAAAATAGTCCTAGACTGCGTTAAGTTCAAGGATGGTTCTCCTCTAGACACTGAATTGTGTAGGTGGATGAACAGAAATGTATTAAATTAGTAAACATGTACAATTCTTGATTCTTTTAATGAGAGAACAGTAATTAAAAAAAGAAGTGGTGACAGATGTCGAAAAGAGACAACTCTTCTTTACAGAAAAACGAATGTTGCTCAAGATGAAATACTGTATGATACTTCTGTGTAATCAGGACAATCAGAGATCGCAGACCCTCACCCCCTCAGATCAAATCCACCCCGCTGAACAGCTCCACTATGTTGTGAATACAAGACCCTTAAATCATATCCCCAAGCTTTGAATTGGTTTACATCATGAATAGGTTTTTTTTTCTGATAGCATTTATATAGCTAAAGCAGAAACTTGTATGGAAATCTAATATATCAATCCATATATCTATACCTATACCATATCAATATATCCACATCTCTACGCCATCTAATATAGATTTTTCCATTAAATACTAATGGTGAAGAATCTAGGATCCAGATCCAGACAGATGTCACGACCAACCTTGTGATCAACATGTGATGCCGTTTTGTAACATTCATCTAGTTCACCCCACCTTACAAAGATATACAGCACATACCATATTAGCATACTGTAACACATCAACTCATACATTATTCACAATGACGTTTTTGTCTACCGCATCAAACTGTGCCTTGAATCTTTACAGGCGGAAGACAATCTATACGTCATGGAGCCATTATAAGGGGGTGTATGCATCACTGCCACCACAGACTGGGGTGTCTGCTCAAGTGTTCCAACACTGACACACCTTTGCTTGTCATTTAACCAAAGAGCATCTAGCAAAGACATGGAGTGTAACTTCCAATTAGTTTTCGGGAGATTTATTCATGGAAGTGTTAAAATGTGTTAAAAAATGTTAACAGCGTAATGGATTTTAAATGACTGCCACACTGCAACACTATAGCATAATATGAGCTGAGATGAGTTTTGTATGACCTCTAATGTAGATAGCCTGCTTTAATGCTTCATTTGTCTGATGTTTTTGTTTTTAATAAAACAAAACAAACACAGTGTATTCACTGATATTTCATGTAAACTATTTTTATGTGGAAAAAATGTCACGTTTAAAGGTCCCGTACTGTGAAAATTCACTTTTATTGGGTTTTTTAGGTTTATATAAACTCTGTGCCGTAAAATAAAAGCTGTGAAAATATGAACTTGCTCAGTAATGTAAAATCTGACAAATTACTGACAAATCTATGCTCTTTTTTTTGTCAACACCATTACAGAAGTCTTTAATATACACATATACGTGGTATAGATAGAACTTTAAGTGTTAAGATATGGGACCTTTAAAATTAGAACTGCCAACAGGTCGGATTTACACATGATTTACACATTCTACGTTAATTTGTTTTAATAAAATATTGAAGCTCCCCAGTTTCTGACTTGTCCTAAAATTTGTGTCGTGATACATTCCCTATTGTTAAATATAGTCACGATAAATCCAGATTAAAAATATGGGCATTTATACCTAGAGCCGTCACTGAAATATAGGAATGCATTGATTTTTGCACCATTTATGTTTAAACATTCAACATTTGCATTTGTTAGTGTGGGATCTGAAAGATATTTCAAGACATTTCTAACAGTTTACCACAGCAGTGTGAAACGTCGTCAGGTCACCTATTTTTATATTTAGTCTTTTGATTTAGAGCTACACAAAGACGGTGTGTATTTTTAAAAATTTTCCTGTTTTTCCCAACTGTTTTCGGCTCCTGCGGCTTTAAGTGAATAAATTTACATGTATTAATGACTTATTTTTATTTTCAATTTGCGAACAGATCATACGTACGTAGCTTAAAAAGGGAGAACCTTCCCTAATTTTCTCCATTGCCTACATCCATGATAAAAGTGACTGTTGGCTTAGAGATGGAGTCCACAAACAATAACTGACTCCAACGCAAACTTCACGTGTCAATGTTGGACCTTTAAAAAATCTATAAATGAAGCAGCAGTTATGTATGGCGCATCTAAAGCAGAGATTGTTGGACAATAGTATGGAGTTACTTGATATTTGACCACACTGCCTGGTAAATGTTTGAAGAAAAGGCTGAATTATTTATATAATGAAGTCTATTCAGGCAGGTGTTTGAAATGGGTCTAAATGATTCTTTATTCTTCTACTCTGAATACTTTTCAGTACATTTTCAATCATGTTTGTATTTATATATTTTTAATATAAATATATTCATTTTAGACATCTGTATACGTGTATGTACATACAAAATATTTAAAAAACACACACATACCTCATCCTCAAATCCACTAAGATTTGAGGACAAACACCGGTCAAAGAGTGTGTTGCTGCTGTTCATTACTTTTAATAATTTTTTCTTACTGTGTTCTAAAACTTTTTTGGTAGTCAAGAAGATGTGTTTTTAATGCACGCTTGCACTTTGTGTTAAAGCTTATGCTATTAAAAAGGGGGCATTAAAACTCATCACATCCCAGTAGGACAGGATGCATTCAAACACATTAACTATGCATTCAGTTAGCGCAATGAATTCATTAAATAAATAAATCTCTAAACTCAGAAAAAAACGAAACCAGTTCATCTGTTCTTTTCTCCATGTTAGAGGATAAAAAATGGTGGAGTCAAGTCAGCAGAAACAATGTAATTATGACCAAAGATTACAACCACAAAAAAAAAAAACGTTACGTGGTCACATTAAAACAATGCATTTTTCACAAAGAGCACGCCACTGGGGAAGCTTAAAGTTTGGTTTATTAAAAGTAAGGAACAGAGAACAGCTGCGTTGAGACTCTGGGCGCAGGCTGAGGGTGCCGTCTCTTCAGGCTCCGCTGAATCTCGCTGTGATTCTTGTGCTGAAAGAGAGGGAGAGTTAGAGAAGGAGGTAAAAGACAGAGGAGACAGGGTTAGAAACACCTTTAAAGGTTTGAATGGTAAATTACCTTGGGTGATGAGGTGTGGTGGTCTTTGTTCCCCAACTTAAGTTATGGAACTTCATTAGTTGTGATCACCAACAGCTTTTACTGCTAAGTATGACAAGTATCATCAGTTACTGACGTGATATAAATTCTGATGCACTGGTCGTCTGTCAGACCTGTAATGACTGTATACATGTCCACTATGGAGTTCCCTAATACTGAGCATTCAACCACTATAGGACCTGTAAGCAGATGTTGTTAATTGTGCAGCGATGATGTGAAGATGAAGAAGGAACCTCTGCAGACACCGTCTTGCTTGAATATAAGCGATTTATTACAAATGAGTGCAGCGTCAATCAGGCACCATGGACAGCCTGGAGAGGTCCCGAAGCCAGTATGGAATCCTCTGAACATCAATGTCACTGTCCCCATGTTTATATCTACTGGTTGTTCTTTGTCAAAATGAGTCAAGACATCTGGTCTTCATCTAAGGAGCCCCTTATCTAATCAATATCCAAATTTCCTATAATTAGAGGCCTGTAACTATGCATGGAGTCAATTTGCAAACAAATGAGACCTATAGCTATACATGAAGTCAGTTAGCAAACAGAGATGGCCTATAGCCACACGTGTCAAACCCTGAAGTCATATAGTGGGTGAAAGTTTAAATACTACAGTATATATAGTACATAGTACACTTCATAGTGGTGGTATTATGATGCAATTTTCAACTTATTTAAGACTTATGTGTAGCCTAAAGGCATCCTAGATACTACATAGACAAAACTGAATTGATGTATGTAGAAAGTAAACTCTCATATAAAATTATTATTATGGAAGAAGATTTTGTCAAGACCAAAAATGTCAAGACTGAGACTGAGAGCATCTGTTATTCCCCTTCTGACCTGTAACACCATTGGTCTTCTTGACCTACAGTATAACACCACCAGTCCTCAGCCTGCAGCACTCCTGACATGCAGCACTCAGCATCACAACCGTGTGATGAAAATGAGTACTTGCAATATACAGCTGTGGGAAAAAATTAAGAGAGTGCTTCAAATATCCAAACCTTAGCCTCTTTGAAAACCTCTGGAATGTGATCAGGAAGAAGATGGATGGTCACAAGCCATCAGACAATGCTCTGCTGCTTGCATTTTGACGCCAGGAGTGACATAAAGCATCCAACAATAATGTAAAAGACTGAATGTCAGGACACATGAAAGCCCCTTAAACATTAGTGTTATGATGTTTAAAACAAAAACACTGTGCATTTTTCGCATTCTTTTTTCTTTGTATTTTTTGACCAGTTGTATTTTCGGCAAATAAACGCTCTAAATGGCAATATTTCTGTTTTGAATATGGGAGAAATGTTGTCAGTAGTGTCGAGAATAAATAAAACTGTTCCTTTCACTCAAACACATACCTACAAATAGTAAAACCAGTGGTCTCTTCATTTTTTTCCACCGCTGTATATATATTGCATATTCAGTATGATTACTTATATAATTCATAGAAAATGTTTAGTATGATTCCTTACATACTATGGCAGTATAATACACATTGATAATTCCCTATTGCTGGTTTATTTCAAACGTACCTTGTAATGTTTTCACCCTCACCATGGTTCTTTCCACACCTTCAGCATCACTGATGCTCCATCGTATTTCAGTCCTGAGGCATCACTGCTCCTACACCACACAACACACAGTGCTCCTACACTAGGTTACTAAGACTAACAAGATTACTTCTATAATACAGTAACAGAATGCGCGTTTACGTATAAGACAATAGTGCAGTACTTTCAGTTTTAAGTATGATTCCCCGTTTAGCCTAGTATGATTCAGTTCTCAAAACTGCTGGCCTATTCTCCTCCTTTTCTTCCTCCCTTTGCAAAATCCCAAATCAGATGACGTATAATGTAATTACACGGGGAGAAGTAAAAAAAAATCTAGAAACATTTCTAAATAAAAACGTAACCAATGGGTGTCCACTCATTGGTTAAGTTTTTGTTTAGAAAACGCAAGTATACTCTAAATATATATCTATCGCAATTATAGTATTATTATAGTGTTGTACTGGTTGCATTTTAATTGGGAACAGATTTGACAGCTAATAGGATGTTCATTATGTTGCCAGTTTCCTGATCTGTTACCTGTTAAAATTCCTAAATCTGCTTATTTATGGAGGGAGAATCCACCAACACGCTTTAATGTACGCGTTGCTTTGATTTAGATAATGATAATATACAATCGTCTCTTTCAAAAGTGCATCACAAATGCATCTGATCTGCTGCAGCTCTACTGTGCTGCTCATACTTGCTAGCGAGCGAGCGAGCGAGTGGAGATGTCACAACTCTCTCTCTCTCTCTCTCTCTCAGTTCGTGTTTCTCTGGTGTTTCTCACACATGAGTCGAGATGTGATGGTTTGCATTCAAGACCCTGGGATGTATGGTTGGATTAACAAAACATACGCCATATGCTCAGGGCATGCGCACCGATTTTTTGTCTCTGGAAACAACATTTTTTGACCTGTCAAAAAAAAAAGTCACATGTCTAAATACAATCACACAGTGTCGGGTTTTCATTCTGTTGCATGTTGGCTGCCTGTGTTTCTGTTCTGTCTGCTTTAGAAGTGATGATTTTAAGTGTATAAACAGACAGCAGTGCTAATTTAAAGCATGACTGGCCCTGACTGAGGAGCAAAATCAATGCTGATAATATATCCTGTGAGCGTGAACATGAGCAGAGATACCAGATGCTTTCACAGCCTCCCTCTAAAAATTGCACTGCTAATGTAATACTCCCAAATTTCCACCTGGACCTAAATTCTATGAATTGTGTAAATGCACTAGCGCGGAATCAAGAAAATGAGAGCAAATACCTAATGCCGGAGAGAATGCTAAATATTTATAGTAATAGGGAGCCCCATTAACAGATTGTGGTTTGAGATTACAGCATTTGAAACATAATATCAAGGAATATGAAACTGCAGAGCCACAAAGATAGCAGCGGAGAATGCAACCTTCACACTGCGGAGTAACAATAAGAGAGGGCTGAGCAGAAACTAATTTAAGATCAGGTCAGAGTATAAACAGCACACTGGGGGAAAGGTTTGGCGAAACAGTGTCCATGGCAGAAGTCAGGGTGTATGTATCATAGCATACAAGGTTGGTTCAATGACCAGGGCACGAGAGCCAATGTTTACTTAGTTTGTAAAACTTTTGTATTTTTCAATTGGGAGTGTAAATAAGTGTTAAATACTGCAAAAAACAAAACAAACAAACCAAAAAAAAAGGTGGCAAAAATTTCCCGACACCGCTTCAGAGGGGATCCGTTGTTGTATTCAAAGGATTTGTATTCTTTAAAGGGTCAGTGTGTAATATTTAGTGACATCTACAGGTGAAGTTGCAGATTGCAGTCAACTGAATACCCCTCGCCTCACCCTCCACTATGGTGGCCAATAAAAAAAAGCCAAAGTCACTCCCAAGGTAGTGTTTTTGTTGTGAGGGGATACACACTCAAACATAGATGACAGTAGATGACCTTAACTCTGAATGCCACCCGCTATACAATGCAAAAAAAGGTCAACTCTCAAATATGAGAACGCAACATGGCGGACTGCACGGAGGTGCTTCACTACCTCTGTAGTTAGAAACGCCTCACTCTAAGGTAATGAAAACAAATTCTTATTCTCAGGTGATTATACACTAAAGAAAACATAATCATAAATATTATATTCAAATCCACTGGACCTTTAAATACAATGACAGTTTGTTTTTTCTAAATATTGGGGCATATTTTAAAACCTGGGCTTTTGTTTGTGCATCAACCAATTTATCCAACATAATCAGCAAAATAAAAAAAAAGGAAATTCTGGTAATTTTGCAGATTATTAAACTTTGTCACCCACACACACATACATACACACACACACAAACAAACCTCCCTACTAATAAAAATCACATTACGTTACTGGGCTTATCCCACCCACACACCCCTGCACGAGAGGTATCTGCCAAAATACAAAAAGCAGCGAAGTTACCTGTTCTTACCACACAATTACAACATACACTTTGATGAATTAATAGCAGCTGGTGGACTTAAGCAGTGATCCATCAGTCACTGCTGAGCTCGGTTCTCACAGCGTCTACAGTAGTCTCTTGTGATCAGTTTCTAACAAGGTGGCACTGTGCTTCCGTCATTAAATGTGTGGTTTGGTTGTTTGATAAAGTGCATCTGCTGTTTTCCCCTGACAGCTGATGTTATTCTTCATAAAAGTATTAATGTCTGACATTAGAGGAGCTGTCTTTGGTGAGGCAGCCCGCCTTTTGTTATAAATGGAAACTGTTACATAAACACAGTTCTGATTTATTAGAACATCTTCAAAAGTTTTCCTTCGGCCACAGGTTTTCAAGGTAAGCATATCGTACGTCACTTCAGTGAGACAAATTGCTCCACTCAACATGAGTCGCTTCTCCATGAATATTAAATGATACCTTAGTCAAATTTATTGTTGTACTAAATGATATTAACTTGTGTTATCAATACTAAGAAAATAAAATGACGACGGAATGTACTCCGGTGCTGTTGCAATTAACGTCATCTGGAGTTGAGTAATACATCACGACTGTCTTTACAAAAAGAATCCCAACTGTATGTTAACACTGAATTTTTTTTTTTATTTCTGTCGAGCAAGTTAACTCATTTGAAGGTCAAACTTGTCAAACTGACCAGAAGCCACATCTGAAAACA
>JAPQRN010000018.1:22583256-22606564 GCA_037367275.1 Coranthus polyacanthus
TTTTTATTTCTGTCGAGCAAGTTAACTCATTTGAAGGTCAAACTTGTCAAACTGACCAGAAGCCACATCTGAAAACACAACTCACACTTTACAGTACAAGCATGTTGCGTTAGAGTAATATACTGTATCATGTAAACTTTTCTGCTGCAGTAATTGTTGTGAAAGTGTGTGTGTGTGTGTGTGTGTGTGTGTGTGCGTGTGCGTGTGTGTGTGTGTGTGTGTGTGTGCTCGGCGTGGCATTCTGTTGACATTGTTAATTCTGAGGGGGCTTCCTGCTTCCTGCACTCGAGGGTGGCCTCTGTGCCAGCAGCAGAAACTTGGGACCTACATGGTGGCAGAAGTGATGGAGAGCCACATTTAGCCAAGCTTTGTTCAAGTGTGCATCTGTATCTTTGTTTGTGTGAGTGTGTGTGTGTGCTTTGGGAGGGAGAGAGCATGCGAAGAGAGATAGGGAGTGAGTGTGCAGGAGAGCTCAGAGGAATACTCACTCATTATGGTTGTGTGGAGGGGTGAGGGTGTGACAGGGATGAATATATCATTGCCTGCCCTTTGGTCAGCAGCCATCAGAAGCATAACAGATGGAACTGATGAACTGTTTCCAAAGAGTTTGGGCACTTTACAAGCTGTGGTGTCCAATTATGTTTAATCATGTGCTCACATGAATGCATAATACCATATCCAAATAACAAAGATTAAATCAAAAAGTGTATCTAGGCAGCGTGATTTTGCTAATCATTCCCTAAATGAAGAACTGAAAATAATACATTTCATTTTGCTTCTTTTATGCAACAGTAATAAGTAAACAAGACATTCATGGCTACAGGGCATGCAATATTCACGTTCATAGTTTTTCATCAGTCTTATATTGCTTTCTATGCTGTTATCATTAGTGTAAGTGTTTAAATTGTGCGTTAGCGATGACCATCTGTCTGTCTCAGGAGTAAATGATTTTAAAAGTGCCTGGCTTTTGAACCACACAACACAGTTTCGCCTCTGTTTTGGTCACACAGATGTAGAATACGATAAATGTTACAAAACAATGTTTGAACATCTGTATCGTGCTCATGAAAATGTTACACCAATGTTTGAGCGCAAGGCTGAACCGAGCTTGAAAAAGAATTTTAAAAAATGCTATTTTATATAACTTTTCTGGACAAAGAATGAAAAAAAAACAGAATTTCAATGGAATACAATAAAGATATTTGACAGCTTAGTCTGAGTACTCCAAGGAAAACCACCGATGACTTATTATTGTAAAATTCAGGTGAGGCTTCTGCAAAACCGTATTCTCACGAGGTACTTGGTCTCAGTCCTTGACAACTGATTCATTTTGCCTCCGGCTTTCGGGGAATTACTGAGTTTTAAACATGTTCATTTTTCTTAATAACGGTGGCATACGTAAACCTTCCCATTACACATGTGAGACTGTTGCTCTTCCATGGGACTGAACGTATCTTTGATCTATTAATCATAGTTATTTTAATGAGGATCACAGTCTCTGCCTGGAGAAGAGAGAAGAAAAAAAAACCAGACAAATATTACATTTGACAATATTAAGCTGTGTTGTACATCACTGTTCCATCTGTGTAAGATTTCTTTTTTTTTTTTTTCTTCCTTTCAACAAACAGATTATCAATGCGCACTGTCCCTATTAAATAAACAAACAAACGAACAAATAAATAAATAAATACCCGAGATAAGTGTAGCTTTTTTTTCTGTAAACTACATCAGTGCAGGTATAAAGGACATTTTCAGTCCCAGATTTTTTTTAAACAATGTCATCAGCATGAAATAATATCCAATTACTTGACAAATAACTAAAACATGGAGGTCTTCTAACAGGAGTAAAACTAATACTGGATGCTCACTGGTTTGCTTGGCCCCAGACAAAAACGATCTTTTGGACGGTTTTACGCGACGTGTGAACACTTCTCACAGCTGAAGCATCAGTATAAGTTATATGTACTTCAAGAACATACCAGGTGTATAAAATCTAGTATTAGAAGCATAAACTCAACTCATTATGCAGTTTAAATTATCTGTTGAAGTTTTTGGGGGGAGGGATTTGATTTGTTCCTGTAAAGCATCAAATAATGAAATACATCTGTAGTTTGTGGCCACATTTGGCAAACATTATTTCTAAGAACTATTAATAACTTCGCCTTTTGCCTGTAATTCACATTTCTGTGAAAACATCACTGTAAAAAAAAAAAAAGAAAAAAAAAAAGATTTTACTGTAGGCACAAAATTGATTTTTGCACAAAAAAATTAACCTGATATGTCTTAATCGTGTCCATCTTTTATTTTACAAAAAGATAAGATATCCAGTACTCATACTCCTCAAGTTTCCTGTGTATGAATGTATTGATTTTTGCAGCAGCACGACATACAAAGAGAATAATGACCATTTAGGCTGATGGACAAATATTGATCATATACCAATGTTTTCCTCTTTCTTACAGAAGCTCTGACAACACAGCTTCTCTTCTTTGACAAAAGAGAAATGCCACACCGCTGCTTGTTTCCATTTACTGCCATGTGACTTCGTCAAACAGGCAATAATGCGATTGCACAGGTGCGTCTAACCTCATCTAACCTAAACCTTTCAAACCTGACAAACTCAATTTGGGCAAAAGGGTCAATGATACAAGCCTATAATGTGTTGATGCATTCTAAAAAACCACTGGCCTCATTACTCTGTCTCTAGACCGACAACAAACCCCACCTCTGAAATAACAGTGCATATTTGACAGATGGCGCGAGACTGTCATCAAAGTTTCATAATGGCGTATTTTAAAGATGCAGTAGTTCCAGATGACAAGAAGAAGAGCCAAGAAATTCAGCCTGCTGTGGACCTCTTCTCCTCCTGAAGTTAAGACCAAACACGTCCACTCCACTTGAAGAAACAAGTATATAGATGACGCATACGCGACTAGTCGACCATTAATGACCACAAACACCGTTTCATGTGCTGCTTTTTCTTGTATTCAGTATATATACAGCATATACGATTGTTGCTGATCACAGACAAGTTGTCCCATACTGAGAAAAACAGTATATTAGATAATATAATCAAATAATCTAGTTTTGTTAAAGGTGCAAAATCCGACACTGTGTGAATTCTTTATATGTCGAGTTATTCTTCACAGGTAAGACTACGATGTAATAGAACACGAAGACATATGAGATTTTGTCTGAGTTTAAGGACACCAGCTTCAAAATGAACTGAAACTCTTGCACTGGAGAATCTTTCAAAATGTAAAGTTTTGTCAAATTCTGAAAATTCAAAGTATGCTTTTGCAATTAAACGCCAAAAGTGCTGCGCTCTACTGACTACGGGCAACGTGAGTTCAGTTTTGGCCACATCATTTCTGCGTTATTTTCCAATTCTGCGAGACTGAAACTTATTCTAATCAACGTAAACTCTTCGAGCACAGCGCCGGTTTTAACATAATAATAATAATTTAACACATTTATGGAGGGAAACAATGTCATAACAAATTATACAAATATTGTGTATCTTAATTGCTTCTTCTGAATTAGGCTTAGTATTAGTTTTTAGTTCATTTAAGTGTTTTTAATTGCAACGATCTGTAATTAAGACGATAACTGCACAGTGGAACAAAGAATAGTAAATTTAAAATATGAATATTTAATGTGGCACCAGGCTCGTACGAGAAGTCACCACCGTAGTGTCCCGCCAGCACGGCTAATAGAAACTCTAAAGCACCTCAGCATCCTGATATTCTTCATATAGCACCTCCCACATGGACAACAGAAGCTTATAAAATAACCTAAAGTTGACGTTTTTTTGGATAAAGTCTCCTTCGTTAAAAAAAGGCGCATAGACGGATCTGTGTCTCTGTCTTCCCGTCTGTCTGTCCAGCAAGCGTATCAAGTAGCCGTCCATTGTTTCTGTGTCTTATAACAACAGAACGTGATAGTGAAGCTGTCTGCATGAGCACACAGCTGTCCCATTCCCAAACCCCACAGGAACATGCACTGATACAGTTATGTCACCACCGTGGCCGTGAATGCACATGATGTATGCAGATGAGCACTGACTGCATATGGCTTTTGGGCTCATGCCCATCAGCCTTTGCCTTCACTGCCCCATTAATGTCTTATCTTGGCCTCTACAGTTACTGTCTCTCTTTGTAGAAGAGGACGGGTCATTACCATTTCATAGCAGTGTCATCCCTCTTCACTTTAAAAGTGCAGATTGCATTAAGTCAGTGACTATTTTCTCTCCAGAATATGTTTCTTCCCAGTAATGCGAACCACTACTGTTGAGACTTCGGGACTTCATTTCACATCATTTTAACAGAAATTATTTATAAAGTCTTTCTTAACTAATACATCCATAAAAATGGCTTCCCGGGATAATTAAGTGTTTCTCAGTAACTGTCAAAACAGTTAAGGCTCCGACTTCGTACTCTGCATCTTCGATTGCAGAACAATGTGTATTAAATGAAATAAACGTTTTTGGGGGATTTTTGTTTTTTTCGCCGGTCAGTCACAACGCCATTCTCATTCCCTTTTAAATCCACAGTATCTCATTTCTGCTGGGCTAAGGGTCTCTCAGTCAAAACAGTAACAGAAGACACAGTTTGATGGCATTGTGAAGTAGCATGGGAACGTGGGAGTTGATGTTTTCACCTCCTTTGGCACTGAAAATCTGAAGTGACTGGCAGAAAACATGTTTACTGAGGTAATGTATTAAACTTTAATGCATATTATATTACATTTTAATGTTAGTAAAGGGGACACGATGCCACTGACAGTTTCTGAAACAAAACTAAAACTATTTATTTCTTTGAATTTGAACATTGTTGTAAACATTTGATATAATGCACACTAGACGTCAACAAAATATACAACATAGGCCTAGTCATTTTTTGATATGTAATTGCTTTAAGAACTTGGTTATGAACAAAAGTGTGAATGTCAAACCCAATCATTTTACGATATTCTGTTTACACTTCAGGGGTTGGTAGCAAGCGTATTATGAAACTAAAGATTCCCGATCAGACTGAATGTGAGATGAATTGCATTGAACTTCATTCAGCACTGGGATGCCTTTGCAGTCTGTCTATATTCACCAAAAATAGTCATTGTACAAGCTTTGCAGATCGCAGCCGTCCAGAGGCTCTCCTTTACTTTTCATGTCTTTTCGTGCATTAAATCCTGGGATGACAGGAAACATTTTCAATTTCACCTCAATTTGTCAGAATAAATATGTCTGCTTGCATCCAGTTGTGTCTTTGCATTGGCTTTGAAGCAATCCCACTGCGTCGGTTTTTTTCTTCTTCTTTTTTTAACCAAATGTCATGCAATCATCAGCTTGATCAGGATCAGCATTTCCCAGCCAAGTTCCCAGAATAATGTTGGCAGTGCAAATGTACAGAAACCACACTTCTTTGCTTTAAGGCAGGAGGTGATAGGTGTGGATGGCAGATAGGAAACTCTCTCTCAAAATAACTTTTTAAAGTAGAGTCCTGGATTTTTAATGACTGCTTTAAAACTCTTTTGTTAGGAACAGGAAAATGTCGGGTTTTGGTTCAAGTATTAATAAAGCTATTGTGAATCATTTTTCCCACATCTGTGCAGACTTCCACTACCACTTCCACTTGGTTATGGAAGTGGTATCCTTCCATAACCAAGTACTGACAATACCCAGACCTAACCAGATAAAGTTTAAAATGCTCTTATTTCCTATGGCCTCATTCCAGTCCTTCAAAACGACTAAAGCACCATCAGTGGTTAGAACACTATAAGGTTGATATACACGTATCTGGAAATGTTGACATCAAACATATTTTTGGTTCAGAAATGTTGAGATTGCATGAATCTGCGGTATGCGTGATGGCAACCTTTTATCCTGGCGAATACGTCGTCATTTCTGGCCACTCGCTAGCCTCCCCAGCATGACTTGTGTAATCCTGAAAGACCCGAGAATGAAGCTGTTCTTTCTGTTCTTTCTTTAGAAACTTGAACAAACCTAGTTAGTTCTGAAAACTGAGTGCTCGCCTCGGGTCTTTCACTTTAGAGATGTACTGAGCATGGCTGAATGGGAGGAGACCTTGGGGCAAACCCAGGACACATCGAGAACTACATCTCTAAGCCGGAATAGCCAGAGGATCTCCCAGGAAAAGCTACAGACAGTCAGAGGGGAGTTTTCACCCAAAGAAAAAAAAAATACTTCGCCAGAATTGCAATTTGTGTGAAATGAAAATTGATGGGTTGATTGATTCTTTATCAAGCCCTTTATTGCAACCCACTGTGGTATATTTAGGTTTTTTTTTTTTGGGAGAAAATTGTGAAAATCTGATCACTTGATGAATTCAGCTCACAAAGAAGTTCCTAATTGGATAAAGAGAACGGACAACACCCAGGTTGAGTGATTTCTCCCATTCGGACACCATATCCTCTGGGTAACTGCCTTCCTGACAAGACATAACAGAATACTGAGCTAACACCTCACACCTGAAACTGCCACAAAGGATTCATGTCTCAACCAGCAAATTCCACCATGCTTTGACGGATCACACCAGCAGATAGAGTCTAACTCGGGGATGCTTTATGTTAAAAAATGAGTTCTGCGAATAGCTTTTCAGCTTTGCTTTCAGTAATAACTTCAGGCAAACTGAATAAAATGCTTCAGGTCGGCTTGCACCATACACTGTAAAGTTTCAATTCTGTGTTTCTGTATCTCTTTTGAATCACAACCTGTTATGTGCATTTTGTATTTTCATTAAACCACATTCTACTCCTACATCGGATTGCCCTTTGTGCTGCAGCATCAATATTCTTGCTAATTAAGATTTAGGTCTGTGTTGTCCCCTGTTGAGTCTTTTGTCACCACAGTGTAAGTGATCTGCATTGATTTTATTTTCTCATTTCTTTTTAATTGCATGGATTGCATCCCATTGTAACTGAACCTCACAACAACTGCCCTGTTCATAGGAGTATAGCAGGATTCTTCTTCACACTTTAAGTCTCAGTATAGTTAAAACACTACTTTTAGAGTTTTCTAATATGTTGAGAATGAAAGCACACCCACAAACGCACACAAAAACGTCCTGTCTATACCCATCACCCACAGATGTAATGCAAACCGCGCTGCGATCGATGCCACGGATCAAACAATGCATTCCTAGCTGAAGCAGGGCCTGGATGTGGGTAATGTTATTCAGGCTAGACCTATAATGTTAAAACTGCTAAAATTGCTAAAATACTAAAATTATTATACAAATTTCTCTTCTTTGTTTTTCATCTACATAGTGTTGGGAAGGACTGGGGCTTTTAGCAGCCACTCTGTTACCAAGTGAAAGTGAAACCAAAAATCACAGATAATGCGGTGGTCTTGTTGAAATAAATAGGGGAGCTGCCTTTTGTCGTACATTAGTCCAAACACAGCCCCAGCATTAAGTGTTTCTGACTCGTAGACTGCAATAACAAAATCACACAAAGAAACAACAACAAAATGTAAACAAAAAAGATGTTCACTGAGTGGAACTCAGTGAACATTTTCAGAAATTACGAGGAGAACTATTTTGGGTGGTAGTCAGAGCTTATTAAGCCAATGATGCATCAAGGACTCGGCACGTTTAACTTTATTTTTCTGTAAAACAATTCAGTAGGTTACTGTAAAATCGCTGGAGAGATCATCATGCCGTGTCTGGCTACATTAGACAAAAGTAAAACTAAGGATGGGTGAAAGATTTAAATGGAAATGAGGGAAGTGAACTTTAGAAGGCTTTAAACAGCTGGCACTCGAGTGAGAGGAGAGACAGCTCCACATCTTCCATGAATGTAATCCTCACCAGCTGAGCTGTAGGGAATTTACGAGAACAGGTTTGATACAAGTGGGAGTGGAAAAAATGGATGACTTTAATACCAGGATACATACCATTGCTGGAAATGTGACATGTACGTATTTATTATGTGAATTATGCTTGCATGTAGAGAACTAATTCTAATTTCGGATTTAAAGAAGATAGAAATTGTGCACGTTTACTTTGTAAAGTGACCAGAAAACACTGTGAGTGTCATAGTAGTATGTGCAAAAACATTGAATTTCTAAGACTCCTATCTACACAAAAAAACTGCTTTAGATTAAAACATTCAAGAAAAACGTAACATGTTTAATTAAAGCTGCGGTGTTTGATTTTTTTTAGTGTATTGGGCAAAACCTTCCAGTATATTGTGATTCAATTCAGACTTCTGCATGTACTCCTCGTCTGTGTTGTCTGTGTGCTGTAAATCTACCCTGTGATGCCCAGATTTTGGCCAATCACAGGTGTTTCCAGGCAGGCAGGTGGGTTAAATAAGTGACTGACAGTTGCGATTACCGATCACTGATCAGATTCTGTCAGACGCGACGTGGACGTGACTGTACTGCTCTACTCCGTGTCTCAACGCGAAAGCTTGGAAAAGTAGCTTCAATTTTCCGTAAAGGCGAAACTTTTTTTTAGTCACCTAAACCCAACAGTTTGATAATTACAGGACTGACAGGTTGGAACATTTTGGGAACCACTGACATAAACCATGTATCAGAAAATGATGCAGATCTCTTTCACATGTTGCTTCATATCATAATGTCAAGCCTGTCCCTGCTGAATCTCAGGTAATTCATTGTTTTCCATCCATCTCAATGGAAGTAGTAAATGTAGCACTCTTCAGAGAGTGAGCTCCTCAGCTGAGCCCTGTTCATTATCCAGCTACCATGCAGGGAGCTGTCTGTAAATGGCTTTATAATGGCTCTTTATTTCCACTGTGATCACTCTGCCCATTTCTCCACATTCTGATGCTTCATGGTGCAGAGAAACATGTGACTCAAGACTACTGTCAGACTAACAATACCACAAAACCCTTTATTTTTTATATCCAACCTTTTGCTTGTGGTCCATTTTAAGGATCTTTCCTGCAGAGCGAGGCAGGTCAGGATAATATGAATATATTAATTTCTTGTATTGGGGAAAATAATTTAACCTAAACTTGGCTTACATTCTGCACTTCAATACTAACATTGCAAATTATGTCCTCGCCTATGTGTAAAACTGACTGACAGGAATCCTTCTTTCCAACCTGATGAAACAGATGAGCCACTGATTCTAGGTTCACCTTATTTGATGTAAACAACAGGCTCGTTCAAGATGAGCCACATCCGTGCAGATCCAATCCTCAGTCATCACACATACGAGGTATGCTGGTTAGATTTCTGTCGAACCCGACCCCAACTTGATCGTCACAATGATATAGGTAACGATAACTTTGTGAGATCAAGGTGGCCGTGATTTTTGGAACCGGGCGCCGAAGTTGCTCTCCAGCAACGATGGGAAAAGATGGGAAACACCTGGATGATTAATTGAACAGCTGACTGACTGATACTAAGTTTCAACCAGAATCGTAACATGTTGCACAAAGTCCACAATTTCCGTTTAACTGTGAGGAGGTTCATTATATTAGTCTGAATATTGCTTTGAAGGTTTATCTCAGGAGTGACTGATGACAACTGTTCGAAGCCAGAAAAGGAGAAAAGATCCAGATAAAATAACGTTACATTAAATTACACCAAATACAGCAGAGCCGCACCAAACGTCTGGCTGTGTAACAGAATATCGTGTGTTTAGACACTCGGTTACAGAGCAACTTAGATACCTTAGAAAAAATTTTAAGGAGAAATTCTCTATCTGTATGTCTAACACAGTGATGAAGGCTGTTCTGTGTATAACTGTCACTGTAGTTTTCGGGATATTTCTGACAAATTTGTAATTTCTCCAGGATATTAATCGTTCTGAATGACAGCCTGTTACACGTCTAACAGCCTGTTAACAAAGAATAAAATCCATCCATAGCTAATGAAAACCCCATTGTCTCAGATAACAAACACAGTATCTCCAGTCGTGGTTTGTCTATGAACGTGGTCTATGAGGTCAAAGTCTGACTTCATAGCTGACTTTTATCTCCTCCTCCTCCTGCTGCCGCCTGCTCTCGTCCTCTTTCTAGGTGAGGTGCAATTCATCTCGAATGAGGCTATTTTTAGGTGCTAGCTGTCCGCAGAAATCTGCGTGTTGCATGAAATCACATAATAAACTCAGGTGTCATGAAGACTTAAAACAAAGGCACCTAACCACTTGAAGTGTTCACGTAAAATAAAAGGCAAGTCAGTAATCCTGGTCATAATGAAGTGTAGGTGTAGTTTAGTGTAGGACTAGCTTCAGCTTCGAACTTTCAAACCACAGTAAGCTGTTTTTAAACTTCGACACTTTGAGGTAAGAGGTTGGATGCAGGGCGCTGCAGGCTGAATTTCTGATTGACTTGTTATCATTCAGAGGTTAGTATATAGTGCTTAATGCAGTCTCATGCTGGCTTGCAATTCATGTTTGCTCATACTGTCAAAATGTCGGTTCAACAGTTTAAGCACTGCATTTATTCATAACACATTTAACTGGAATATTTTTTTGTCAAAGCACAAAACATGCATTTCCCTCTTCCAGATAAATTAATATTTATTTCAGCTTAGAGAGCCACTGACAGATCATTCAGTGTTAATATTTATTACAAATGCAACAATGAACGCACAGTTGGTGTTATGTATCCCACCGTAAATCTAAGTCTTCATCGAGTGTGGATCTGACACAAACGTGTTGCGTATCATTTTTCAGTGTCAACCTGCTTCAGACGTTCTTATGTGAACATGCATGCAACATTGCACGTGAACATGCAAATGCAAATCTGCTGATTCTTTACTAAGTTGCACAGAATGTCCATTATTATGTCACTTAACATCAGTGTAATATCAGGGATTATTTCTTATTTATTTGTGTGCAATTGGCAAACAATTGGCCTGTAATTGAATGTGATGTCTTTAATTAAAGATTTAAAGATTAATACCTTTGTTTATTGGCCAATTAAATATCACTTATCTACTTTATGATCATTTAAGACTCCTGAGGTCTATTGTACAACCACAGGATTTGAAAACAAATAAGCTGATGAAGCCTTAAAATACTTTGTTCTGTAGAATGAACGAAACACAAACAGACCCAAACCATATTTTAATTCAAAGCTAAATTTGTCCACTCCAGATACTCTTAGCATAGTGGAAAATTGTACAGGCCTTGGAGTTCTGTTTTAACTTTACAAATCTGTTTGACCTTTTTGGTGTGTTTGCTGTTCGTAACGTTTCTCGGCGTCAACAATTTGAGAAGAGGCGGCATGAGAGCATGGCCACTGATGTGTCCCTACTTGTGTCATTGCAGTCCACAGTAAAACATTATTCTATGGAAAGTATTAAAGTATTAAATATAGCTACAGCTAAAGCCAATAGCTTCTGTTTTAGTTTCAGCTTTCCTCTTACTGTAATGAAGTTGGATCATGGTGTTTTATATCCGAAAGCCATAAGGAAGCCCATTTGAAAGGCCTTGATTTATTCTACTGCTGTTTTCTGTCTTTTCCAGACAATCAATAGAAACTATCAGGTAAACAGATATTACTGGCATGTGTCTACACTGAATTATAAGGGTTTTGTGCCTCATTGATTTCAGACATATAGAGTTTTGAATAATATTGCTGAAGGGATCAAAGCCTCTCCTTTTCTCCCTTAAACCAGTAGCATCTTTGTAAAACTTAAGACTCACGTTGTGTTTTGCTATAATTTCTCATGGATAACAGGCTTCCTTTACCTCACAGTTAGTTACAACAATATAGCTTTTGGGCAGGTTTTATGTTTTCAGACAATGTTTTCTCAGCACATGAGGCAAGATATGATAGGATGACTGGAGTGGGTAAAGTCAGAAATCACTATTAATCCTGATCTTTAAACCTTCTCACATGAGTATGTTCAGGGTATGATGTGAATGCATAAACCTCTCCTGCCTCAGCAAGCCATCAAATAGTGCGCAAGAACAGAAATGTAAATAATATCATGTGTTAATTCATTATAAAAGAAGTCAAATTTGTACACATAAATAAAGAACTGTAAAGCGTACCGACGTGTATCCCAATAAAAGCCTTAATTTTTAAATATGATTTTCACATTTCATTTCTCTCTAAATCTCTTTGGTGGACATTGTTATCAAATGTGCTCTGTGTTTAAGTTGACAAAATGTTTATTTGTACAATCAGATTCCTTGTCAAGCAGAACCCTTTACCTTTTGCCTAATGAAACTGCGAGTTATTACTGTGCTATTTTTACTTTTAAGTACACATTCTGTACTCGGGTAGATTTTCTGTTACTTGGTGAGCCGCATGGATTTATTTCTGCCTCAGTTTTGGATTTGCTGTGCAAGCTCATAGGCATCATTGGCTTTAATGAAATATGGGCCTGAGTTCTTTGTGCAAGCAGGAGAAGACATTTTCCAATTTATAATGATTCCACACTGATGCATATTTTCCTATAATATAGTCAGACGGAAAAGTACGACAGAGTGAAAGAGGGAAAGAAGAGGGAAGGAGAGAGAAGAAAGTGGCAGCAGAAGATAATTCAGATTAAAACCACTACAGCTATGGGTTTAGTTTAGGGTAAAAGCACATAAATGTTGTTTACTCACCTCTCAAACTCTGAAACAGCATTTGCACAGAACAACCTTAGGAGAATTTATGTATAGTTTAACTGATGGGTTACCTAATAGGTTACTATATGGTCTCTTACGCAGTTTTTTTTTTTTTTCTTGTAAACTCTGTGTGATGTTGTTCTCACTGAGCACAGAGCAGCCACCCACTCATGTCGGAAATAAAAACAAACCAACCTCTGCAGTAAGGCCAGCAACAGTGTGTTTATTTATTCATTAGTTTGAAATTACTACTATTTCATATTACATAGAAAGTCCTGCTCCATGTAGACACCTTTATGCAAAAGAATAACTTTTTTCATTTCAAATTCTGTTTCTGGCCATGACCAAATGATCCTCCCACAGAGTAATGTTAATGAATGTATATTTGCAGAAAATGCGACTAATTCTTAACCTCTGCTCCAAAATGAGGCAGATCTGCTGGTCACAATGTCACAGACGGCAGTCCATCTCCATCTCTCTCCGACAGTGTATAGAGTAACAGAGGATATCAGAAAGCAGTAAGCATATGTTGGGGTTAATTTATACAATAATTAGCTATTTTGCTCAAGTACAACGTGCAGCAGTCAACCCACGGTAAGGTTTTGCCTACAGAAAACAGTTCTACCACATCGCTTTTCTATTTTTAATACTGCAGGATTGTAAAGATTGGCCCATACTGAAAATCAATACCACAAACACAAACTAATGTGAATATGTGTGGGTGGTGTTTGTTAATGATTTGACTAAGGCGTAATTATGAGCCATTACTTTAGAGAAACAGAGCACTGACTGAAAGTGCCATGAGCTGTAACTGTATGGTGTTATTTTCTAGTCTGCGCCTGATAGTCTGTAGATTCTTTAACCTTTTCCCACCAACTCAGTTGAGCTTAGTAAGTAATTATCATAAGCAATCCAGTGCGTTAAGAAACATTAAACGTGGGTTTAACAATGAAATCTGTCGGGACCTATTGACTTTACTTGTAAATAACTTGTCATTACATGTGGTCACTATATTTTTCTAGTTTTTTTTTTTCATATTATGTGCTATTATAACACATCATATACATAATAAACTTTTAAAATTAGTTATTGTCATCAGTAATATATATGCTATGTGTTTTGTGTCTCCTGTGAATCATCTAACATCTACATATGATAATCCTTCATAATTCTCAACATGAAAACAAAACATTCACAATGAACTTTACATGATTTTTAAAGGTATCAAGACTGAAATCAACTGACCCTCATATGGTGTCCTAGAATCCTAGAATGGCAAAAGGCCAGTGTTTGGTTTGTTCATCCTGAGGTTTTTGGTTACGGTAGGTGACGGTAATGCATCTTAAAGCTGCCAAAAAAAACCCCCAAAAAAAACAGAAGACGAAGTCTGTCTCCTACTTGAGAAACACTGTGGACACCGTGGAGGGGACCCACTTCTTCTGTAGATTTAAACAGCTCATTCTAAGGTAACAAAAAGATTCTCATTTTCGGGTGATTATGCACTGATAAAAACAGAATTATGAATATTATATTCTATTTCAAGAGATAGATCCCACCAAAATCTTACAAACTGTCATTTAATGTATCAGAAAGTCAGAACTAAAGACTCAAGCACACAAGCAAAATGAGTTATTAAAAAAACTAAAAATTCAAATACCATTAAGTACAACTGTATGACAAATACGGTGCAAAGAGTAATTCAGGGGTTTAACAGCAGATGTGTTGAAAACTGTATAATGTATAATATAATGTAGAACCAGTTTCTCAGCTGGTGGGTCAAGACCTAAAAGTGGATTGTGGCCTTGGTCTGGATGGGTGAGTGGTAAAAGGAAAAAAAAAAGAAAAAGTGTAGATATCCGACGTCCGACATTTATCTTGACAGACATGCATGACAGACGTGCATTAGGTTGGCTGTTGCCATGGTAACATCAACGTTTGATGAAAAGATGTCGTGACAGACCAGGTTTACGTTGTCATTTGTTCACAAGAAAGCAAAGCGCTAGCATGGCCCTGAGTGTGTTAAATGTGGATTCATGTACACTGATGATGAAAAGGGACTGAAACCCCAAGAGTTCACACAAGAGAGCATAAAATCAGCAAAACTGAAACATCATTTAGAATCAAAACAACTTCCAGTATCAAAGCAGTGTATTATGTGGGCTTTATTTCTGTGTAAACACAGTTGCGCATTTAATTTTATTCATTTTCATTGGAATCGGCAGCATCCAGTTGTGATGTTTGTTCAGTTTTTATTAGAGTACTGTGCTCCGAATGCAGTGATGAAAAAATATGTGTATATCTTAAAAAAAAAAAAAAGGGTGATGATGATGTTGCGTATGTGCTTGCTAGTCTATTTTTTGTATAAATTAGCTTGGTTTGAATTCTATAAACGACTTCATGACATGGGAAAACGTGGGTCCGGCATGAAGGGTGAGAAACACTGATGCAAAACGGAGCTCTTTACATATGAACAGAAGCAAATAACTTGTATTGCGTGCGTTGTTTGACTACTTATCGAAGATGAAACTGTAATTCTTTACAATACATCTGAATTACTTTAAAAAAAAACAAAGATCATGTAGTAATGAAATGTAACTCTAAACTAAGATTTACCTCAACTCAACTCTGCTTCTCCCTCCATCTGTAGGACAAGGACAAAGGTGCTGACGCATCTCACTGCCTCCTCTATTCTTCTTCTCAGGTCCATCATTATCATATTGAATTTGCATCAAGTCCACACTGTCCCGGGGAAGGAGCTGTAACTTTCTTACAATTCCTTGCATGTTCTCTCTCAAGCGAATCTTTGCATTAATCTCTCTCTGAGGTGTTGCTACTTCTCCGCCTTTATGGATGGACTTTGTGTCATCTGCAAATACTTTAAGTGTATGCGTTGGACACCTGACTTATGTGATAGCATATTTCATCTTTTTTTTATTACAGATATTTTAATGGGTTTATTGTTTGTTTGCAGAAAAAAAATGTTCGTCCATTGTTCCTCACTTTTCTGCTGTGGACGGACTTATGGGACACTGGTGTCTATGTTTACGAAATCAAGTGAGTTCAGTCAATACTTTGTGCTTTGTTTTTCTTTTCCCCTGAACAAACTGCACATTTAGTATTGAAGGATGTGTCCCAGGTTAAAAACATAAAAAATACAAACAAGAAATTGCCCTTCATTTAGATTACTGTCATATGTGTTTTTTGTTTATGCTTTTAGCCCTCCTGGGGGGATTATTGACTTTTTCTAGATAACCTGCTTCTGTGCTACTGTCTCCAGTGCAGTCTAGCTGTGGCCCATTGACAGTGCCTCAGCCTTGATATCCCTCCTCCTTATGTTCTGCACAAGCTGCTTTCCTCCTCCCCCCACAGGCGTTGGTTTATGTCTTGCCTTGCAATGCTATAGTTTCCTCAAAGTGAATAACAGAACCTATTCTTCAGCAATATGTTCGCCATCATGGCACATACAGCTGACAGGAATAGCGGAGAGGCTCAGAGTTCCAGGTAAATACATGATTTGTTTGTTTGTATTTCTCTAACAACAAAGATTCCGCTCGCTGCAAGGAAGATGGTGGAATCGTGACGATAGAAGCGAGGAAAGTACTGAAGCATTTTAGGCATCCAGTATGATCACAGCTGTATCCTCTCCTCTAGATGGTCTCCGATCGTTACCACTGCAGTTTAGAGTTGAGACTAACATCACCTCAGTGTGGGGCCACAAGGAGCCACGTCGAATGCACAGAATGCAAGGTTACATAGGAGTAAACCTGTGTACTTGGCTCTCTTTCACATATTTTCTCATCAAGGGGAAAGGCTTTAAGCAAAATAGCCAGTACTGCAACCACACAAACAAGATACATAGCATAACAAGACCATAACTAAGATCATGACGTAACTAATTCTAATTTATAAAGTGCCCTAAGGGAAAAATAGATATAAAATTATAAAATAGTTGTCAAAACAAAAAAAACACAGAGAGTACGTAGCCTATTTAATGTCTGATTTTGTTAAAACAAGAACTGTATGTTCGACCAGATGTGTCCACTACCCATGCATCATAATCTGTTCATGTCAGTCTGTCAATTACTGCCAACCTACAATTAGTGACAGATTTTTTAGTACGGGACCCTTGATAAGTAGCAACTGGAGAATTTAGTAGCTATTGTAAAATATTTTTTTGTAAAGGTTTTCATGGTGTAAAATGAATGAATAATAATGAATAAAATGAGAAACATGCTGTATGCACGTACAGACTGTTTTTAGAGAGGAGTAAAATGACATCAACTTCTTAATTTTATTCTATTACGCAGTTATGTGAGATTTTTTTAATATGTATGTAAAGCATGCATTCTTGAGTTATGGCACAAAAATTGTTTGCTGAGGTCACAGCGACCTTGACCTTTAACCTTTGGCCACGAAGGTCTTTCCAGTTCATCCTTGAGTCCAAGTTATGCCAAGTTTTAAGACATTCTGTGAAGTCACTCCGGACATATTGTGTTTTGGAATTTAATGGGGATGGATAGATGATATATTTCTAAGAACACATGGACACATCTAAAACAACAGCTTCAGTCCAAACACATTGGACTCCATTATCAAACATAAGGTACGATCAATTATCAAACTATCCCGACAATGCAAAAAGCTATAAGAAACTATTAACAACTTACAGTCTAATTTTAGCCAAAACCACTAACTTAACCCAAACAAGCTCATCACAACTGAAAAAGATTATTTTGACTATGGGCAACAATAAGTAGTCTACCGACCATCGATGATCAACAGCCAAACGGTTCAAGCCATTAAACGCATGTAGACAAGGCTAAACAACACAGAATGTTCATTGCACGCAATATAAAAGATTCACTTTTTAATGTCACAGCCTCTGAGATATCGTTACGGGAAGGTCAAGGGGATGTATCACACAGGGTTTCCCATTTCTCTTTTTCATTTTCTTTCTGATTACAGCATCCCCAGAGGCTTGATTGTAAAAGTGCGCCATTCTTCAGTGCAGTCCTTAGAAATCCACCAGGAAGAGATTTTGCACCATCTGTATGGAGCTAAGGGTAAGAATGGGACTCATTTTTACTCACAAACATAAGGTTGGTTAGTTGCATGTTTCTACCTTTAAGGATGAGACATGGGTAGCACCTTAGATTCCTTCACTCGCAAAAGGTGCTCCTATGTTTCTGTTGTCATGGTTTTTGGTTGCCTTGTCTTTTTTTTTTTTCAGAAAGTTTGCTACTTTGTGATTCTTATAGGTTACTGGAGCTGGCGTATTCATATTGACTTGAGGTAGGTATTCACACAATGGACCGGTAAATCCTATTAAACTTGATCCAACCTCAGATGCTGCATCACTCCTGCCTTCTGGTTTTTTTTTTTTGATGTGCTGATCCGTGATACATTGAACTGAATTGACTTTTACACAGCAGTTACCTTATGTGCATATGCATTCATTGGATTCAGCAGCAGTGCATAATATTATCATACATTATAACTGAGATAATGTTTTGACAAAAGATACGACTAACCACTTCAAAAGCAACAGGGAAAAAATAAGTACAAAACAACGTCAATTTAGTGTTTCTTTTGCCCTTACATCTGGCCACTTTGCCGCCTCTCTTTGATTCTTTTGAATTGCAGCAGTGCTCAGACTCAGACGTTACATTAAAATGCAATGATAATTGAAGGATCTCCCAGGTGACTGCCACTGCAGAGGAAGCACTCTCAGTGTTATCCCAGCCCACATCCTGTTGTGATAATGTTTCAGACCTTGGCAGGAACAACACACACCAGGCACTGAGGAGAGAAGGCAGTGTGGGAGAAGAAGAAAAACTACAAGCCCGGGCCATGAAGCAGCGATTAAAAAAGAGCAATGAAATAGGTTAAATGTTTCATTCTCGAGGTTTATGAAAGACTGTAATATACTTTAACTGCTTGATTATCTGGTTTAGTTCACACTGTGAAGTGGAGTGCACAGCTAACTAGAGATGGGCTGCTTTAAAACTGACAAAAGCAACAAATGCAGTGCTTAGCTGAAGTGGCGATGTGAAAATCCTTACTATATTTCACTGTAAGAATGTAACGCCAGGAATTTTCAGCTCTAGTTGATGATACACTGTAGGCTATATCTTGAATTTTCACTTTTTCTCACTTTTTCTTAACCGGGTCATGCCATGCACGGTTATATTTACTTATATTGGGTCATAATCCTAACCTCAAATGACAGGACAAAATAGGCCTATTTTGTCACATGCCATGCAAGGTAAGAGTTACACGCTACTGTACCATTCTACTTATAGTTCGTTCAGTGCATGGATTTATTTATTTTTTTCCTCATCTGTTTATTGACTTATTATTTACTATTGACATCGTTAATAAAAAGGCAGGAAAACACCGGGTAAGTAAACAATTTTGATCCAAACTGTACATAGCATTATGTATTCATACAGGCTATGTATGTCTACACAAAGTAAATAAGGATACATCCATAGATAAGAGGATTAATATGCTAAGTTTTGTTTGAATATGCATGGCTATCTTGACAAATATATAATGAATGGCCATAGCATCTCATACAGTGTAAAAGGAGACTTTTGCCACTTCTGCTCTTTTATACAGTTCATAGCAGAACACAGCAGGCAAGCCCTCCAGCTAATTATCTGAAATTTGAGTACCGTGACCCTAATTATACACTAATACAGTCTCTGCGCTAAGTATAATATTGCTATGACAATGTAGAAAAACACAAGTATAACATTGTGCAGAGTGCATGTTTGACATAGCCTTGAAAAACATTGAAATCACGGAAAAGAATGAAAAGACGAACGCTGAAAAATAACCAAATTTCAAGTAGCAAATGCACATTTACGTTTAGTCTAGGACAACTTATCACAGAGTCAGAAAAAAAAGATATTGTCCCGATGTGTCTGTTTTAAAGTAACACAAGATGTAAACATACCGGATTATAGCAGAGATTACAACTAACAACATACACTTGGCAGTAGAAAAGGACAGTATAGTATACAACAGGTTGATTCGCTTTGAGGCTCACTGTTTCAAGTGAGTCTTAAAAGTGGGACATGTAGGACACTCCCTTATTGCAAGTGGAAGGCTATTCCAAGATGTACTTCCCTCGACCGACGACACAGTTTGTCCACATGTGGAGCGACTGTGTGGCCCCTCACAGTCGCCTCTAGCGGTGGCCCTGGTGCTGATGCCATCGTGAGTCCTGTGTTTAATAAATTCATTTAAAGGAGGTGGGGGCAAGCCCATGCAACAAAGTATACTTAATGCAATATATTACAATGATGAAATGAAAGAACCATTATAGTGACACCCGAGTGGTTGAAGAAGTATTGTCTGTGAGAGTGGATGAAGTATATGCTGATGGACATCTTTGTGCGGAAAAAAATGAATTTGATATTTCTAAAGTTTCTAATTCAACTTCTGTCTACAAATATGGAAAAGCTGATTGCGTGTTGATGTTACTGTTATTGGCAGAAACTATGGTAGTGAATCATCTAAGCAGCATAATATCACTTTTCTAACACTGGACTACACCCAGGGGAACAGGCTAATGGGAAATATGGGAAACATTTGCTTCATGTGAAGGCAAATCAGATTGTCGTTGCTGCCCATTTCACTCTGCCTCCCATCCCCAGTCTGCTAACCCAGTGCCAGGCCATCAAAAGCACTCATATGCATGCACATGCAGAGTTACAGCAACACCTACTGGAGTCATGAATAAATGCAAAAAGACTTTCCTAGATCCGGTAAGACGATGCATTCATGGAAGAAAGTGACACAATAAAATCAAATGCACTTCATCTCTAAAACTGTTATGTTTTATGCAGTATTTCCTTTTTTTTTGTTGCTCGTCCTTGTTGTTAGAGTTATTCCTGCTGCATACGTTTTGATAGATACAAAGCACAGATGACTAATTGTGCATAATAAATAAAATGTTAAGAGATTAATAAAGAAGAAAAGGCATTCTACTTTTCCCATGAAACAAATGCAAAAATTGCTGTATTTGTTATCACCGAAACAACTGACACGACACCAAATGCACGTGAAGGTAATGACTGTAATGTGTGATGCTTTCTTGACAACAGTTTCCAGCTCTGTTGCCATGGAACAAACAAGTAACTTTCACTTCTTATTAGAGGAAAGAGACAGTTTTGACAACTGCTTTCAGTCCAACATGGCGGAGAAGCAGCTCTTTTGATGTGTGATGATGTTGCAATGGAATGATCAATTAACTTTTAGTTCTTGTCAATATAAGCTATTTGCCTGTGTATCCACTTCACTGCCCTTTTACCCGCCTGATATAAACACTCCAGCTCCTTTTCGCTTGCCTTTATTTCCCACCTGTTGCTTACCTTTTACTGCCTCGTTGTTTCTGTAAACTTTAGTTTTATATCTCTGTTTGGGTCCAAATCTCGTTTTACTGAGCCAGTAAAAGGGTCAAGGGGATCTAAATCAACGTACTACAAGCATCAGCCGTTCCGATATCGTACACTCAAAAACGGCATTTCATGTAAATTTTAACAGAATTTGAGTGTCTTGTCAGAGGAGCCGTGTTATTGTATCTCTGTGGTTTATGGGCTGTTCAAACTGGGGCCAACAGAAGCAGAACACAATCTTGTCTTTTCTCCAGGGGATCGGTATGTGCAACAAACTCTCATTCCTGTAATAAAGATGATGAGCGTCAGTCTGTTTACTCAAGTGTGCTAGTCTTGAGTTTCAAGATCAATTAGCATGACATGTGCAGGGACGGCGCAGTAGCATTTCCTTCAGTTTAAAAAAGTGTATGACTCATACAGAATTTAAAGCTGCAGTCACGATCTGACATAACACAGCACATTTTTTAATTCTGCCATTTTGATAGAAAACACCTTTACAGAAAGTGAACCTGTCAGGGAAATCAACAGCCTAAAGCGCCAAGAAATGATTTGGCACAACTAAAGGTAAACAGAACCTTTAGCACTTTGACTCCACAAAAAAATGTTTGAATTAGTCCAAAAATGTGTCTCTATCAAAGCCAGCTTGCCAGTATCCACCTGCTATTCACAGAAGATCAATGAATGTGTCCTTGAGTATACTTATGAAAATGCTTGCGGTACAAATGCACAAATGCTTCAGTGAAATATTAGAACATTAAGGAAGCTGTCGCTCTCATATGCGGATTTAGGAAGCAAAAAAGATAATCCCTGTTGCTCTGTCGGAGCAACGATATACCATACGGTGACGGAAATGATCTTTTAATTTCCCCTGTCAAGCTAATAAGTTGAAAGTGTGTGAAGATTATTGATTCACACAGTGAATCTTTGCGCTTTTAACAGACATCTCATTAAATCTGCTACAGTGTCCTGCACCTCTGCACCTCATCCATCCCTGCCCTCGCTCCCCATGCACTGCTCCTCCACGGACATTCGGCAGGAAATTGGATTGCAGTAAGCATGCGCTGTAACAGAAGATGAAGCCTATCAACCATGTTCTCATTATGCTAAAAAAAAAAAAAAAAAATACAAAAATACAAAAGAAAAAAAAAAGAAAAAAATTCTATTCATAGACACATGGTTCACATGATAAAAATGAAATTGTCACACGCCACCCTTTGTCACTTCAATATAAAAGACAAGAGAGTGAACAGACCTGCCCTTGAAACGTACTTTGCTCGTGGTATCAAGCTGCTGCTACAGGGAAGGAGAATATGGGAATAAAAGGGATAAAGAGGAGACAGAGGCAGACGGCTTTGTACATATCTCTAGCCTTTACACACATTTTACGTTACACCTTTGCCATTTCTATTCCCATCATCCTTTTGAATTTAATAGTTTAGGTTTGGCATTTTGCACGCTGTAGTGGTTAGATCCTGGATAAAACAGAAGAGACACCACAGACCTATTGTAATATGGCCACTGAATGTACTGCAAACACAGGGAGACGGGTGGCATTTAGACATTTATTATCTAATACACCGAAATCACAAAATATAAAGTACGCTGCTGAGGTTTTAAGTGATCGTTGCTACAGCGGGAACCACAAGTTCAAGTCTCTGTTTGAGCTTGTATCAACCCGGGGGCATGTCTCCAAACAAACAAACCTGACACATGCTGTGTACTTTTTATGGGCTAGAACTTTTTTGGAATAAATGCATAAATTGTCTATTACTTCAACATAGAGCTTTATTTCTTGCAACTGGTGTAATATTTTGCATAGTTATCAAAATATCTGAAAATAATCTGCTCACATCTGATTTTTTTTTGTTTTTTTTTTAATGGCCAATATCAGATTCCAGTGTGAACTGGTTACGAGATCCTGACCGGACCCACGTGCACAAGGAAGTGGTATTAGAAGCGATCACGTCGTTTCCTTCAGTAAAAGCACCAATATCACACTCCACTACATGTGAATTTGTGCATTCCAAACTTTACTTTTAGTAAATAGTGCGATCCCTGTCAGTGTGTCACTGTTACGCGTGATGTGGTTGGATTAATATTACTGCTGCATTTTTCTGCTGTACATGTTTGAGGTTGAGCTCAGAGCTGTGATGGATCTCAATCTAGAGTGAAAGTAAAGGTTTCATGAAACTGCTCTGACTGTTCAGTCTGAGGTTGTGTTGCAAAAGATCACATCTGTATCTGATATAGAACCACATATGGAAGCGGCCAAGATCGGTCTTGAAAAGATCAGTTTCCATGTGTACGAACCCAAAGACCTTGAATCTTTTTTTTTGTTTGTTT
>JAPQRN010000018.1:22619757-22643987 GCA_037367275.1 Coranthus polyacanthus
TGGCCTCCTCAATTCTCAGATTATGAACTAAATCCCAGTTTGTGCAGAGGAAGGATCCTTTGAGTGTTTCTGTGCTGTCCTCTGTCCCATTCAGTCACCGTCTTGTTTTGTCTTGTGAGTCGGAATAAGTTGAACAGTATTGTGGTCAGAATTTGACAGAGGGGGCTTAGGTTTTGCAGTGTAGGCATTCTTAATGTTTCCATAACATTTATCTAAAACGTTACGTACACCGCACAGATTATAACAGTCCCAAACTCCCTCGGAAGATAGAAGGGTCTCGGTGACAGGTGAATCCCTGTACGCACAGCATACCTTGGTGATGGCGTGGAGTTCCTCCATTTTGCTTCTCGGTGACCTTATGTTGCTGAGTATCATACAGGGCAGCAGTGGTCTGTTCCCTCTTCATCGTAGACGCTACCGTAGTCCACCTCTCCTGCCTCTCCTCCGTAGTTTACCTCTTTCTGGTTGTACTTTCACCTCCTCAGGGAGGTCGGCAGGTGGACTCGTACACAACAGCACCTCCGCCTCCATGTGAGGAAGTGAATGACATGCTGCAAACAGTTCCCAAATAATCAGCGCCAGAACCAGTCCTTGCACATAAGTCACCATGGTGTTCAACCCAACAAACACTCTAAAGCTTAAAGCAGCAGAGTATTGAAGCCTTAACCCTGTGCTAAATAGTCTAAATTGGCCTCTGCATTAATCCATCACGCTTGTGCCTGTTTACCATTTTGTCTGGCTCTGTGCTATCAGAGGAAAGTTTCTGAGATACTTGGTGTTACTTTCAGTCCATGATTTATTTCGGTATCCATTCATCTTTAATACGTTGTTGCATAAATGATCCAATACAATCAACTCTGAATAAATATAGACATGGCTATACCACTCTTTGCTGCAGCATTGGAGATGCCCCTTACTCCCTGCAACCCCACCTCAGTCTGCCTCCTCCTGAGTATTTTATTGATGAAGAGCTTTTCTTGCAAGCTCTTCGTGATGAAGACTCAGACGACGATTATACTGAGGCAGATCCCATCCTAGATGACTTGTACGTCCGGCGAGTGCAACATACCCTTCATCAGACATCTACCAACCCCAACTGCGACCGCTTTTTGCCACGATACTGGACACCCGAAGAGGAGATTCGCGTTCGCAGGATCTACCTCGGCTCCCAGAGAAGACCCTGGTACCGTAAAATGCAAGGCTTAAGGTCTGTTGGCTGTTATTAGTGCTCTATGATGCAAGGCAGTGCTAATATGCAAGATTTACTCGAAATTAATGCAAAGCAAAGCTGAAACTGCACTTGTGAAGTGCAGTTTTGTGGCTGTTTGCTTAATGTGCCGAGTTTTTGATTCATTGCTTGAACAGAAAGTAACCTTTTAAAGTAGCAAAACCTCTCTTGGGTTGCAGGCCGTAGTCTGACTCACCTCTGATAAAAACTAAATAGTAAATGGAACATAACATCTGTTTTTGTGTGGAGCTAAAATAACTTGCTTGTGTTATGTGATTGCATGGGATTCCGCATCATTTAACTTTGTTTTTGGCTGTAGCTTATTAATCAGATTAGCTCCATTACAGAAAACCAACTAGATCCTAGCTTACTATGCACAAGGGAGAAGGTAGTTAAAATGTGTATGATTTTTAAAAACTGCTGAACGCAACATCTTAATTTGATATTTTGTTTTTGCTCAGTTGAAGACTTCCGTGTTTTCTTTTAAGTTTTGTATTAATTTTGTATTCGATTCATGCAACGTGTCTTTTTTTTTGTCTTTTTATTATAGCCATAAAGCTTTGAGTTCCTCTGAGGAAGAGTTTGACTTCATTTCCTGGCTTGTGACTTCGGCTGCTGTACAAAACATCTCCACTCCGACCGAACGGCCTCAAAACCACCTCTAAGAATTTCTAAGATTAAACATTGAGTTTGCTCCTGAAAACGTACAGCCTACATACCTAACAAACTAAATTTGTAAAAAGTACACACTGCTCACTGCAAAGTACATCTGTGTATTTGCATTTACTGAACTCTGATGAATCAGCTAACAACATAATTATGGTTAAGATAAGCAAATTTGGCTGCACCCATGAAAGAAGGTATTCTATGAAGTTATCAGACGATAAAATGTGCTTTGAATTCCTGCTATTATGAAAGTACTGCATGCATAATCCGGTATTTACTCTAGCACCTTTTTTATATAGATGATGATGTGTGGACATTTTGACACTGCCATGCTGAGTGACTCATTAGTTCATAATGGTTAAATAGATGTGTCATGCACTGTGTAATATGTTGATGGCCATAACAGAATCATGTTTATTTATAACTCCTCTTGTACCTGCTCCCCAGTTCACTGCCTGTGTGGATATGGTTTAATAATAATAATAATAAAGTAACTAAATTATTCTGTGTTTGTGTGTAAAATGCATTTTTCTGCCAAAACCTGTCATTTGGTTAAATCTAGAGCTTTTATGGTCTGTAGTAGGTTTATTTTTTTTGCTTTATTTTTTTTTTCTTTCTTTCTAATGATGAGGTTGGTTACTTCGTCACAGCAGGTGCTTCTATATTTAGGTGCTTATTGGCATTCATCAGTCTGTTTGTTTCTTTGGTTCTGTAGAGCATGTCTAAATCAGATTAGACCTGAAAGACCAGTTCAGGTCAACCCTGGCTGGATTTGGTAAGTCATTGTTTTGACCATTGTGTAGAGCAATGGCGTCTGAGTGTAAATGCTTTCTTGCTGCTTCGTATTGGCAAGCTTTTTTTATTGTAATCATCTCGGCTATGAAGTCATTATGCTGCAAACATCATCCGCCTTTTTCTAAAGATGGATCAGCAAGCATGCCCCCAACTATTAATATTCTAAGACGAGACTCATCAGTAGAATATTTATGACAAACTACAGGATTGTTTGTAATCACAGTCTTGGTTCTTCCCATCAAATTATGCCATAGTTTTGATAAACCACCTGCTAAATGCTGCTCTAAGTTATTTGAATGCCAAGTCTGACACCCTCTGTTGCCCACAGCAGTGCTATATCTTGTTGCAAGTCATGGCTGTTGTGTTATCCAGACAGCAACATCTGTTGCCATTTATACTGCTCTGTTACTTTACTTGCATGCTACTTCCTTGTTCACATCACACTTGGCTAAGGATTGTTTTGCTTTGATGCAGAATATGTTGTGTGGCAGCTGTTTATACTATGGCACATTGGCCTGTTGTGTGCATGTGTGCTAGGTGGTATGGAGCACATAGAGTAAGTCTGTGTAAAATGGTTTATATGCCTGTCTGTGCAGCACTTTCTTTGCATCATGCCTTTTCTGCCACATGTTGTCCTAAAGGGGTATTTTTGCTTGCAATATAAGGCAGCGGTGTCGTCCACATATTGTTCGAAATAGCAATTTTTGCTGTTTAGACCATGTAATATTAAATCCCATATCCCACCTCTTTGTCTGTTTGGACCAGGAGTAAGTCACTGAGTGACATCCCCATGGTATACCCTGTCCGTAAAATTCCTGATGAGAATACCATTTTGGATGAGGATCAGGAAAGTGGCACATGGAACCAAGAAAACAAAGAGAAGAGTAGTGAGGCTCCCGAGGACAGTGAAGCTCAGTGGCAGGATGTAAGTCAAACAAAATGTTTATTTTAGAGGTATCCATTTCAAAAGAAAACGTAACTGACTCTTGAAATGATAATGAGATTATATATGCACATAAACCGTGGTATTGGCTCATGTGTTTGTGTCAGGACTTGACAAAGTGGAAGAATCGTCGCAGGAGCACCAAGTCTGACCTTCGCAGGAAGTCGCAAGAGAGGGAGCATGTCATAAACCAGATGTCCAATGGAGCGGTGTCTAGATTTGAAAAAAATGAGACGCAGGGTGGACTGATGAAGAGGTATGTCCACGAGGTCCAAAATCTTACCTAACCTACATACTTCTAGTGATCACGCTTAAGAGTGCAAGTTTTCATGAAAAGCTTTTGCCCTAACTCTTGTTGAGTGTGCCACTGAGAACTCAGAATGCAATTTGACCTCTCCCCCCCCCCCCTGCCTTCTTTTCTGCCCCTTTTCATTATGTTGGGTCCTCTTCCGTTACATGCCAAATCCCCAGAGACCAGCAGTCACAGCGCAGCCATAACCCAGCCCCTCGTCCTTACTCCACCTCTCCTACATCAGAATCCTCCAGGTCTAATCTTCGGCCACATACTCGGGCTCTGCTGGCACGGAGCTACGCCACAGAGACACCTTTTAGCCCCACGACGACATATAACCCCCAGACGTCATCACACACTCAGGTGAGTTTACACAATTGGGTTCTGTTTCACCTCCTTGATCTAGATGAATGTCCTTGCCTGTTTTTGCTTTTAATATAATATAATTAAATATTTTGAACAATTCAAACAGGTGGCGTTGTGGGTGCACAATTTAAAATTATGACGTGGCATATTTTGTAGCCTGTGTTGATTTATTACTTCTCAGGGGTCATTAGTTGGAGCCATGCCTGCCTCTGATGGGAACATCCTAGGAAAGGAGGCCCACTTTATCTCAGTGGGTTCAGTTGGAGGAGGAGTTACAGCACCTTCTCTGGACTACCCTTTCAGCTCCCAGACCCAAGACAAAGTTCCCAGCAGCCTAGCTCCCGTCGAGCTCCCATCGCAACAGAAGCAGACGCAGCATGTTTTTGGAGGCTGCGTCTCCTCTCTGGTCACAACTATCCGGCTAAATGAGACTACAAAATCAAATACCATGGAGTCTACTGCAGCGAGTCAGAGGGAACCCCCATTCCCTAGTGATCCAGAGGTTCTCACTGATACAGTTATCCACACGTCAGTTGATACCCTTGAAGAATCGTCCCACCACAACCAGAAGTCACAAGAAGACATCCAGAAGACATCTGTGGAACAAGACAGAGGCCAGCAGGATTTAGCTGTCTACAAGTACTTGTCCCGAACTGGGTCATGGTCCGGTTCAGCCAGCCTTCCTCGAGGTTACCGGCGATCTGAGGGCTCATCCCGTCTCTCTGCTGTAATCACTGCCAGACCCTTTGGAACCAAGCAGTCCAGAGTGTCCTCGCTCCCAAGACTGTGCAGTGTGAGTTAACAGAGACATAAACACAGCTCTAAGGTGACTAAGTGCACTGACAGCATGTGGTTAAACAACAACCACATGCTGTCAGGGGAGTCACACTTATGTGGAAGAACCTTGTGGTATTTCCTGTGGTGATAGACAATTATTCTACATGAATATTCTAGCTCTCTTCTTAAAAACAACTCTTTATGTGTTAATTTCAAAGCACACCAGTAGTACAAAACACACAAAGTCGCTGCCTCCCTTTTTCACCCTACACAAGTGAAGATCTCTGCGTAATGGATTTTCATTACCGACGGCGTCTCTTCTGAACAGTCCATCTCTGATGATGGTTTTTCATCCTGTTTCAATTCAAAGTGTGTCCAATTTTGATATCAAAATGGAGTCCAAATGCTGGTGATTATAGGGAATGGCGAGAATGATAAACATTCTAGATGGGTCTATGTCTCTACAGCAAAATCTGAAAATATTCTCAATTTTCCAAGTATAAGAGCTTTGAAGTGGAGGGACCTGCCACCTGCCGATTTCATTTTATGCAGTCTATAAGTCTGACTTTACTGGAGTTTAGTGCTCAGAAAGATGCATAAGGACTTGTAAAGCCAGCCAAACAGGCAGAGGCTTGTTAATGTAATGAGATAATTTCTTCTGTGTGTGTGTTGATGTGTATGTGTGTAGTACACATCCACAGTGAGCAAGCTTGTGTTACCTTTGTTCACAATGGTGCAGTTGCATTTCTATTATTAATGAGGAAAGCAATCCAAGAAAACAATGTCAAGGCACTACAAAATTAAATATTTCTGGTAGTCTCACATAAATGTATCTACTTTCAAGGTGAATGTCAGTATTTTTGAATCCGCCGCATTTTATTGCTGCACATGAAATTGATCATTACCCGTCCGTCCTTCTGAGCAGATCTTGTTTTTGCTCATTTCTAGGTAGATGACAACCAGGAAAGTCAGCTGTCAAATAGTAAGAAAAGGGGATCTCTCTCTCTACCCTTCACATCTTTACTCAAAAGACAGACTGCAACCGTTCATCTGAAGGGTCAGAACCAAGATTCAGTCAGACAGAAGAAAACTAACCAGGCAGAACAAAGTGCAGTGGAGCAGGGGGAGGAGGAAAAACGTGCCAGTCTTTCCAGCCAAACTTCCATCCAGAACAACGGCTATCACCATCAGCGCGACATCCAAACGCAGCCTCTGTCGAATGCAGCCAGTGACCTTCGAAAAGTAGGTTGCCTTTTTTTTTTTCCCTCTTTCTTTTTTTTATAAGCACAACGCATTTTCATGATTTGTAAAACAAATCGAATGGAACAGAACAAAAAACTGAACACTCACAGCTTCACAATAGGTAGATTTTTACATCACTATATTTATGCTTGACTACATTGCACCTAATAAACCGGTCATTCACTTTTCCCCTCACTATTCTTCTGTAGCAGCCAGCTGATGTCTCTAGTTTCCACCAGGAAGCAGAGGACATTGGATCACAGGGTGTCAGTTTTACTGCTGTGTGTCTTTTCCAGGTGGATCACAGTGACATGAGAGTGAGTCTTACTCTTAAACCCAATAGTAGACCAGACTTTGGTTTTCAGACTCATTGGGACTCCACAGGAGCAAGAGTAAAATCCATTCAACCTGGTAAGACTTTTGCTAGCTATATATATATATATATACAAGTGTGTGTGTGTGTGTGTGTATTTTTTAAGGCCTTAACCTGAATTTGTGAAGTGCCTTGAGATATTCATGTATTGGGATTGGCGCTATATAAATAAAACGGAACTGACCTGAACTGAATTGAATTCTAGCCTGCTTAAACTGAGACACAGTATATCTACGCTCAGCCTGACATGGTACCAAGAACTGACTTTTTTTTTTTTGTACACTGAAACAGGGATGTTTTAATGTCAGGGATGATAAGTCTGTTTTTATATATTTGCAGGAGGATATTTGTTCTCATATTCAACACTGGAAGAAAAGTAATGCAGACCCTGATAGGTTGCAGCATACACCGTGAGAACGGGCAAATTGGCACTTGAGTAATGGGAAAATGATGTTACAGATTAGTTCAACAAATCAGCTCATTATACAGATGGACAGGAGAAGAACACGATGTCAAAGGGCAAAAAGAAATATATAATTTGATTACACAAATGGGGAGGTTATATTCACTAACGTAGTCTTCTTTATTGTGACTGCGTGGGTCCGAAAAATACGTACAAAACGTAGTTAGTGATTTAACACAGGCGAATAAATATTTAAATAGATGTGAGAAGTGTCACTTACTCACTGCTAAAGTATGCAGTTTTGGCTTACTGGCCTACTTCAAGCATGTAACAGCACACCTATTCCAAATACTGCATACATACAATACCCTTTTGTTTCTCAGTTTGAAAATAATTTCTTTTAAAAAGTCTTTTTGTTTGCCGTCCTTCCTCTTTCTACGTTTTTCTGATGCCTGTCCTTCCTCCACAGGCAGTCCAGCCGAGCTTTGCCAGCTGTGCGTTGATGATGAGATTGTAGCCGTTGATGGAGTTTCTGTGGCACACTTGAATTACAACCAGTGGAAAAATAAAATGACATCTGCCCTGCAAACCGGCAGTCTGACCATGGACATTCGACGCTATGGCAACAAGGGTATGATAATGATCTAATCAGGCAGCTGTGTCTTTCACTACCTCCTTAACTGATATGCTCTTTGTAATAATTCAGCTTTCCACCAGTGGTCAAAATAGTTGGTTAACAACATGGCCTTAGTTTTGATGGTTGGTTATTTTCATTAGATTGGAGCACCAGAGAGGGGGGTCATTACAACCAGCCAGGCCAGAGCAGGATGACCCTCAATCTGACCGCTACAGCGTCCATTCTGATAGGTCGCCCTGATCACCATGCCAACAGTGCTGCCTCTACAGAAACCACAGTAATGAATATGTCCAAATTCAATGGGCAGACTGATAATGTGAGCAACATTTAGGCAGTTATCACATGAATTCACAAATGGCTGCAGAAACTCCTTTTTTTTTTTCTGTTAGCGCAGCTTAATTGCTGTTTATCAGGTGAATATTGGTTTTCTTTCACCTGCCCAGGTTATACAAAGTAAAGGCATGGATGGAGAGCATGCTGACAACCCCAGGACAGCCAGAAATAAAGGTAATAGGGGAGAAAATACTCATCATTACTTGGAACAGTAAATCTCTTTTCAGATTACATGTTTAGCTACAGTATGAACTGTAATTTCTCAAATTAAAAATCCTTTCCCTTCATGTAGATTTCAATAATATTACTAGGAAAAATCAGAAAAGGAGGGCAGAATTTTTCACACAGAAAGGTAAACGACAGGTTGAACTGATTTCTTGTAGTGGCTTTATAGCGGCTTTGGTGGCTGGTGCTTGGTTAACTGTTGGCCGTTTTTTTATTTTCAGTGGAAATTAAAATGATGGACTTTTATTTTACTACAACCGTGATAACAGGAGTCTATTATTTTATAAAAACAGTGTTTTAATCCGAGACATCTATCACCAAAATAAGTGACATTCATGAAGTGGGTTGAAAGTCTCCAAAAATGTTCATTATATTACTCTGAAAATATGAATAGTTCTTTTAAAAGAACTGAAGACCTGATGACTGATTATGTCCATAATGCCACGTTGAGTGTGTGTTCATTATTACCTGTTCTTCTCTACTTGTTCTGTGTGTTTAAGGGGTTGTATGTGTTAGTCATTGTACAAAAGAAGCACAAAACATGTACTAATATGAAATGCCATCCTATGGGGTTGTCAAGGAGTCTGATGTGTGCCCATCTATACGACTGCTTCTCTCTTCAGGCTCTGCAGGATTCAGCTCATGGGTGTACTTGTGTGGTAAATGTTTGCACTGTGTGTTGTGTTTTTATGTGCTCTTGAAGCAGCGTGCTGGGTGCAAGACTGTGGGAGCTGCTGTTTGTTGTGGAGCATTCATAAGTAGCTGAACAAAGCAGATTTGTGTTTGTCACACAGTGTGAAATTGCCTTTTTTATGTAATATGACATGCTCAACTCTTTGCTCAAGTGGTTCTTTTTCATTATTTTCTGTGCAGTATCACTGAGCTGGGTACACATTAGCAGATTAGTTTGCTGATTTGCAAATGTGTCTTAATGACATCTTTAACCCTTAGATGATGAGTGATCCATCTCAGTGATATTTAATGTATATGGCTAGATATTAAAGCCTGCCATGTGTTAAGATGGCGTTTTGTGTATTACCTCCATAAATCTTATATTACATCTGTTTTGTGGTCTTTGTGTGAATGTAATAGCCACTAGGGCCTTCAGCAGGGCATTGGTGATTAAATAGCCCCCATCTTCTGCGTAAAACTATGCACATAGGTTTGTGCTTCCTTAGCAAAATACAAAATAGATGCGTTGCATCTTTCAATTTGATTATTGTCTAGACCATAACATTGCAAGGATGTACGAAAGATGCAAAATAACGTATAAAAATCATCTGTTGTGTGATGCTGTGAACTTCTCATGTGTCCTCAGCCTTGTGTGGTTGTAAGCATGGCCTAAATGATTTGATTACGCATCTTCCTATTTTTAACAAATGGGATTTTCTTTCACTGACGCTTTTATTTTCTTTCACAGGAGGTTCAGAATCTGCAATTTCTGATGTAAGTTCAGAGTGTTTATATTTATGCTCAGACAGAAGTTGAAGCTGTGTGTGTTGGGTTTGTGTGCTGCGTTGCGATCATGTTTGAGTCCACAGTCTGTCTCTGCATCACCAGCTCCAGGTGCCATCCCTCAACCCCTCCTCCTCCAGCTGGTCATGGGACCATGAAGAGGATCGCAAGCGTCAGGAGAAGTGGCAGGAAGAGCAGGAGCGCCTCCTACAGGTGAACACTATTCTTATCACAGAAGGACATGTTATTGGTTAACAGAGAAAAGCTTCCTCGGTCACAGTTGTGTCTATATATTCGGGGCTTAGTGGAATGTTTGTGTGTTTGACAGGAGCAATACCAGCGGGATCAGGAGAGACTGGAGGCAGAGTGGCGGAGAGCACAACAAGACGCCACGGGTGAAATATGTAGGAAACCAGGGGTGAGCCTTTTCCACACAGCAACCAAATGCATATCGCACTAATCCCACAGAATTGATTCGGACGTATTTGCCTGTATTAACGTCACCAAGGAAAACAAAGTTAAGTGTGTCAAAACTACGGCCCCTGTCTGACTGTATTTTGTTCTTTTTATTCATTAAAAAAAAAAAAATCCAAACTCACATCTGTGCAAAGAATTAAGAAACTTTAGTCTGTTTTGTTTTTTTTTAGTTTTTTTTCAGTAATCAATTTGGTCATGGGTTTGTTGTCATTAGTTGGTAATTATTGGTTCTGATCGATGTCTGATTAATCAAAGACTCGCAAAATGGTATCCACATTTTCTGGCCTTTGCTTTCCTGTGATGTGCTTTAATGATTCCATGGAAACCACCCTGTACTCAAAGTTATTTCTGAAAAAAAAAAAAAAAAAATGTCATGTATTTGAAGCTGACCGCCTGCGAGACCACCAGCAGCGGAGAGAGTCCTGCCAGCACACAGCTCCATGTGAATGGAGTGACAAATAAAACCAGAGCAGATGAGCAGAGTCCTGGCACAAAAGAGCTGAAAGAAGCAGAAACACATGCTCACGGTAATGCACAAGGAGATCAGAATGAGAAGATCAGTGAGGAAGACTGGTAAATGAACATTTTTACGTGTGTTTTTTAACATCTTTTACATTGTCCCTTCATTTTCACTGAGTGCATCACTGTTGTGTATCTCACAGTCATCGTGTTAACCACTGAAAATATGGTTTGAGAAATATTCTAAAGCGCCTTTGAACATGACATGTTTTTATGACTTGAGATGTACTCAGCTGTCTCGCTGAATCTGCTGTGCTTGCTGCTGCTCTTGCTAAGTCTTGCTGCTAATGCTGTTCCTCAGGGCTCAGAGCTCCTGTGGCTTTGCTCAGCTGTCTCCTGCACACAGGTCAGAACAAGCTTAGCTCAGTTTTGCTTATTTTCATTCACACAGTATGACTTGGGCCTCATTATACTAACACTTCATGTTTTGCTTTTGGTAGTGAGACCCTGGTGGTAACATGTCAGTTTGTTTATTGTAAAATAACTAACATAAGGCAAGATTAAGGATTAGTTTTGACAGGCTACCATCGCCTGAAGTTATCTTTAACTACTTGTGAAAGGATATCGTGCCTTGAATTTAAGGTTACCATGTAGCCACCTCATTTTTCTTTTGAAACATCATGCAATATTTGGAAATATCAGTCATTTTTGTAAAATAATGTGGGCTGTCTGTCTCTCCCACAGGGCAAAGTCCTTGTCCACCCCTGCTTTAGCAAGCCCCCACAAACAGATAAGGGGTAAGTCTGCCCTTTCTGTCATATTAGTCTTTTCCAGTGACATTCTGGGCTGACCTCCAATTTTTTTTTTTTTTTGGATTGGTCCAGGTGATCAGAGAAAAAGAAAAGGCCAGCCTGTGTCCAAGGCAGAGCAAGAAAGGCAGCAGATTTTGGAGGAGATGAAGAAGAGGACTCAGCTTCTGACTGATAACAGCTGGATACGTCAGCGCAGCGCCAGTTTTTACAAAGAGCCGATCATTACTGGGGTTCCAATGAAGAGGTGAGCTCCGCAGTTCAACTCTAAACTGAATTCCTGTTTGCTTTAGAGTTTCCTCGTTATAACTTTTTGCCCGTTACTACTTGTAATGTCAAAAGTCGGTGTGATTCATATTTGTGATTAATTCTCTGATCTTTGTATATCTGAGTTGAGATGGTTCTGCTGTCATTTATCTGTATATAAGCTGGTTTTCAGCTGGTGAGTGTTCTTGATGTTTTTGGCATGCCAAGCCCAGGACAGAGACACACTGTGCCTAGGGCTGTCACAATTATTACATAATCGTCTCATCGCAATTATTTGAGCTAACTTGGTTAATGGCGTCCTCGCCATGCACTCTGTTCTTCTGCTACGGTTGCCTGTCAATATCGGACATTTCTTTGTACATAATAGGCTTTATATATGTAAGTTATTATGTATGTCAGATCTGTCCTGTGCAATTTTTCTTTACAAAGCCTAAAAGTCAAAGAAAAAGTGTTTTTTATCTGTGCCCTTGTGTTCAATGCCAGTAAATGGCTCTTCTTCCTTATTTGGTGTGCTGTATATGTATAATTTCACTATTGTTAGGCGGAAACTATATTAGTGCCATAAAATTAAGAGAAAAGACAAGTTGTTAATCATAATTATTTGTATGACGGTTAAAGTTAGCTAAAGTTTTATTATATTGACTGCCCTAACTTTGGCTGGTGAGACTGTTGAAATAATAACATGAGTCCTGTGCCAGACTTTGTCTTCTGTGTCGCGGAAGCCAGGTCATATGCTTGTTCTATAAATGCTCTATTTGACTCAGCTGTTTTTGTCTTTTCTCTGTACAGGGGTGTACCTCGTCACTGTACATTCATCTGATGCATAGGCCTTTGCATATGTTGAGATTGCAGTAAAATAAATACTGAAAGATATTCTGCTTGTTCTTACACTTTTATTTACAGACGTTCCACAGCACTATTGAACTGTGATTGCCTCCACAGGTATGAGTCTCTAGACAACCTTGATACCTGGCGTCAGTCTCCAGTTTCCAGCACTACATTCAGTTACCCCCGTCCACACTCAGCTGCAGGTTACTGCACCCCAAGTAGGAACTCCTCCTCACGCTACAGCACTGGAACAGTGTTACCCCAGAAAAACACGTCCACAGACACCTCCCATAATGAAAGGTAACGCATGTACATAGTGTAGAGCCTGGCAGCCGGTTCTGTTCTGTTCTGTTAGTGTTCTGTGCCTTTCTTTCTTTATCATGTCCATATGTTGTTCTGCTGTATATTTGGCCTTATACTGTCAACATGTGCTGCCCCAGGATGGTCAGAGGCAGGAGGACTTGCTGTGTGTGTGAGCGTGTCCTGGGTAGTGGGGCAGCCATGGTCATAGAGGCCCTTAGTCTGTTCTTCCACCTCGCCTGTTTCCAGGTGAGAGGTCATGACCTGCTTAAGGTTCGGTCACAGTAGCTTCAGTCCCTGCGATGTCCACTCTGACCTCTCATTAACTTCTTTTCAAGCGTCTCTTGTTTCAAAGTGAGTTCCTGCAGGTGTGCAGGTCAAAGTTTTGTTTCACTGTGACTTGAGATTATGCACAACCAGGCAAAAGAAACAGTGATATAACGTTTTGAAATGAAGTCCTTGTCTTGTTGTTCCATCATCATAAATTACACTACCTGACTAAAAACCACAGCTATATGCTTTATCACAGTGTTTGTGTTATCCCACTACATGTTTTATCACACTGTCAGAAATTAACTGTTTGACTTTAGAAACCATTGAACTGAACAACTCAATAAATACATTTGGATCACTGAACATACGTCTCCAAGTAATCAATAAATGGATATTTTTTGGAGCTATATTAAGTCATTCCAGTTGAAAAGCCTAAGATTAGCCATCAGCCACATGGAGCCAAGTTCTGCTGATGGAGATAGTGTAAAACATCCTATTGGTCCTATGAGTCTGTACTGTGATCACAAATACTGTGGTAACACTGCTTAATAGTTATTCTTCACATTAGACCTTGGTGAATATCTTATTTTTTTTTGTGGGTCAGGTTTACTGGACTGAGGCTATCGTGATCATACCTTGAGATTGCCCCTGGTCAGCTCAAGTCCTGCTTCCCTTTTTAGATGCTTATTGTGAAACTCTCACTGGCAGAAGAACCTCCAGAGTTAGTTGACCTAGGTTCATTAGCATGCGCATGTAAAAGTCGATTCGCCTCTACAGCGCACAGCTATAGGAATTCTAGACACAATACTAATGCTGTGTACATGGGCTGCATGTGTTTTCATGCAAAAAAACCAAAGCTTTGCTGTTTTATGCTTGGGTGGCGTACCATCTGGTGAACTGAATAAAACACAAAGGGCCCACGTCAGCTGGATTCCTCCTAAATGGTCCCTGTTTGTTTTCTCACTTCTCCTCCTGTTAGTGCGTGGGCTGTTACAGACATCTCGGAGGAACAGAGACTGGAGTCCAGGTTCGGATCCGAAACAGGAAGCCTTACTGTGAGTCCTGCTATTTCCAACTTAAGTGTGAGTATTGAGACGAAGACCTGATCCTCTCCGAAATCACACCTCACTGTTTCTGCACTTAGCATCGCTAACCTTTGCAGATTGCAGTCATTTGCTCTTTGTTTTCAGTTTGTTTGCAAATAAAACAAATGAATCTCATATCATTACACTAGAACCAAATTTACTGAGAACATTAATTCATTAATAGCAGGAGTTTAAGCTTAATCATGTCCAAGAAGCCAACTTTTAGCGTGTTTCTTAAATAAATCTAAACAGATTTTTAATGTTAACATTTTAGCCACTGGTGCCCCCTCCATGTGACCAAATTGCAGTACTCCATATTACAGAATAAGCAACTGAATGGGAATCACTGTTGGATAAAGCTACGCTGAAACACCCAGTGGGCACAGTATCCACAAAGCCAAGCATCGACGTTTGTCTCCTAAACTGCAAACTCTATAATGTGATGTCAAATTTTCACTGTCTGTGGATTCACGAGCAAAACACAGTAGCTTCTTAATGGTTACTATTAGATCAGTTATGCACATGTGGCACTAGGGTTGTCTGTAATTTTTGGCTAAATTATTTTAATTTAGATTTACAGTAATATATGAAATAAAGTAATGATGAGAATTGGTAATGATTGATTGCTTCCGTTGGTGTTTCTGTATGTGTTGTCTTTCATCTTTGTCCAATAGTGCATTAAAGATTATATCAAATAATTGTAATGTAATCCCTGTACGTAAGCACATTTTAACTTGTACTGAAGTACTGTTCTTTCTGCTGTAGCTCTCCCAAGTGCACTCTGTGGTGCATATATAACGTGTGTTTTGTCACATATACATGGACATCTAAATTGAAATATTTGTGTAATAAAGTGCACTAAACATGAAGACTTTTTAGTTATTCATTGGTGTACCACTTGGTGGCGTCATTGGCCTCACAGAAACACCCTTCAGTGTCATGGGTTCCCCCAAAATATTTGAGCATAACATTATTTTGGCTCTAAAGATTACATAACGTTGCTTCTGTTTTGAATGTGTCGAAGACACTGACGTTTAAGTGGAGGTACAGAGCATCAGCTGTTTCCATATTGTCTGCTTGTACTAGAATTTTAGCCGACAAGAATTTACACGTATGGTGTGTTCAGGTGTCAAAAGAAATTAGAAAGTAATTTAAAATGTGTCAAAGCTTCTGACTGCTCAAGCACAAATTAAAAAAAGAAAATACATTTCTTTATTTATTCTTCCAATTTGTTGTGTAATGCAACTGAATCTGTCATTTCCTTTTAAGAAAAATGTGTATAAATGCAATTAAATAAAAATTGGACTGGACTCCACACTGCTTTGCTCTTTTGTTACGGGAGAATGTGTATAAATGAGGAACTGTAAAGTAATTTGTATAGTTTCCTCATGTTTATGATTTGCAAAACACAAGATTGAGATGATGGACTATTTATTTATATTATTGCCTCAGGACCACAGCACCAATAAACATTTTTATCTAAATACCCAGTAGCTTCTTGTATTTGTTTTTACAAAAGCCTAGAATTCCTTGTTGCTGCTGCTTTTTATCGGAGTCTGCTGCAGTGATAAGACTTTCTGTTTAAACACCAAGAAATACTCCCGTAGTTTGACTAAAAGCCTTCGTATTGTTTCCAACAGTTCAAAAGTCAATTTTTGGCAATGGCTACTAATGGAAGTGAAAATATGTTTGTATGAAATGTGCACAGACTGAAGCTACAGCAAGTTTTTTTTTTTTTTCTAGCGCAGGTGTAACTGTTTTCAAAATCTGCCTGTAAAACCGACTTGAATCAAACACTAGCACTAATTTTCATAAAGCCTTTATGCTAAGAGAAAATATTCCTTTGGATACTGTTGATATTTTTGTGGAAATGTAAGTTGTGGATTATTTATTCATGAGAACAAATCCACTGCAAAGGGAAGAGACAACGTTGTTCTGTAGTTTGGATCAACTGACCCTTTGCAGGAAATGAAGTGAAGCAAGTTTGAGGAGACAAAAGGGAAGAGAGATTTTTCTGTCCTCATGTCCATAAATGAGGAAGTGCCGTGATGAGAGCTTCTGGTGTTTTTTTTTTTTTGTCCACTTGCATGTTGACTTGCCCCAACTAAACAATTGTCATCAGAAGTAAAAAAAAGTTGGTGACTTTTTGTTTGAATCATTGGGAAGCTTCTGCTGCACAGCCTGCGTGAAGATAAAAGGAAATAAAGCAGCTCACACTGATCTCGCGAGCTGCGTTTTAAAACCATATTTCATCCATATGAGGAAGTTGTGTAGCAATGCAAATCATACATCAGCTGATGATTGCAAAACATCTGCACTGAGAAAAGGAAGCAGAGAGAAAAGCATTATAACGATGTTAGCGAGGCCGTGGTTGCAATTATTACAACCCACTGCAGTAGTGTTGGGAGGACTGGTTACCCAGCACGGTGGACATGATGGAAATGTTTTTGTGGTTAATTTCCCCAAAGGCATGAGTAGAGACATTTTTTTTTTCAGTTTCTGACATGCTCCATCTGTTTAGGATGACTCCAATCTGACCCATATAAATATCACAAGTACAGTAAGCCGGAAACAGTGAAGGGTCAGAGAGAACCAGCAAGCGACAGAGACATTAGTTATTTTCAGCTTTAGAGTTGAAAGGTTAACCGGGCTGCCATGTAGATGATATTAACATAATGCTGTGGTTAATTTCAAACATCCCTCTCAGGGCACAATAGCTAAACTTCTCCACTTTTTGTGGATTTACGTTGTGTTCGGCCTTTCCAGAGCAGTGAAAGGAGTTTTGGTTTGTTTGCCAGAGTACAACGTATAAGTTTGCTTTACAGATTTTAGCAAAACCCGATGTGAAAGACGAAGGGCCATCTAAATATGTGATAGAAAACATCTGGACTACATGAAAGCTTGACAGCTGCTGAACTATGTCAATTTGTATGTTTGGACATTTGACAGAAGCTGCAGACGGATGTAAGTTTTAAAATTGACGAGTGAAACGGGGATACTTAACGATACATAATGAGAAAGATTGGTCGGCCATGTTTGCGATCAGTGAGGTATTTTCGAAGAGCAGTTATACGGTTTCTTGTGTGTGTTAGCAGAGCATCTAAGTGGAAAATCATGACCCTCGCCTTTGCTAATCCTTAAAAGTCTTAAGAGCTTCCTTTGGGTCAAGGAAACCGTTTTTGTAATTAATGTTTTACTTAGTTTAGTTTTAGGAATTCAAAGATGCCCTAAAGCTGTTATTTACATTACTGTTTTAATACTCATTTTACTCTGCTGGCTTCTAGGAACCTATTTTGCATGCAAAACTCTTCCATGTACACGTTCCACATATTTTATTATCAATAGTTTTCTCTAGTTTATCCTCTTTAAAAAAGTAATTTTTATCTCAGCAAATGTGCATTGCAGCAGTTTACTTATGAATGACTAACTGGACTCGCTCTTTTTGATATTTAATAGCAGTCTCGCTGTTCCTGGAGAAAATTAACACAAACAGACAAATTGAAATGTGCTAAAACGTGTTTTTATGCAGCCTTGCAGGAAAGAGTGAAGAAATGAGGAAATGGTTTTCAGTTTAAAAAAATGTCACGAATTCCATCTTTCTGGCTGCCTGTCATCTCTTACCATTATATCACAACCCCCCCATTTGTCTGCCTATCTGAATGACACAGGAAGCAGCGAGGAAGAAGTGGGTGTATCTGTGCTTTGCAGATATCTGGCAAGTGTCCTCTTAGTAGATCATCACAGCTGTGACATTGTCCAGACCCAAACAGACAGGCAGAGTGACAGCGCTGTCCAGCTGAACAGACAGATGGGCAGGACGACCCGAGGTCTGCCTCAACAACCCACATCTTCTCTATAACCATCACTAATTACAAAGTTTTAGCCTAAGTTGATGTAAAAAGGTTAAACAAGATGAACATTTCAATAAGAACTTTTACATTGAGGTCATTGAACGACAAAACAATGCTTCAGCAGTTGTGCAATCAATGACAGATGAGGTCTGGCTTCGTAATGAACCGCAATGATTAACCATAATATAAAATAATTTACAACAAAACAACTTATTAAGTTTATTTCATATCATTTTCATACCGTATCACAGTGTAACGGTAGCGAACCAGACAAGCTACGACAGAAAGAGATGTTGAAATTTGAAATTGTATGGTGTAAATGTACTTTCTCTGTTGATATATAAAGTATAGGATAATAGCACTGCAGTGTGAATTAAAGGGACCTCAGTAATAGTCACACAGATGAACACAGGATGATAGGATGGTTCACTGATGGACTTTAATTATCAGCTTCCTTGACGTCTTGCCCTTTCATACAGCCCAAAGATGGAGGGAGGGGGGTTGCACTTCTTGTGAAAGGAAGCCCGCTGTAGCCACAGCAGGCAGGGGGTGGGGGTGCTCCCTCTCTTCCTCTCTGTTCCCTGCAGCTGATTGATGCTGGCAGCCTTTTACCTTTTGGTTTACCGGCGCAGTGCAAGGCTCAGCTTTGTCACTGGGAGTTGCACCAATCTCCGGTCTGCCGCTGGGTGCTGAGAGCAGCTCAGCGGAGACTGGCGACATTTACACCCTGCCTCTCTCTAACAAACCTCCACAGTGGAGACATAGAGAAAAAGCCTCATGATCAGAAGAAATGAGGCTGAGTCCTTAAAGGAGACAGCTACTAAGGATCACAGGCTTTAATGGTTTTCTCTGGGTTTTGTCCACTTGGCAGAAGATAGCTCCATGACGCAAAACATTTACATATTTCTAAAGAGAACAAAGATGCATGCAGCACCAAAAAACATTAAGACTTGTTTTTGGCTCCTGAAGAAGTCGTCTCCAGCAGTCAAACAGGTAAACATTCTGTAGTTAGCCAACAATCTTAAATCAAACTATTTTTGACCAACGTTTATGGATCAGTTTATTACATTAATGCACTTTATTTAGCATTTTGTTAAAGGTGGTCAGACTCACTTGTTGCTGCAACTATCAAATACAGCATACCAGTAACCCAAAGACAACATACGTTCAGCTTTAAATGCAAAAATGTTTGTTAAATCTATTCTTTTTTTCAATGCGTCTTGTAAACATGACATTCTCTTTCTTTGCAGTTTCACAGGAAGACGAAAAGACGGGTCTGGACTAGCTTGATCTGTCAATAACTGCAATCCAAATTTGGAGCTGCAACAGCCTCCGTCCTCAGGGCACAAATGTGACTTCATGCGATTTTGTATTCTTTGGTTTTTAAAAGTGACGACAACATCACATGAAAATGAGTTTATGCGATTCTGTCAGGATCCAAGACATGAGCTACTCAAATCTGTCTTATCATTTATTTTTGCATGTCTGGTGTGAAAAGTTAGTTGTGTGTGTGTTTACTGCATGTACGTACTGTCTTATTTGATGGGATTTCTCTTTGTGATGAAGATAAAATGAGCTTATATACTGCCCTGAACGGAGTATTGCAGAAAAAGTACACTGCTTACCGCTTTCATTTCCTTCATTTTACCTTCCTTTCTAAGCAGTGATTGAGTTTTATACCGTACATGGGCACAAAAAGCACACACTGTACTCAGCTACAAACATACACTTCACAAACATCTACCTCAAAATGTACTGCTCTGCTCTGCTAATCTATCATTGGTGTTATCGAAGAAGAAGTAAGGTGGCAATTTGTCATAAAATCACAAAGCTGTCGGATTGTAAAACCGAATGATGTTACTAAATAAATGATGTCAGTATTGAATTGCTATGTATTAAGATGTCACAATTCAAGAGCACAGGCAGGCTTTCAGATGACTGATAGTGCCTTTAAACACTGTTTTCGTAGCTGTGCCAGACTCCTGTTGCAGCGATCGATTTGTAAAAGGCATTTTTTTGCTTTGTTTTGAAATATTAGAGCTTCTAACCAATACGACTTATACGCTATTCACAAAAGGACATTAACTGTTTAGCTGAGCGTAATTTCTGAGCGCTATCTTAATGATCCAAGTAACATACGGGCCTGTAATAGTTTCTCTGCTTGGTAACACAAACACTTACTGTTTGCTGACCACCTGAGCACATAATTAGCCCAGTTAACACCCTATGGTGATGTAACTCTGCGATAGTATTTTGCAGTGCGTGTACTTTGCGTGAGCAGTTAATGGCTGCACATTTTTTCAGGGTTTATTCAAACAGTAAAACGTTTGCTCTGATACCAAGATAACTGAAGACATTAAACAGCTTGGAAACAGACCTCAAACTGTTTTGTCAAAGTTTCGTTAAAGCTGTTCCCATGGTTAAGTATATTGGCTTCTGAAGGGACGTGGCTCACGCACTGTGCCTTCAAGAAGTGTTTATGAATGCATGAACAGCGCAGACAGGTTTCACATGACATACGTACATGAGTAAAATTCACTACTGCTGTTACTTCTGTTTTTTAGCTGCTTTTGGCTCTTCTTTTAATGTTTAGCTGTGCGTATGCTCTGGAGCCTTGGCTGCATAAAGTGACTAACGTTAATTGATTTGGACATTGCAGAACTTTGGTCTCTTTTGGTCAGCCGATACTACCTGTTAGCTCTATTACACTAAGGTTTCCCATTAATTACTTTGATTGAAAAAGGTTTAGGTTTAATTCCTTTAAATATTAGGAGCATTACTCTGCATGATCTTGGTAACAGATGCTGATATTGTGGCTCCGAGGTGGATGATTACAAGAGGAGGAGGTGTGGGCATTTTTGCAAGAGCGTATTTCACTTGCACTGTTCTTAATGTAGTCACAGTGGAAAAAACGTTTTGAGTTTTTGGCTCTGGAAGTGTGCAAAAAATAATTCTGTTGCTGTGGTTGAAATGCACAGACCTCCTACTGCTTCCTCCTCGGCTGTTGGCGACAAAGCTGATCGTTTAATTCAATATAAAAATTCCGACATTCATACGAGGTGATTTTAACTTGAAATGGTGAAGTCCTGCCTCTTATTATCTTATAATTTAAAAGAAGCGTGTGACAATGTTAATCTTTAAAGTATCTGAGCTTGGTTTAAGTGACCATTGTCGTAGATTGCTTTAGCAGCACTAAGATGAAAAACTGTTTGCCTATGGTGAATAGACAGAATTTCAAACCTTTTTCTGTGCAGGCCTCGAATGATCTTTGGACTAGTGAAAGATAAAATCCCAGATGTTGAACTAGCTCTTGACCGTTTTCCAAGTCTTTTAATTCACCAATTAATAAGCCTGAACCTTTTAAAAACACAGAGCACATAATGGATCAGGTCCCTGGAAACAAAGCTCTTGCCAGGTCTTCCAGACACCTTGGTCACTGACATGTTTTTAGGCGGCTTAAACAAACGCACATCTGCAATAAGAAAGGTTAAATCTAATTATTATTTGCTTTTAATTCCCCCAAATCGTATTCAAATCCAGCAAAGTTTTGAAAGGCCGTGAATTCTCTTGACCGTACACCTTCCCTTCCCAAAGCTGATGGGTGTTCAATATCGGACCAAAATGACATCTTTTTAGCTTTTAATTTATGTTTTGCATCTGAAGGTAACCTGTTTGATGAAGTGCAGGACTCTCTCTGTGCTCACGCCAGAGTCACGCGTTACGTTACGGCGCTTCTCCTCTGGTGATGTCGCCGGTGCATTAATAGCAGTAAGTTTAAATCATTTGCTTGGCGAAGGTGAACCTGATCCCTACTTTTTAAATCTTGCGGTCTAATTGTTGTCAGCTACACAAAATATATTTTTAACCTGTCAGTTTTAACTGGTCTGTAAAAAAGGCTTGTGTAGCCCTTTGCATAAAGGCTGTGGAGCGTCCAACCTCAATAATATCCTATCGATTAGAAATAAACTGATTAATTGGTGCAGAAAGGATGTTTCACAAACTATCGGTACTGGCAGAACTTGGCTCTGATAGTGGCCGATGGTTCATAACAAGCTTCTCAACAAGAATTATTGACTTTGAGGAAAAGTGATAGCTCAAAAAAAAAAAAATCTCCCATAGTTTGTTTTTACAGTTTAAAGTTCAGATTTATTTATTGATCAATTGCTTTGAATGTGATGTTCAGTGATCTTGATTTATTTATTTAGGTACGTATCACTTTGAATTTGATGTCCAGCTCAGTAATCATTCAGTTATTAATGATCAAAGATCGCAGTTAATTTCCATACCATTACCATTTGTTTTAAACTCATTTATGAAGAAACACTGTGCAGCTCTTTCCGTCGATCAAAGACATTAGATACAGTTAATCGTGTATTGCTTTTAAAATGCTTCATAGTATCTGAGTGGATGAAATTGCTTATAAATTGGAGATGGTATTGTTTCTTTGGTAAATGGGTGTAATATACATCTTTATGCTGATGATAATATCCTGTTCTGCAGAGTGGATGCTCTACGTACATTTGACTGTAAAACGCCTTCAGCGCTGCTTTACTGACTTTACTAGTACTCAGTAATAGTTCTTAATGCAGATAAAAGTACATTTATGTTTCTCTGGAGCTAAAAAAAAAACATTGCTTATGATAATCTCATCACTACAACTAATGGATTAGTCATGGAATACAAGTACCTTGAAATTTGGATTGATTTGAAATATTGTGACTGAACTGGCGAGAAATTAAGACAGAAAATCGTCTCCTTTTCTAGGAGTAAAACATGTTTCCCTATAGTGACATTGCTTCGGCTGTAACTGGTTGCTGTTTATTGCTTTGTGCTGAGATTTATTACCGGTGATAATTATAATGTTATAGTGGAGCCATAGGTCTGCAAAGGTAGGTGGTCCTCTCTCTCTCTCTCTCTCTCTCTCTCTCTCTCTGCAAGACCTGATACAAACTGTATTTTATTTATTTATGCCCTTAGTGCTTTTTAACTCAGCTATGTTGGAAATGAGGCCTTGACCTCAATACATTCTGAGTCAAAGTAAAGGGCGAATGAAAAAGATGAGTGAAAAGCATGTTTTAGGTGACTGAAGGGTTGTGAAGTGTTTTCCAGTTGAATTGGTGAGAGCTGTGGTACTATGGTTTGTAAGATTACCACATAATGTACTCTATTCAGTTACTTCCGCTTTTTCACATCAACACGAGGAAACAACACCTTTCGTTCTGTGACTGATTAATCCATGGAGTCACTGTTTGAATTGGAAGTTGAATAAAAGTTTGCAACCACCTAGAGGTTTTATGGCTTCCTTTTTTTCCATACTATAAACAAATACGATCTTCGTTTACTTAAAAACACGTGGCGACAAAGCGACGCTGTAAGTAATGCTAATGAGTTCTATTGATTCGCTAATCAAATTGCAGAAATTGTTTGATTTGGTTACATTTCTAAACATTTCACAAAAAATTATTTAGATTTACCAAGTCCCTGGATATTTGAACTTTTCTGTTAGTTAGATTTACCTGAAAAATGTAGTACATTTCATTCATCTTTCAAGAAATGTAGGTCTGTTCAGTAATATTACGTGTCGCAGTTTATTTATTCACATTCTCTTTGTTCACAAATTTACATAAATAGTAGAAATAGCTCACAAATGGAATGGAAACATTTTAAATTGTGTTACAATTTTTCAGATACGTCAACGTTTTATTTTATTCCATTTTTTTTACCTAAGTATCATTAGACAGTCAACTAGTAGCGCAGGGAAAATATTGTGTAGAAAATGCAAAATTAGATGGAAATTCAGAATCATTCAAAATCATGATCATTCACTTTCCACAATTTATTTAATTCGACTTCATATTTGTTTGAACTACCTTTAGCCTGTTTCATTAAGTAAACGTTGCCACTTTTTTACTGTTCACTCTTCAAGAACCTTAGAAATCCCGCATTACTCAGAACTGATATATTTATAAATCCATTAGATTTTATGGAACAACTGACTGAACTATAAACAGGACATTTCGGCTAAAATGGGACATATGACAACAATGGAGGATGTCATTTCCCTTAGCTATGGGGAATTATATTTTTATCCTCACACCTCATCCAAACAGATAGAAACACCGGTTGGATTAATTATGTGCGTGCTG
>JAPQRN010000018.1:22670749-22718114 GCA_037367275.1 Coranthus polyacanthus
TTTTTTTTCAACAACATTTATTCTTTTTAAATTAACACACAAAAAATGCAATAAACAAAATACATACAGCTCATTTGACGATAAACTTGAAAGTATCTGACTTCTCTGATGCTGAAGTGTGCTTTTGTGCTTTTAGGGGGATTTTGAAATGGTAAAAATGTCTGGAGAGTATATATAATCCTCCACCTCTATCTCATATATCTATATAGATATATATATATACACATATACATACACACACACACTATATGATATACTCATCATCAATATCAATATCAGCAATACCACAGCACCTGATATCAATAAAAGACAAATTTGTTTTTTTCTTTATAATCAAATAATTGATCATCCAAATAATTCTTTTTCATTTGTTCTGCATGAAATATATCCGTGAGGTTTTCTCTGGTTGGTCAATCTGAGGAAACAACTGCAATCGAGTCATTTCTGTAGTCTCAACTTCAAACATTTACTTCATTTACACAGTAACATGAACCGCTTTATCCACTATTAAACTGTGCTAATACACACACAAAAAGAACATTTTCAAAACAAGACTGTTCTGTCAATCAAACGTCCTAGATTTGCTTACGTGATGGTGATCAGGACTGTACAGAAGCCCTTCAGTAATCTTAACCTAGTTTCTCCACACTGATATTTGTCTTTCTAAACTTAGGGTTAACAGAGGAGTTTTTATAAAACTTTACAATTCTGCCTGTTCCTCCTTTTTGCCTTAGAACTACTCAAAAACGGTAAAAGTCCCTTCATCCTCTATAAAGCTTAGTGAAGGTGATGGAGTGAACAAACAGACAAGACGAAATACTGGAACTGTTTTTAATGCAAGCTTTCAGCCCAGGACTGAAAAGAGAGGATCAAAAGCTTGCACTACAATCTTTGTGCAGACACTGCTGATGTATTTTTTTTTTCCAACTGTCTGCTTTTGATTCATCAAAGTAATAGAAGTAAATTAAGAAGCATTTTGTTTGATTTTTTTCCCCCTTGAGCAGTGAAATAAGGCAAACATAAGAAAACTAGCTAAACATTAGCTTTGTAAAGAGAGGGTTTGATTGACATTTCTCTATGACAATCATTTTATCACAGCTAAGTTATCAATTATTTATTTATGCACACTTAGCCACAAGCAGTGATATATACAATATCTAACTGACCCAGAAACACATTCACCTGGTTACAAATTTTACCCTCAATATTCAAGATATGTTTTTACCGCTAACTCAAAATTAGCAACACTAATCTCTTATGCAGAGCTGCATAAGAGGTAAACTGCAGTAAAGTTATATTTAATGTGACAGTGAGATGCCGCTACATACAACTTTGAGAAATGTAACTGGAATGCATGTACATTTCACTTACAGATGCAAGAAAAACGAGAAAAAAATAGCCTCTAGTTTGTAATTAATAGTAAACTGAATTATTGGATGCTAGAAACAAATAAGAATGCAACTCCAGGGGCCCTGAGGGAAATGAGGGGAAAATGGAGCATATTTTGGCATGTCATTTTACATGTTTTAAGCCCGTTTACTACACATAACTTATACTTATCATTACTCCTGGGGTTTTTTTAGAATGACATCTGAGGCAGGGGGTAAAGGAGGGAGGAGACCGGCCCTCAAGCAAACTACAACTGTAACAATTTAAAGTGTCCTCCCTAGAGTGAGGGAAATACTAAAATTATGGCACACCACTCCATGCCAAATGGACAACTGTGAGTCAGTGGAAAAGGGAAAAAAACATTAAGTTTATATGACTGGCATAATGCAGGGCAACATTAATTAAACAGCTGACACATTGCATTTGTCAGACAGAAGAAATATGTTTTGAAAGAAACAGAAATATGTTTTTTCTAAGTGGTTTAACTTCTGATCTTGCTGCAGGGATGACGTACACAAGGACATCAAGACGTCACCGATGTGGATACAGATGTAACATCGCACATTTCTAACCACACCGTGAGTGCGAGTGATCAGAAGCTTAACACGGTCAAACCTGTATCCAGAATAACAGTAAAACACTGCTTTTCTTTAGGTGCCGACTTCTTAAAACATGCAAAATTTCACAGCATACAGCTATGTCACCCCAAATAATAATGCTCCCTAAAAGAAAGAAGCACCGACCAGAATGACATGCTCCAAAAGCAGCTATTGTCCATTAAGCGCCCTGTGAACCCATTAATCAAAGACACTGAGGGATGGAAATGCATAAATACAAAGATCATATCACCCAAAGAAACCAGATTTGTTGAAGTTCATTCCCATTTGGATTGTAACATTTAAAAATCTAAACTCATAATTTACACGAAAGAGTACAAACTTGATTAATATAATTTGAATATAGTTGCCCAGGTTCACAATTGTGGATGCATCATGGTAACTCTGAAAACAGGTCCAACCTTCTTTTATAAAAGTCTTCAATGGAAGCTGCAGCCTGATAGTGTCATGCCTTGATTGTCTTCATGGCCTCACGTTCTCATTGTTTTGATTTGATCTGGAAAACAATGTGAAGAAAACGGTACATCAGAGTAGGTTATCTAAACTAAATCTAAGTCGTTTATTTACCACCATTTTTCAACGTGACGGGAGTAAAACATTTTAGGTGGAGTATTCCTTTGAAAACTAGTGCAAACTAGGAGCAGACTTATTGGGCCACACTTGATTCGGGGGAAACATTATCAGATCAAAAGGCTGCAGGTGATGAAACAAAGTTCTGGATAAAGGGAGAATAAAGTGGAGGTTTAGACAGATGGTTTGTTCAGGATAACCCAACGGCTCTCTCAGCTAATTTACAACACAAAACAAGAGAAACGCTGCAAGATAAACCTTTGGGAGTCTTTATAGGATTTTGCTTAGGTATACAGCAACACAATACCACAACACTTAACAGACAGTACTCACTGAATAATTTGTTCTATTGAAGGATTTGTATGGAAGGATAAAACACAATTAAAACAACAGACTTTTCTTTGCAGGTCAGTACAAATGTATCCATGGACGTACATGGATAAGAAAAAAAGATATATAAAGTAAAATTCAGAATATATTAATAATGTGAATGCTAATCATACCTTGTAGCCAGTCGACTCCCTCCTGTAAACCTTCTCCTTTCAGGGCATTAGTAGCACTGAAACATATCAACAGCTCTCATTAGGAGCTTTGTCATATCGCAACACATTCATTACAAACAACTGATATTATAAACAGTGAGCCATGTTTTGCTGTTGCACACAGACCTTTTTTCACAGTCGACATTTGGCTCGCTACGGCAAAAAAGGACGGGTGGTATTGATAACATTAGCACTATTACAGGCAAGTGTCTCAAGAAGCCATGACTGTGAGCCGGCATGCGCAGCGCCGAGGCCGTGAAACTAATACACTTCAATGAAATGCGGCAATTGTGCTTGTTCTTCCACAACAAATCTAAAAGTGAAAATGCTGTCAAAAAGTTCTATTGGTCCCCCATTTCATATGTAGGGAATTGTACGATGCCTCTTAAAGCTTAGTAAGACTCTGTAACCCACAAAATCAACAGTGATGTTGTGTATTTTAACTAAGTGAGCAGAATATTTACTAAATCCAAGTATGGTACTCCAGATTCTTTGTGTTTGCACACACGACTGTGGATGATTTCACTATTTCATGATAAAAGGCAAACTATGTAAACGAATACTGTGCATGTGTGTTCGTACCAGATGTGCCAAGGTTTATCTTTGATGTTCTCCAAACAAAGCAGTTGTGAGACCTTGACAGAAGACAGAGCATCCCTGACATCCATCTTGTTAGCGAAGAACAGGATGGGGATCCTTCTGTGTTTAATATCTAGAGTGAGACAGAGAAGAAATATTTGGAAGTCATAATTTAAAAATGCCATTTGGTTCAACTAATGAAGACATATTATAGATATAAGACTTTTTTTTTTTAGAAAATCTAATTTTGTTGGGCAAATCATATTTGATCATTTGATCATTTTAAAAATAGTACATGTCTTCATGACAGTCAAAGAACATATCACGTCGTTAGCTGGAAAGGGAATCAAACCCATACAAGTTGAAAAGTCTTGAGGAATGTGAATTTACCAGGGTGGTTTAGTAACGTGTCCAGTTCTTCTTTGGCCACTACCATCCTCAGCTTATCTGCACTATCAATGACAAATATGATAGCCTGACCCTCCCTGAGAAAAACAAGACAGATCAGAGGTGTCTCACATACACATTAACAGTATGAAATGGTATGTTCTGTATTATCTGTACACTTACTTATAATAATGTTCCCAAAGATTTCTGTATCTGCCTTGGCCAGACATGTCAAACACTGTGAAGGAAAGGCTAAGAAGAGAAGATATTTTATGTTGACACATAAATTACAGAGCAAAAGAAAAGTAAATAATTTTAAGATCTGCAAAGTGACATAGATTCACATGAGACATTCATACAAAAGTGAGGGGATGACATACTGTAATACTCCCAGAACTACTTTATGTAATGCTCAGTAAGTTGTTGTTGTATAATTCTACCTGGAAGTCTTGAACTTCTCTATGCTGAAGCCAATGGTTGGGACAATGTCTTGCGCCTGGGCCTGTGGGACAAATCATGAATAAAAAGCAGGAATGAAGATCCTGGGAATACACGCACAAGATTACGACAGGAAAAGACAGACACCGTGGACTAGGGAGGTACGCGACAATTATTATTTTTTACAACAATTAGAACTGACACACGAGTGTCATGTGTGAGTCATTAAGATTACTGCCATTTAATTCTTTAACAAACAGGCAGTCTTACATTGGATGGCTTGAGCTGGTTGATAATGGTGGTTTTGCCACTGTTGTCCAGGCCAAGACACAGCACATTCACCTCCTTCTTCAACCCCAGCCATGCTGCCAACTTATCAAACAGCCCCATTGGCTAGTCCACAAACATTAGCCTTTTCTCTGATCTGTAAAAAAAAAAAAAAAACAACAACAAAAAAACAAAACAAGAACACACATAATGTAAAAGAAGGTTATATGTGTTGTGTTATTCAGAAGGCTTTCTGATAGCATTTAGACAACCCTCATTGTGTTCGTTGCCATATATAAAGGACAAAATAAATTTCCAGTAAATATTAAGTACATGAAGGTGCATTTATATGTTTGGTACTACTATCATAGAATCGACTCGTCTTCATTGGAGGTAAATCCTTCTTACCTTTGGCTGAACTGTATAACGTTATCCCTGAGACCATCCAAGGCGATTGTGTTTATTAGCTCTTGTTAAATAGAACATTAGCTGTTAGCTAGCGTTAATTCAGTTAGTTTACAACAATGCCAACCTTGACGACGACATTTATTTGCTAACCGTTAGCTTAAGCTGCTAACCCAGTGGGATATCTTAAATGGTGTGTAGTAATGAGCTAACATTCGCTAACTGCTCTTTAGTTAACTAGTTAGTTAATCTCTTGTTGTGGCTACCTAGCTTCAGCTAAGCCAGTTGTCACTTTACCTTGGTGGGCTTTCCGCAGTAATAACTAGTTAAAGTAACGCTAGACCGCTCCTACGTGGTACCAAACACTGCTAGATTTAACTTTACAAGACAGTCAGGTCAGTATGAAATATCACAATGAAAATATGACTGAAACCGAACTTAGCGCGTAGCCTTACAGTTAGCTAGCGCCCGGGAGCGTTATGACAGAGTCATCCTTTGCCAAATTATTAGATAGATTTGGGTTTTACCTGTACTTTATCGCGGCTGTCTCTTTACCGGAATGCACTTCACACTGCCCTTAGCAAGTAAAGTAAGTAAACAACCACCTTCAAAGCAACGTTTCGCTCATTTCACTTGGGCTCCCTTCATGCTCACCAGTCTGAAGAACAGAGCCTCCTCCCCTTATTTACACTCTGTTGCTGGGAGACCACGATGTGCTGAGCTCGTCTGCCTCCTACAGGCCAGACAAGGCACTGACACAATAGACTGCAAGAGATTTCAATCTTTTAGTAACTAAGTAGGATTATTTAAAGGGCGTATGCCACGATTTGGCAGCTTAATCCATTAAATGTTAAAAGAGTGCTCTTAAAGTAATAGCAAATAGTATGGAAGTAGTGTAAGTTCTTTGGTAATGTAAGATAGAATAAATAAACAAAATGGCAAAATAAGTTAACTGAAAAGTCAAAATGTAACTGTTTCTACGCATTAAAAAAGTGTACCACCTGACCTGCCACTTTAAGGCCCTCTGCCTTTCATTGTACAATAAGCACCCATTTGACAAACTCACCTGACAATTCTTCACGTCCAGAAAACGTGTCGGTCCTTGAGTGACACCGAGAGGATACTGTTATTGTGTGTGTTTGAGAGAGAGTCTGTGTGTGTGTGTGTGTGTGTGTGTGCGTGTGACCACCTCACTATTAAGTTTAAAATCCGACCGCTGCGAAGACAGAGACTGACGTTCAGGCCCGAGATGAGAGAAAACTAAGTATTAAAATAGGGTTGTTTAATAAGGAACAAACATACTGAATAAAACATACACCTTTCACAAGACTTTTTGTACAAGACATACTGCATTATCATGAGGATAGAACATACATTTCTATAAAATCTTTTGACATTCAGCGGTCTTCAGTTCAAAAAACGTGATTGTATTTACCATTCTGTCGATCTGTATTTCAGGTGAATTGTTTCATAAACCATCCCGAAAAGTACTTTTTAAATTCACATACTGTCCCATACATTAGCATACCACACTATATGTCCTATCCACATCATCTCTGGTCATGAGGTAACAGACTTGAGACCATTCAAAGTCAATAGAAACCATTGGATTGTCACTTGGAGAGAGAAGAGGTATTGGTGAACACTTGAATAGACACTAGACAAAGTAAGTCCTAAATTCAAGTGAAATGCTAGTATTTGCTGAGATAATAAACAGACCGCATTTGGCCAACGCTGACAGAGGTTGGTTGTTGTGGAGGCTGTACTGATGACGATCCATAAGATGATGAGTGCGTGATAACTAGACCACATATGGTCTAGGAGAAGACAGCTCTCAAATGAGCAGTGTGTGGTACCTGCTACACCTAACAGTCTGGTGTTTTTGCAATTAGTCGAATGACGATGCAGAGGAAGTCTGGTTTGATTCCAGCTCAGTGTGTACAAACAGTCTGTCTTTACGTAATGGTCTCACACTTGAAAGCCATTCTGTTGGATGTGGTGAAACTGCAGGCGAAGAGACTGTATGCTGCTTATGATTCTCCTCTGGTGACCAATCAAACAGACCCCGATACGTCTGATGTCGCTGAAGGTAAGAAAAAGATTCATGTTTTAATAGCTTGATCCGAGCACTAGACCTAAACATGCAAAAAAGAAAAAAAAAATCTTGTATACATTACTTTAACAATGTAACCTACTTTAACCTGCAACATTCAAAGAACTCGATGTTTGAACAATACGCCCAATTCACCCTTTTATTTTTCATCAAATCACTGCGAGATAAGCACATACATGTACTGTATTTTCTTTACAAAGCGCGGCGATCAGATCAATGGCACGATTCATCTGTCCCATTGAGTCGCGCTACTGTGCTTTCTTTTGATGTGCTGTTCGACGGCTTCACTCTGTAACAATTTGAGGTCACTCACTCTATACTCATGACTGAAATGGAATCCAGTGTTGTGTAGCCCGCTGCAAGGAAGTTATTCTTATACTGGCTCATTTTGATGGAGTCAAGCCAGTCACCGATTGAGATGAAAAGAGGGTAGTCGGGCATATCCTCTGGGGATTCAGGGAGACTGAGATGACAAAAATAAAGAAGTTAGACAAATTGTTTATTGATTAGTAAATATCTGCTGATGGACCGTAACACTGTTTTTTAAGTTATATAAAGTGCGAACACTGAACACTCCTGAAACCTCCTCCTGGCCTTTTTTAATATTTTCATGTTTGCTCAATGTTTGTCCTCTTGGTTACTTCATAAGAGATGAACAATCAAAAGTTCAATTTCAGAACTTCCCATTAACAGGTTTTTTTATAGTCTCAACTGCATTGCATGAAGTTTTCAAGATTCAATTTAGTGGATTACCTACAGCAGTTAAAACATTTTAGGTCTGTGCAGCTTTTTTTTTTACTATCACTGAAAACACTTGGCTTGAGGTTAAGTAAACTCTAAAATCAATTAATTTTACAAAAGGGGGAGCCTTTAATTACACAGAGCGTTGGGGAACTAAAACATTTCCAATTACCACAATGCCCCTTCTACACAGCAACTGATATTTACCTGTGTGCATCATTCACCAGAGTGAGCAGACTACCGGGATTGATGATGAGTTTGTCAAGGAAAGAGAGCACATCGTTGAAGCGTGGGCGCTGTCCAGCCTCCTTCTGCCAGCAGTGCAACATCAGCTGGTGCAGCGTCACAGGGCAGCCCATTGGCGCTGGCAGACGGTAGCCTTCTTCAATTGACAAAATGACCTGAGATGAAGATCAATGAGGAAATATTTGTTCAGGCTTCCACACTTTACATAAAACCGGATAAGTTATTGATTCCTATCATTTTAAGTCAGATACAGCAACAAATATAAATGACAAACGTGTTAATCATTTAGTTTTATGGAGAATAGGCCCTTACATCTTGATTGGACATCTCCCAGTAGGGCCTTTCGCCATAGGACATTACTTCCCACATGACGATGGCGTAGCTCCAAACATCACTAGCGGAGGAAAATTTTCCGTAAGCAATAGCTTCTGGTGCTGTCCAGCGTATTGGTATCTTTCCTCCCTGACACAAAACAATAAGACAGAATAAAACTGTCAGCAATATATTCAGAAAATACGATCAAATCCTCTTGCCAGTGATCCGCACTCACTGTCGTGGTGTAGGCTGCTTCGCTGTCGTCTTCAAGGACTCTGGACATGCCAAAATCAGAAACCTTACAGACCAAGTTTTTGTCTACCAAGATGTTACGAGCAGCTAGGTCTCTGTGAACATAACCCATATCTGAAAGATAGGTCATTCCTACTGCGATGCCTCGCAGCATGCCAACCAGCTGGAGCACAGTGAACTGACCGTCGCGTGTCTGGAGTGGAAGAGAGAGAGAGAGAAGACAAATGAACATACAGTATGAAACCTATTTTTCAAGATGCAAGTATGCATTTGTGAACCTCTCACCCGGAGGAAAGAGTCAAGTGCTCCATTTTCCATGTACTCCACCACTATCATTACTGGTCTGCCTGGGAAAAAGATAAAAAAAAACAGAATTATGAATAACGTTACAGAAAGAAAGGGAAGAAATGTGTGTTAGGACATTGACAAAGCTTACTTTTAGTGACCACTCCCTCAAGCCTGATGATATTAGTACTGTTAAACTGCCCCATGATTGATGCCTCACGCAAAAAGTCTCGCCTCTGTTGATCCATATAACCACCTTTAAGGGTTTTTATTGCTACAGAAACATCCATCCTTCCAGGTATACGCAACCGACCGCTACAGACCTCTCCAAATTCACCTGCAATATAGAAGCACAACCAACAGCACACACATTTCATCCTTCATATATTGTAATCCTGTTTTTTAAACAGACTACAACTGGATTAAATTTGAATTAATATGCACAAATTTCACTGCTCAACGTTTTATGTCTGTAAGTGCTTCTATTTCAGTAAAAGGAATTATAATTTTTAATTGAGAGTTAATCAAGTCAAACAGGAAATGTATTACGATATCCTACTGTTTGTGTTATTTTAATAAACTAGGTAATTGCACAACACCCCCATTAGATGGAGCCCATGCTACAAAAACATGACCAATGGAGGGCACCTTCGAAATCATTCATGGGCTGGAAAACAGAGACAATCTGTTCAATTTAATGAACCAACGAACATTATGGCTTTCAAAAATGTGCAATTGCTCCTCTAAGCTACAGTCCAATAAATTACTTGTAAAATCAGCTTGCTAAGAGTGGCTATAAAAGTTTAAAACTAGAACTTTATGAGGCTTAACTTTTCTTATACAACAAAATTGGTACTCAACATGATAGAGGTGTTAGAAACAAATGTAAGTGTTTCACAGGTTAAATATAAATGTAGGAAATAAATAAAAAGATCTACATAGTTTACTGTAATGGCCTGCACTTTGCAGCTTCTTCCATCTAGTTACCACACATGCATTATCAATGTATTTTTGTCTTGTACAAGTTAATACGTTTGTGTGCCAACAGCGTGTGTGTGTGTGGTATTGATTTTACCTGCACCAATCACCCTCTCGATACATATGATTGAAGGGTCTATCTCTTTGGTGAATTCCTCCACAGCCTGAGTGGGGTCTTCATATGTGTCTGGATCTACATAAGTCTTAATCCCAGAGAATGGAACTGAAAAGAAAAAAAGGACAGTATTACCTACAGAGCTCTCCAAAAACCTACAGCGAGCTTATGGACTTAAATAAATGTTAAGAATGTGTTAGGGAGACTCATTCTTGGCTCAGCTACATCTTGACTCAGATATAACTCATCCTGCAGGTTCAGAAAATGTTTACGTAATTAGGAAAATCTGCTTTTTATTACTTAGGCTCTCATACTTTCAACAAAACTCATTAATATCAGTGAGACAATTTGAATTTTTAATTGCTGTTTTTGCTTGGAATTTTTTTTTCATTTGCTCTTACTGTCTTATCAATTCCTATACTTAGCTTTTGAGCATTGTTACATTTTGTTTTAACTGATAATAGCCCATGCATTCTTCCTTTACCGCTATATGATTCTAGCTGTGTCTTATTGTGTACCCTAACATCATTAAAAATAAGGATTCTCCCTCAATGTGTTTTCCAAGGTTTTATGTAAATAAATTGAATGAATGAATGTAAATGAACTGCGTGACGCTGTAATTGCAGTGTAAGGTTCCCTGGTTATTTTGTCAAGAAGTGGAAAGAAAGGGCAAAAAAGCAGAGAGAGCTCAGAAAATGCCCCAGAGCAATGCATGACGACTTTGCACACAGCTAGGCTTCAGCATCCTGCTCTCTAACTGTGGCTGGAGATGTTGCTGCAGTGAGCACTGTGTATGATGACTGGCACAAATGATAACTTGAAGCAGCCTCTGGTACACCTCGAGCAGATGAACTAGGGACTAAATGTACTTTATAGCTGTGTCAGCTCGCATTGTGGAAGGTTGAAGGCATCGCCTGCAATAGATTCCAGTTTGGAGTCTACTCTCTACCTCTGTCTCTAGGGTGTCTAAGCTCAGCTCTGTAATAGAACAAGCCTTTTTTGTTGCCAGTTTGTTGAGCCTGCTGGCATCCCCTGTCGTGGTGATGCCTCCCCAGTGCAAGCAGTAAAGAACAAACAACAAGAAAAGACTGTGGGAGGCAAAGATCACAACTTTTGAAATAAATTTCATAATAGCTGAAGAAATAGGTCATACACTTGTATCATACATTTATATATTTATGTTGGCAACACTGACACCGTTCTTTATCGTGGCCTATAAGTTAAACAAAAATACTGTATGTTGATGCAAAAAGGAAAATTAACAGCAAAACTAAACCCAAGGTTCTAGACACTGGAGGAAAGACGCATAAGAAAGCAGGAAAACGCACATGAACCCCTGCGTATAAACACACACAGAGGCATTAATATGCACGTATGCATATTACAAATAATTTATTTCATTTTTGCCCTTGGATCAATGTCATATGCTCCAATACTTATATTTGTCTTGGGAGCCACCTGTACTCCTGCAGACCTTGGATATAATCCTACAACAGCTCTCACTGAACTGCCTTTATAAAATACAAGACATCCCTCTGTTCACTGAGAATGATATGCTTCCCCTGTGGAACAATCAGGAACCCTGTTTTTACCTGTAATTGTAGCAACACACAAAGGGCAATTGTGTAAGTCTGAAAACAGAATAGTGGCTGCAAATGATTTGTGAAAATCTAATAAATGACGTGCAAAATGCTGAGTAATTCATGAGAGAAAAAAAATGAAAGGCTTGCAGACCGCACTTGAACCTGAAAATGCTGGAACGCAATAACAGGACTTATTACCATCATGTTTTCATTAACCACACGCAGGGTGGAGAGCCTGATTTAACGGAGAAATGTGGAAGTATAATTCTATGACCTGCACATGAGGTGGGAAAGTGCATAGATGATAAAGACTGCATGGAAGAAACAGTAACATTACAATCACTGTGACAAGTCTTGAATCAAGTCCATTACCGTGTCCACTGTGGAAGCGTGTCCTTCTCTTCTCCTCTGACTTCATCCTGGCTTTGATATACCCCTGACACCTGCCCAGTTTACCACAGAAGAAGAAGAACCCTCTCAGTATTTTGTGCCTAACAACACAACAAATTAGTTCATTGTCAGTTAGACCAGTAAAATGTAAAAGATTTTGCACCTTCATGACAAAAACTGGAAATGAAACCTTATATTCTGTCTGACAAAATTAATATCTTTGTTCTTGTTTCTTTGCAAGATGTCTCTAGTGGAAAAACAGAAAGCCACTGTCCTTTTTTTTATAACCCATTCTTTTACAGCTATTTCTTGGTCTTGCCTTTATAGTCTCCTCCACATTCTCTCTTTTATCCTACCCACAACCCTACAAATTCAAGGCTTTCAAAAGACAAAGAGGCGGGACAAAAGCAATAGTCAGTGCCTGCCTTTAGCAGAGGGAACCATTTCCCTCTTCAATGTTGAAGTAACACAACAAAGTTGCTTTTTGAAAATGTCATCATAGGACCTTGTAACTTTTGATTGTATTATTTTATATGCACTTTTCTTGTCAATATTAGCAAACGCGTTTGCCAATTTGTAAGCCCTAAATTAAAAAGAGCAATTAAGATAAAGATTAATAAATTAAGATTGACAATGTAGGCTGAAGCAAATCAAGTTCTGGAATACTTTTATGGACAGATTTTTTTGACAGATTTAGCTTCTTGAGTAAGGAGACAGCTGTGACTGGGACAGAGCTGAAATATAAAGCATTTTTTTTTGCTAATATGGATAATAAAGGTTGATGTGAGAATAGGGATAGGAATAGAGCAGCACATGCCCCATATAGCAAAAAAAGGACAAAACCCAGAAACAACAAGACTAGATATCTGAGACTCTCAGGAATAGAGCCCACTCTCCAAACACATCCATGTTCTTTGACATATCTGTTAAATTGTGGACAAAACATACTACATACTCAAGAAACTCGAAACTACCTGCATTTTGCATTTCTATGAGACACGTCCTTTTTCAATATACATATAAAGTTTTCAAAACGGGCAATCAAACCTTATGGCTTCAAATTGTATCACAATTAGGTAAAAGTCCTGACAAAGTATCTACCGATTCGGGGCCATTTTTCATTGTTTATCAATAATTGCAGCTAATAAAAGACTCTGTGAATCAGGGGCGTGCTGAAGACAACAGTCTGAGCTAACCTGTGAAAGTTAATGGAATGGAGCAAACCGCTGGTACATGCATTACATGCTGAGTAATTAGGCAGAAAATTGGTTCAGCCATTTGGAAAATAAGAGTGTCTGCTTGATGGCAAAAAGAGAGTCCATTAACAGACTTCCGGTCGAAGCATCACATTGGAGATTATGAGAAGAGGCAGAGGTGTGTGTGTGTTTATGTGTGTGTTTATATGTGTGTGTCAAAGATAAGCTGACATCAGACAAAAGCGTGCGATGTCTTACCGTCCAGTAATGAGGAGGAACAGGGTGAGGATGACCAACAAGGAGAAGCCTCCTACTGATGCTGTGACAACCACCAGAACCTGACCCTGATCAGCTATATCAGGATCTGAAGAACAAAGCAATTCATTTAGTAGTAATCTGTACCAGTATTTCATATTTATTATTATTTACAAGGCATGTGAAAATATTCATAAGCTTAGTTTTCCCTTCTTAAAAGTATCTAAATGCATCTTTAATTACATAAAGAAAAAACTGGACATGTATGTATTAAAGCCATGGTTTATTTTACTATTTGTGTGTGTTACCTGGACACCTGGAGTGTTGTGGTGCCACACATAATTGTTCGTCTCAGTGAATACACCTCTATACATGTGTAAAAAGTTAATAAAATAAACAAAAGCTAAATCACTGCATTATGTGGCATGAAGCAGTGTGAGAATGTGTATGGGTTTATCATTGGCATGTGGGGAGACAGCAAATAGGTCCACATATATAAACTGCAATCTGTATATCAGTGAGTATTGGTGCAGAAGTGTATGGCGACGTGAAGGTGGACAGCTCCAGATTCATCACTTAAAGTGTGGATCTTGTAGGAGGCTGTGAATTTCAGTGTTGGACTCAACAGAGCGTTATGCGTGCACGACAACTATAAGCACAACTGCACAGCCTGAATAAGAGACTTACAGGCCTTATAAACATAAAATAAATGACTCATGGTTGAAAGAGCTCTGATGAGTTTTACTGATCCATAACAAAGAATGGCCGTAAAATGTCTCCAAGGTTTTTATAGGGCTGTTGATCAAAACAGACAACTCAACAACCTCTGGGTTTCTGTCTTTTGAAACTTTCATCCTCCCCTGTGCTATGTTATTCAACTCCTTCTCAAAAGATGATGAATATCAGTGGCAGTCGTCCTTAAATCACAGCCACTTTGCACACTTTGCAAACGCTGTTCCCTCCCACGGCTATTTCTCTACAGTCATACCCTCTGCTGCGGTAGCAAACTCAAAGTTGGAGCTGTATGCTGTGTAGCCAGCTGCAGTGCGAGCGCGCACATGGAAGACGTAGACAGTTGAGGGTCTGAGACCTGTTACCACCACACTGGGAATTTTTGTGCGTGTTGATGAGTAACTCAGCTGCTCTTGTTCCTGCAAAAGTAAAAACAGATTGCAAGGGATGATAAACAAAGGCACATTGTGGCACAAACATGCATAAACCCATTATCACAGCGTTTGAACAAAACACATAATTTCATCCAATTAACTTCCAGAGCAGATGGTGAGTACGACAGAATTAGCAGTGAATTATGAATGCTCCACCTTTAAATTTGGGTTTCTGTGGGCTACCAATGCACATTGTTCTGTGAGCAGTTATTTTTGATAAAGTCAAATGTGAAACTCACCACCTTAGTGCAATTGTGCATCAGTAACTTTTCTGTGTGCAATTAGTCCATAGTCCATACATGTTGTAACAGAAAAGGGGGTTCAAACTCATGTAAGACTACTTCATGTAGATCATTGAAAGAAATTACCCTCTCATAGTATTTGACTTCATAATCCACTATGTCTGAGGGTGGCTGTTCCACTTCTGCCCAGGAGAGGGCGATGCTGTTTTGGGAGGCCCAGTCCTTCCTGACGACACCCACCAGTGCAGGACCTGAGGATGCATTCGAAGAGTGCAACTATTACAGTCCTAATAAGAATAATCTGAAACACTTTACTTAGTGAGTCACCTGCCCAAGACTCCCCCAGTGACAAAGGAAATGAGTGATTTCGGCCACTGACTGCTCGAGCCACTAAAGTGACTTCTTCTTCTGCTTGAAAGAAAGATTTCAATGAAAAGTTTTAGAGCAAAGCTGAAAGCCTGTGGAAAGCACCTGGTGCCATATACATAACATCACCACTCACCTCTTTACAGTCTGAAGTCGAAAAAAAAAAAAATAAAATGTGTGAAATGTTGGCAGTTTGGAAGAGAAAATGTTTCAGTATTACAAAAATACCCAAAAAGAAAGCGGGCTTATACTGTCCAACGTCAGTATGAAACATTTCTGTTATCCAAATCACCAGATTTACAGAAACTGTTTATCATGTTTATCATTACTGCAAAATTTGATAGATTATTTCACACAAGGATGCTAAGAGACATAAAATCACTACAGAGAGATTCAAATATTTACAATCAATTATTCATAAAGCCTTCACTTGAACAGAATATTATTTGGAAAACGAATAGATCTAGTCCCTCTGTTGTCGAGTGTGCTGTTAGGGAGATCATTGTTGGAATACAAATTCAGGCCTAGATTAATCTTTTAAACTGTCCTCACACTCAGAGAAGCACATACCCTACAACACACCGAAGGCCACAGACTAGATAGGACAACTTAAGAAAGGTGATGTCTCACTATAGTACCTTAGATGCATTCAAGTATAAATGCGACAATCTTATCTTGTCACGATTTTCTAGCAGCAGCTCAGCCCAGACAAGATGCTTCACAGTCCAGCAGTTCAACCACCTCAACTGGTATTAAAACAAAAGGGGAAGAGGAAACTGATGTAGCATGAGGTTTAAGCTGACTCCTGCAAAAATGCGCCTTCAAGATGACAAATATGTAAATATGGGGCGTGTAACTTTCAGATTACAATGCACAAGTTCTGTTTGAACATGCATTTCTTTATGCACCTAAAGCTCAGAAATGTGTCCTGTCTCTGGCACTGCGCTACAAAAACCTTGCCACGGGGCTGAAACAACAACACTAAAAACTAAGAAATTAAGACTTTCGGTTCTCAGAGGACGACCAAAGGACATAATAAACATCATAGGTGTGCCAAATTATCATTCAGAACTTAACCCCACTAACAGTTTGCAGAGCCAGACGACACATCTGCTGTCATCACCGTTACTCCAAGTAACATGTGCCTTTTCTGTCCCATTGGCAGGTGGTGTCTGAGCTGCACAGAGAGACTGGAGATGTTGTGGGAATATCTCCAGCCCCACGGTCTGACTGAATGTTGTACTAGCAGACGCACCAACAATAATATGCAACGTGTATTGACATGGTGCAAAAGTGAACAGACAAGAACAAGAGTCCACTGGGTTTCAGTGAACAGACAAGAACAAGAGTCCACTGGGTTTCCAGTAAATGTCATCTATGCAGTACTTGAATTTGTTTAGGTTTCAATGCAATAATGATTAATGCAGTGATGGAATGCTTGTGAATTACCTGTGATAAGAGCGCCATCGATACAAATCCCTCAACTTTAAGTGTCCCAATAAATTCTCTCAGGTCAATTAATCTCTTTTTATTTGAATGCTTTTTGTCTGATCTACTGTCCAAAGCCGTTTTTCTAAACGTCTACACTATAATCCTAAATAAAACCAAATGAAAAGGGCAGAGTATTGACAGGCACAGAAATATCTGCAGCTACACAGTGTACGAGTGCAAATGTATGCAAGTAAAGGCACACTGAACACCTCGAGGATAACAACCACTAATCCAAAGAGGAAAAGCTCCAACATACTAAACATATCACTCCAAGTAAGACCAGTATGTCCCTGTATGATCAACCTTTGCACAAGGACTACGAGTACATGTGTGCGATGGGTTCATATCCATAAAACCCTTGAATTAAAATGTGCACAGAACCCTGTATCCACAAAGTTGATTTGGAGGCACCGATACGATTAACATGTATCTAATGATGCACACACATGGCATGTTAGCTCATTCGGCATCAGACTCGGTATGAATATATGCGTACACTGAGAGTACACCCTGTATTTAGGTTTGCAGTATACAGTATAATGTGCATCTGTCAATGCAATGCGTATGTTATACTGTACTGAGGTTTCTGATCAGAGTGAGGACTTTTGGGAAAAAGTGTCTCAGGCAAGAAAATATTTTTGGTGTGGGTTTGATAAATCAATCCACTGGTTAGATACTTACAGCTGTGGTTGAGTGGTTCAAAGAGATCAATTATGGTCATTACAGTTTGATCACAATTCACACTGCAGAGGATAATTGAGAATCTATAAGCTCCACTTGGTTCATTGGCAGCACAAAAAAAAAAAATAGGTTAACCCTCAACTATATATGCTCAAACAGATAAAGAAAGGACAGAGAGGAAGAGGCAAGAGTTAGTGAACAGGGAGAACTGTATAGAAATCCCACAGGGTTGCATCTCCCCAGCATCTGAGCATATAAATAGAAGTCAGCCTTATTCCCAGAGTAAGGAGGAGAAAAAAAAAACAGAAGAGAACCCACTGGAGAGAAGGGGGGGGATAGAACGAAACAAAAGAGAAAGGAGAAAATCTCCTGAATCAGGACACCACAAAACACTGGGAAAATGTTCACACATGGAATAAACATGTGAGCTCGCATGACTCTTGTTCCTGAGTTGTTGAAATGATGATGGTGATATTCGGGAGATAAAGACCTCAGAAACACGATATTATATATAAAATATATAAATAACACACACGTTGAGATTCGGTTCCGCCCAAAGGTTTTAGCCAATGGATGAAACAAACAGCGACGGTCAAGAGAAAGACGGCGCTGCGCAACATGACATGTTTACATTTAAATTATACATTTACTTTGCCAAAAAAAAATTCTACCATTTTGATGACACAGCGCTCACTCACTCAGTCGCAGAATATGCTTGATAAACAGCTGAAATTGGCACAACAAAGTAAGAAAGCTTTATGGTGTTTAAATGTGGTGGAAATACAGCGTTCTCTCACTCACGGTTCTAACGTTCTAAATCAGGCCGTTGTGCCAACTTTGCCGGGCACAAACTACGTGTGGAGTTGACATAAAAGCTAACTGCACGGCATTTTGTTGGCACCGCAGGGCAAAAACTTGCTATGATCAACAATCACCAACGATGACTCAGAAGCTAAGTCTGAAATGAACCGCAGAGTTAGTGTGTATAAATCGTTGTGGAAGGGGAGTCTCATTTCCCTTTGGCCCAGACACTACACTCTGCAGGGATGTAACCATTTAATTCAGAAGTGATTTAATTCAGAGTCTTTTAGCAAAGATTCAGTGCATCATTAAATCTTACATTTGGCACTGATTTGACTTGATAAGATGCCTAATTTAATTATCTTGGACTCTTAGAAAGACAAACAAAAACTCCTATCTGACATCACCAAAAACTCATTTAATGCTCAAACTAATATCTAGTCCTAACGTTAAAATACAAATACAAATAATTTCAGCATCTGCTAGGACATCTGATCCACTAAGATGCACACAGGCTTAAATAAAGATTTTTTTTTTTTACAAAAACAATGATATTACTATGAATAAACAAAGAATAATCTTTGTGCTTGCACCTCTGCTTCTGTTGTACTTCAGGAGCACATTTTTCTTCATATGCAAACATCTCACATGAATCGGCGCCGTCTATTTCTGGGCCTCTTGATAGAGGACCGCAGTGAACTTTGTGGGAGGAATCTGTGGGTAATGCTGTGCTGAGCAATAACTGCAGTATATTCTGAGCAACATGCAGTTCAGAGTTCATAAGCACAAAGATCATTCTGCTCACACTGCTCTACTTTGCTTCCTCGCGATACGTCGGATGGACACCTGACCTTCATCAGCTTCCAAAAGCAGAAAACGTCCTGTTGTAAAAGTGAAATTAAGTGTAAATGAGAGCAAGACGAACAGGCATTCAAGATGATCGAATCTGTTTTTTTTTTTTTATTCATTACTAGACAGAGGCACAGCTGCAAAAGTGAATGATTTCCCTCTATGTCACGTTGATAAATGCTCCCAACACTCCACTGTTGAAACGCAAAGTGATCATGTATATTGCTTAACTAACCACTATAACTTATCAAGGTTAGACAAGCACACAGGCAATAGGGAAGAGAAATTATTAGTAATTCTGATTAATAGGTTTAGCATAATTAAAAACATAATGAGCCATTAATATGCACTTTACAAACAGATAGCATGCAAACAGAATATAAATCGTCCCCCTCCCTCCTGGTACAAAATCCATTTAATTGCTAATTCTGCTTTTGATTGGCTATTATTTTGTTATTGGCATAATATCACAATCAATTATATGAATCACCCCTCTGCATCTGCGTAAATTGGCAATGAGTCAGTCTTTACAAAGTCCATCCTGGCAGGCGTTTAGGATTTCCAATCTGCATTTCTCTTAACTATATATGAAAGAAATATGTGAACTGAGTGTAGACCTTAGTCATTAGAAATGTTTGGCCATTTTAAGCAAATTGTAACGCACCATACATTTGTTGTGCTGGTATACAACTCAAATAATCCTGTCTTATACAAAACAACAATGTAAAAGTGACTTTTGTCATAATCTTAATAATAGGTACACTTTTATGTCTGATGTACTCCTTGACAAAACTTCTCTAATTTAAAGAAATAAGGAAAGCACGTTTGTGTTTGTGGGAGAGAGCGACGTAGAGAAAGTATGGATGTGAGTGCCGTGGCTATGACTAACAGATAATATGTGAGGCTGGAGGTGGTATGGATGCGGCAAAATGTGAGTGCAAATGTCATATGTGCATGAATTTGTTGTTGCTTGTATGCATGCATGCCTGGCTGTGTGCGTATACAGTATGTCTACTGAGGAAAGGCAGTTTGACAAGTTAATCCACTCTAAACATCCTAATGGGAACATCCCCACAGGCTGCTTCTCCTCCTCCACAGAGATTATTTGCATTCCAACTTCCTCGCATCAGTCTGGCTGCCTTTGCCAGAGAGATGGTATGAAGTGACACATATACACCTGACATCTGGTTTCAATGACACAATGACAGCCTATCAGCATAACATTTCATTCCTAAAAATAATGCATTAATACAATAGTCTCCACTGTATAATAGGGGTGAAATTTGTCAAAATAAATAAATGCTGGAGTTTTGGACTTTTCACAAACAAGCAGGATCATGAATCAACACCTTAATGACTGGGATATTATAATTGTGGCGGCTTTTGTTTACTCCATTAGTTTCCTAATGCATAAAAACGACTAGATCTTCATGAAGGATGAAATGGAAAAAGGCATGTAAAAAGTGAAAGCAAATATTGCAAGTGTAGTTATATTTTTGAACTGATGACTTCAAAAAATCTGAATTCATAAACACATTGGTAGCATATGCACAGTCTGAATATTGAACAACTTCATTTTTATTTTTTACATCCTCCGCTCACAGTCTTCATCTCCTCTGGCAGCTTACTGCTTTTGACACAGCAAACTGCTGATTTCTGCCTTCTGATAATTGATATAGTCACACAAACAAACAGTATCTCTAACTCTGCAGATTACCAGTCATTTTAAAGTTGACATGTGTCATCAAATTAAAAATTTGGAATTGCAGTCACTACAAGAGACATTTTGCCATCTGCTGTCCTGAAACTTTAACTAAACTTTAATTCAGCTCTGTGAACTTTCTTTTCAGAAGAAGTGCTAAATAAGACTGTGAAACCATTTTTTGCACTTGACTGTAGCTTAATCCTCTCCTCAGCCTTGTAACCTCTTTCACTAAGCAATCAAAATTGTAATTCAGATCATTCCTATCCGATACAACACTAATGGAAAACTTTGGTAATGTTTGTACAGATAGAGTTGTAAATGTTTATTTTTGTGCACAAACCAGTACAAGTACATACTGTATATGCACATATTTTATTATAATTCTGATATGAGCCTTAGTCTTCTTCTCATTTGAATTTTATCTCTTTGCTGGTTTCTTGTACATGCTGAAAAGGAAGAAAATGTGCACATACATCCCAGTATAATTTATTAATTCACTCTCATCCCTTCCTTCACTTCATCCTCCTCCATCAATTATTCCATCAATATTCTTGCCCTTAAAATATAAGGTTCAGATTTCAGAAGCTGAACTTTAGGTCTCCTAGTTTTCCTAAAGCAAGTCCAAGACAATGCTGCCTTGAAGAGCGATAGCCGTGACTGACCTCAGGTCAGCAGAGCTCCGCTAATTACCACCAGGTTCAGGTCGCAGCAGCTGTGTCAGCTATTTTAAGGGTCACAGATGCACTTCGCCTATTGACACTTAAAGCTGGACGGAGTGACAGAGATTGTGGAAAAGGACACATGGTACTTGGGAAGGAGAATTACGTGCAGAATAAATAAATCTCTTCCTTTTACTGGAACATGAATATCTATCTGCTACCAGCTGGAACGGAGCATTCACAGATTCAGGCGTTACGTAACTACGGTACATGCATATGCCAAGCATAAGCGCTTAAATATAATTCTAATCAATATTTCTCAGCTAAATAGAGCTATCGAAATGTCAGCCCTCAACAGCCCAGCAAAATGAATACACAACTAGAATACATAAAGTATGTAAATATCCTATTAATTAAAATGTCATGAAAATGTGAACAATACATGTGAACAAGTAAATCTCCTGGTAGTTTGTTTGACCTGCTAGTTTGCTCGTACGATCTTTTTCATTTTTTTGCTTGGCTTTCTGACATCTCAGGGGTTGAAATGATCCACTGGGAAATTCTCACTATTCCAGATGGCTGTTTTGCCAACGCAAGCAAGATTAAAATGATGAATGCTCCACAATATTTTGTAGCTGTAACTATTTCTGCAGTGCAAAAATATTTTTAGTGCAATTATGAAATTTATGGCTGCAACTAACTATTGCTTTCACTACTGAGTAAGATATAAAACACTTTCCAGGAATAAATTTATGATAGGCCGATAATATGTGGGGAAAAATAGTGAAAAATGCACAAAACAAGTGGCATCTCTGAATTGCTCTCAGAATGGCCAAACAACGGTCCAAAATACAAAGCGATGTTACATTTATAAACTCTGCTGTTCCTCATATCTAAGCAGCTGCAACCAGCAGACACATTCTATTTTTGCTTGATATATGATGTAAACACATAAACAAAAATAATATTAAGTCAATCTTGTACATCCGCGTGAAGCACAGTTTGTTGTTGTGTTTTCCACAGTAAAACAAAGAAGAGCTCTTTAACTCACCAGCTTGGTGTGTATTGACCGTAACGTTGGCCAGAGAGCGTGCAGCCACGCCCAGCCCGGAGACGCCGTTCACAGCCTCCACGTGAAAGGTGTAGTTTGCATGCATCGCAAAATCCAGGACTGCCACAGATGTACCAGTCAGACCTAGTGGTCGCGGAATAAAGCGCAGGTCAGGTTCACATGGCTCACACTGCGTCATCACACTGTCACTGTCACTAGTATCACAGCGCTGGCAGAGTATGTTGTAAGTGATGTCCTTCCTGCCTCCCGTGTCTCTAGGAGGCATCCACTGCAAGAAGAGAGCTGTGTCATTGATCAGAGAGACCAGGTTCCTGGGAGCTGACGGAGGTCCTGAGGAGAGAGACAAGGCGTATCGAGAAAGACAAAAACAAAGCCATTCAATATTTCTGCGTTTACTGATGAAGTATAACATATAGAGGTTTTTTTTTTTGGTTTGGGTGAACACAAAAACAGACATGATCTGAGAGTACTGATGGCGTCCAAAGTTAACCACAAAATGTAAAATGAGATGCAAGGACATATAAGTTTAGACATGCTATTATAATATCTAAGTGGTCAGCAGTGAGAACTCTACCAATCTGACCTTCAAGAATAAACTAAAGTGGGAACATTATCCCCAAAAAACAGGTGAATAATATAAATGTGCAGAAGCGTAAGCGTGTAGATATGTGGGTGGTTAGGTTTTAAAGTAACTCGGAGTAGCATATTTAATTACCACATCCTGAGTTTAATTAATGCAAGTGTCACATACATTTTTTTCAAGATTTTTCCACCAAACTGTCTGCTTCGAGTGTTAAAGGCGACAAGCCTTCAAGTGGCCTCCGTGTTTCATTCCAGCGTGCTACTTGTCGATTTTAGTTGTTGAAGTTTTCATGTGCATATATGACAGACGTAACAGATGCTATTTTCACACTTGTGATATGGAGGTAAGCTTATCTATGCATACATTTACATTAAGCTCAAACTTGCTGCTGAAACTAAACAGAAAAGTTACCAAGACAGATGGAGGAAGAAGAAAAAAAAAACACCACTGCAAACTGACATAACTACACGCGCACGCGCCTAAATCAAAAATGTCCCAGCTTACAGAGAATGTTTGGACTTTTCAGCTTTGTACTAACTTGTGCAGGCCATGGTGGAAGGGTCTTTGATCGCTCTGTAGAAGCTTTTGTCACAGTGACAGATGGTGGCTGCCTGGTCATGGCTGGAGCTATGTGGAGGACACTTGGAGCATTTAGTGTTCCCGGTATAAGCCTTGAAGAAGCCCGGCTTACAAGCTGGAGAAAGAAGGAGGTGGAGGAAGAGGCCAGTTACACAAGGTTAACGTTCTCTGTGAAACTGCATTTCCATCAGCACACATACATTTTAATCCAAAACTCCAGCTGCTTCTCTCCTCACCTGTGGTCTGACCTTATTTCCCGAGGTACTATGGATCACTGTCTCCTCTTTATTAGCTCTCCAAGCCACATGCTTATGGTTATACCCGTTGCCCAGTCTAATATGGCACACACCTGTAAATCCTCTTTTATGAATAAGAAACTGCAACTCACAAGTCTGTTTTTACATGAAATAAACACAAATAAAACCAAACCAAGTCTACCTTGGTATTATCGTGCTAGTTTACAATCAGTGGTAGACCTGCTTTCAAGTCTCAGCAGGCTTTCCTTGAGTGTTTAGACACTAGAGGTGTCCATGCCGCATCTCTATAAAGAAAGTCTGTTGGTCCACATTACATCTAATATGTGATATCTCAGGAAAAGTTTGGCAAAATGTCACAGAATTTGGCACAAACGTTCACTTTGACACAGAGATGAACTGGCAAGATTTCGGTGGCCAAAGGTCAACGGAAAAGATCACGGTGACTTCATGTCTGTCCATTCTAATAAATGCAACATCTCAGGAAAACTTTGAAGGAATACAGAAGATAAATACTGGCAATACTGTATACGCCTAACTGTATTTTCTTATGTAGTTGAAATAAACAAGTATAACTTAAGGGTCATCTTAATGCCATTTTAATTTAAGTGAAAGCAAGTTCTCCTACCGTTTCATGAAGCGGCATTGCACTGCTTTCAGTTTAAAAACCTCCACCCATTAATATGGTCCAATCTCCTGACCCTCTGTTTTCCATTTTTGCTCCAGTTCACTTTCCTGCCTCATTACTTCCTCCAGTTTTCTCTCTTTTCTCCAGGTTTACCTTTACCTCCTGTAACCTGTTTCTTGTATTCCCATCAAAACTCTCCTTTCCTTATCTCCCTAATTTTTCTGCAACTGTTTTGCTCTGCCCCCATTTTCACCTCTTCTTGATTTTTTTCATCTACCTTGCAATATTTTTCCTTTTCCTGCTTTCCTGTCCTTCACTTTTTCCCTTATCAGGAGATGGAAAAACCACTGCTGATTGCCTGCTTCTCCCCATACCTTTCTCAGCAGAGAAAAATAAAGCACCAACGCAATTATTTAGTATTCTGGGAATCTGGGGATAATTTTACTGCAGTCATTTTGTGTGAGAATATATCTGTGTGGGTGTGGTAATAATTTCAAAATTAGCTAATAAATATGCAAGCTAGATAGACCGAGCCAGAGCCAGAAGGATTTTCTGGTCTAACGCTAATGCTAATTTTAGCATTTCAATATTCTTCCACAGTTAACTGAGGCAAACAGTTATCAAGTACCGTATCCTCCTTACAAACCACATTATTTAATAATAATAATTCATTTTATTTGTAGGCGCCTTTCAAAAATCCCAAGGACACCTTACAAACAGAAACAGCAAAGTCAAAAGCACAACACATAAAAACCTAGAAGTAAAAACTTAAAAAGAGGAAATTTAACAGATTATTTTTAAAAAACAACAGGACAGAAATTTTCTGACAATATTAAAATGGAACAGAAGTTAGCAGTGAGATGGACAGAGTCATAGTGAGTAGGCTTTTTTAAACAGATGGGTTTTGAGATGTGACTTGAAGATGGCCAGAGAGTCAGTGTTGCGGATGTCAGGTGGGAGGGAGTTCCAAAGGCGGGGAGCAGAGCGGCTGAAGGCTCTGGACCCCATGGTGGTCGTACGGGCAGGAGGGATGGTGAGGCTGAGGGAGGAAGATGACGTGAGGGTCCGGCTGGGGGCGTTAATGTGAAGGAGTTCAGTAAGGTACGGAGGGGCGAGGTTATGGAGGGCCTTGAAGCTAAGGAGGATGGTTTTGTAGATAGTATGAGACTGGGAGCCAGTGAAGATGTTGGAGAGCAGGGGTGATGTGGTGGATAGATGGTGTCCTGGTGATGATCCAGGCTGCAGCGTTCTGAACCATTTGAAGTCCTTCATAATATGATGCTTTTATAATATGATGCTTTGTTGCCTCCATCAAGATGGTACCCTTTCTGCTGATTTTAAGCATTTTATTCATGGACAGTTTCTACAATACCCTCATACAGTGGTGATGCAGTATGCTATTGTGTCATTGTAAATACTGCATCAGTTTACAGACCATAATGTGGACAAACGGATGCAGTATGTCTAGTATCGTCATGTATGTGAGTTCAGAGACCTTGATGGTACTGGTTGAATGAGAATAAGACTGTCCTACGTTGGTCTACGTTGTTGTTACTTTATCTCAGGCTTGATTTATAGAGTATTTATAGTTGTATGAACAACAGCTCAGTTGTTCAGTCAACTGTGGAGACAGCTTTGCTAGTAATTCATTGCATAGAGACCTGTAAAGGTGCAGTCTGTCACAACAGCTTTGAAAAATGCCTGGTTATTCATTCTAGACCGTTTCAAATACACCTTGTTTTTTTATGCTGGATTACTAGTTCTTCTCTCACTGATGTACCCAGTGATAAAGTAGTAAAACTGTAGTGAAACTGACAACAAACATAGTCTTGGTCCATGGTATAAACATGGTACCATTATTTTTCCATCTCGGACCTCTTGTAAGAAGTCTGACATTCTAATTGTGGATTATTCTTACTAAAATCCAAAGGAGACCTCTTAAACTTATTTTGAGGGTCAGACAAGAGTCTGTTGTTAAGAGCAGCAACGACTGGCATCTGTTGAGGGAAAATATTTGACATTCCTGCTTGTCACAACAAAAAAAAACAACCTCAATAATGAATCAATTATGGAAATGTTTGCAAATGAATTGTTCTGTTAATTGAAAATCCTTTAATCGCTCTATTTTTGCAGTTCTGTTGAGATTTGTTTTCTCTACAGCTAAACGCCGAGAACAGAAGTTACATCAATCATAGTCTGGCTCGGAGGATATATACTCTGCTGGAATAAGTGCATTCTCCTTCCTTCCACTATCTGCGCGTTACCGTTTTGAAAGTCCCCCTCGCTACGTGAAAGAACAACAACCTCCAGGCTGCAACTACACCCTGAAAATGCTACGTTCTGACAAAGACTTTTTGTCTTTTTATGTGCCATTTTCTTTTGTAGGGCTTTAGTCGTTCTAATAATATGATGCGCTTCCTCAAGTGCACATGTTCCACCAAAAACAACTCCTCTCCCGACACTATTTTGCAAAGGCACTGTTGAACAACTATTCTAGAACAACAGTGGATGGAGCCAGACCTATGTCCGGCACTGGCACAACGCTAACAAAGTGTGGAGATAGGTCTTTTGTTTTTTTTTTGGTGCCTTGGAGACTCCACTATTTTAAAAGCTGTGGTAAAAGTTTTGAATTAAATAAAAAATAACAATTTTAATGTCGATAGATTGCAAGGTAAAGAGAAAATAGAGACACAAGGAGGAAAGAGACACAAGCAAGAACCAAACTGCATGAACAAGTCGACATAATTGTGCATATAAGATATATATAAACGGAATGAGACGAAAGATTGACACACAGACAAAAATCCTTGGCAAAATCATGTTGCTGTTAACTCCTAATGAGAAGAGTGATTTGTCACCCAGCTTCCAATTTTCAGGCACCTCATTCACTTGGATATTAGTTTCCTTCTTTGCTGATCTCCTGCCAAAGGCAACAAACACACAGATTCATTTAAATTTCCAACTGCTCCCTGCTCTCTGGGAAGATCACCACCGGAAAGCAATTACAATATTCACACCACTATTTCCATCAAAAACTTTGAAAACATCCCAAACACACACACACAGACACATATTGATATCCAATTTGTTCACTATTTGTACAACTTTGTAAGGCATTGATATTCACGAAAGGCAAAAACATGTATTTCCAGTCTGAGCCAAGACTGATGCAGATGCAAAAGATACATCGTTAATGTTTCATGACTTGTTGGCCTTTTTGATCACATTAACACGGGTCAGTGAGTGCAGTGATTGTACCATTAAAAATAACAGTGCTTCACAACACGACTAAACATGAATGAGTAAAATACATTTTTATTATTTACACCTGCATTAATAGATGTTTTTGTTGCTTGTGGGAAGTCAAACACAGCTCCTAAAGCTGATTATGTTTTCTGTCTGCTTGACTAATATACAGTTCCAAATAAGATATTTCATGTTTTGTCTGGTCAACTTCATTTCATTTGCTGTAAATGGTTCTCGATGCAGTGTCGCCTGAGGGATCGGAGACCGCAGGTGTTTAGCTTTGGTTTGCACTCTTTCCCTTTTACACACTGAAATACGTTCAGATTTCTTGAATCTTTTAAGTCTGTTCTGTGCCATAGAGTCTGAAACATCCAATTCCCTTCCTATGTTTTTTTTTTTTTAGGGAACACCGACAAACTGGTGATCCTCAACCCAACTTTGCTCCTGAAGGACTAGACCTTTCCTGGATGCTGCTTTTGAATCACTTGTCACTCACCCGTTTCAAATCAATTAATCACAATCAATTAATTGTCCCCACATTTTGTATGTGTAACTCTTCAACAACTTCTGGGAGAAATATCTGGTACTTTAGCTGCTCTGCTGTGTGTATTTACAGTGCAGTTTTTACTATGTCTGCCTGATACTTGGTGTTGGCCAGGTAGCAAATGTTGGACTTTTAGAACTGTTTCAATAAAAACAGCTGCCTGCTCCACCTGGAATTGAAGCTGTTCAAAGCTGTGACTGACAATCCAAACAGTGAAGCTAAAACATATCGAAACACTCCTTAGATATGCGACCTGCAAAGTCAGTTGAGAAATAATCTCTGGTTTCGTCACTATTAGCAATACTTACACATAGTCATTTGATCCTTTGGCCTCAGGTTTTTAGCGTATCACTTATGAGTGCTGGAGATCTGAGTTATAAGAGATGACCTGCAGCCACTTGCTCAAATGACTACATGACTTGCATGTTTGCAAGAATTCAATAACATGCCAGCTAAGAGGTTTTGAGTTGTTTGGGTGTGTAGAGTTGGAAGTTTCTCTTGGCTTTATGTTGTCAGAAACAGATGGAGCCAGAGACTATGTTTACCCTGGTCTCTCAGCTTTGATATGCAGATGGGAAGTTCACAGAGAATGAGTGATGCTCTAGTCTGGCTGAGTGTTAGAGGCCAGAGTAAATACAGTCCTTAATGGACAGAAGAGGGGTACAGTGACTCAAATACAGAGGACGCCGATAAAATTATAATGCTTTCTTCATTTCCTTTTTCACTTTGGCTTAATTTAACACCATGCATTTATACTTGTTCCTAGCTGATCAAGCCAATATTTCAAGAGCAGCCATCGGTGCGTAGTCTAGGTTGTCATAAATTACTGAAGAACCCTTAAATTGATGGATAGGGGAAGAGGACTGACCAACGTTATTGTGCGTCTCTGTTACTTTCCTTCATCGCCGTTGGACGGGACTGTGTTGGCATCAGCTTTATAAATAGTACAGCACATGCTTACTGCACATTTTACATGTAAAATAGAAAATGTCTCAGCTCTTGGGTATAATCACTTAGCCTACCGGTGAGATTCTTGTCGTTTGCATCTTTGTTCAAACCAATTCCACAAGACACCTCTATAAGATTCCCCCTCAACTCAGTGTGTCCTTTGAATATGATTGTGTGACGAAAGGGATGTGGAACAAATAGCATGAGCTCTATGATGTTGCCTTATCTAGGTCATGATATAACCAGCCTATCTCTGAGTAACCCTCTTGTGGCTGACACTGAATGAAAGGAATGGAATAATAAAGCACTCGATTGAGATGTCAAAACAGTCTGGCAGAATGCTATTGGGGTGGAAAGCAGGGTTTGATAAGCACTGATGCCTTTGTTTAGGCAGCTGGGAGGGAAAGATGGACGTGTTAGCGCAGAGCTGTGCTTATATTTGGGAGCGCTGGGGTTTTCCCTATTCTCTCTCTCTCTCTCTCTCTCTCTCTCTCTCTCGCTCTCTCGCTCGCTCTCTCTTTCTCGCTCTCTTTCTCTCTCTCCCGGCTCACACTCTCTCTCCCTCTTTTGCTCTTTCCCCATGCTGCCTCTCAGACAGCTTTGATCACAGTACCCTTTGAAGCAGTGTTCCAAAATGAAAACGAGGAGAAAGCAGAAGTCATCGCAAGTTCATGCCTAAACTTCCTGCAACTACTTGCAAAGTGCACATCTTCATCACGGCCAAAGCTCAACAAGACCTATGGAAAATATTGATTAAAACAGAATTAAAGCTATAAATCATTCATTACATTGCCTTAATGTGTGGTTACTGTTGATCGTGGCTTTTGTAACCTATAGTTAATGAGTTCAAATTACATTTTGAGAGTTCGACAGAAAAACATCCTGACATTTCTGAGCCAAACAATAACACTGCACAACATAACAGCATAGCATAGAGGTATCTCTGATTTCCAATAACCATGGTGCTACAGATGTATTTCATAGTGAATCTTAAAAGAACAGCCATTTCGAGAAATCCGCTTGTTTATTTCTTCCTACCGGTTTAGAGTCAGATAAGATTGATCGATAAGACCATCTCTGGATATTCAGCGTCTCTGGGAAATGTCTGCCCAAAGAGTAAACTTAAAAGTAAAGCTTTTCTGACAGAGGTGAAAACAGAAACTGTGACGGTTACATGTGGTGTTTTATATTTTCACATACTTACCACCGATTGTTTCTAAGTGCATGTGATTCCTTTTACCTTGCAGTGATCACCGATCATATAGTTACTGTAACTAGAAGGACACTCAGAGAGCGCAGACTTCCATCAAGACCAGCAGTGCACTCTTCTTCTCATTCCACAATATTGTTAAACCACAAACTGTGAACTATGTTTTCCTCCTTTTTGTCAATTGGTGCCACTGGCTAATCTAACAGACTGTAACCATAGTAACAAAGGCCTTCGTCCTTTCATTTGTTTTTGGTGCCACTGGTTAGTTATCTCCAAGGAAGTGATCTATCAGTCATCTAGTCGTCTATCCTGTCTGTCTGTCCGTCCGTCTGTCAACAGGATTACGCGAATAATACTACACTGATGTTCATGAAACTTGGCGGACAGCTCAGACATGAGTCAAGGAGTAACCCCTTTTATATTTTGCAGATGTGATATGGCCTCTGTTTGTAATGTGCTAAGAAATAATTCGATCTTTTTCATGTTTTACAGTCAAACACTGCCACCCAGTCATTTATCCCGTGCATCTGTTCGATCAGAATAAAGCTTCTTTTCAGTGGCTTCTCACTAAAGGGGTGAGTCTATAATCCTGAGTGATGCATAAGACATATACTTACAGCGAGAAAACATTCCCTCTCACACTTGACCGGAGCAAGGTGAAAGCTCGCTGAGTCTACCTACGATACCACAAGATATAAAAAAACCTCAAGAGAAGGAAGAGGGAAGAATCATCTTGTACCACAGACAAGCTATACAAATGCAGAGATTGATTTTTTGCTTTGTTTAAAATCGGAAAATAATTACTTTATGATTGTTTTTAAGTAGATCACAAAACAGGTTTGTTAGTTTGTTTTGAATGCATTTGAGAGGGATTAACGATTACAGATGTAGCAATGTTAAAGATGAAACAGGACGAAACAGACAAGAGAAGGAGACTTGACTGTGGAGAAAAGCTGCCATCTATTTAATGAGATGTCAGAGATCGAGAGAACTAATGGCAACATGGATGACGATGTGAGGTTCAAGTAGCTCTGACAGAAACAGCCACTGGAAATGTAGAAATGTAAGTGTTCATTTTATTTTTAATCTTGGAGCACATTTCGGAGCTTCTACTTTTCTACATTGTACTACTTGAGAAAAGTGCTTCTACTTTTTCCACAGTACTTTTTAAAACAAATATCTGTACTTCTACTTGAGTAAAGGATGTGTGTACTTCGGCGACCTCTGGCCCCAGGCTAACTTAGAATGGAAACAGTTATATAATGAGAAAATAGAAGCAGAAACATAGGTCATAATTTGTGGTTTGTTTGTGGTTCCTAACCTCCCAGGTGGAGATAATAATACACATATCTGTTTGTCACTGTGTGGTATTCGAGGTATGCACTAATATGGGTAAACACACAACGACAAACTGACAAACGCATGTAGTTTTCCGAGTGTCAAGTGGGTCACTGCTGCATGAATTACTGACCCATTCATTGAAGTAACTGTCTCGATCGCTTTGACAACAGCACAAGCAACAGGGGCGACTACTGTGAGCCAAAAGAGTAGAACTGGGAGTAAAGATGTAGGACATATATGAGGGACAACATGAGAGCGCTGCTTCTCTGCCTGCCGTCTCATCAGAAATCTCTTCTGACAGGCTTCTGTGTTGTTTAACTACATCGTTGAGAAGCTTGAGAGAGTGAGAGTGAAAAGATAGAAAAGAAGATAAAAGAGAACTAGATAAAAAGAAAAATTATACCCAAGGAGCAAATAAAGGAGACATTACAGCCTGTCCTACATATCAGCTGTACTAATGACTGTTGGATTTCTCTCTGTAATAACTTGAGTAACCACATCACCACAGGGGTACTACATGAATTTCACCCCAATGAGCTGAGACTTCTGTAATTCTACACAACATAGTAAGTAACACTGGGTGAACTTCAATTGCAATCATGCAGTGTGGCTCGATTTAGCACCTGCCTTAATTACCAGAGTATGTTGGAGCTTCGTAAATGAAAAAGAAAGGTTGGGGGAGTTATAGAAAAGACTAGATGCAAGCTAAATTAGCTGTGAAACTAACAAATGAAGGCAATTAGCCAGCTAGCCCCCAGTCTGTCTCCACAGTCTAATTGAGAAACCAGGCCAAAGACTATCTGGAACAACTCAACAGTTGCTTAAACTTTCTCTTTATCTGTTTTGCTGACAATGGGCCACATTTAGGTAATGCTGATACAACTAATTACAGAGGACGCATTCCAAAAAGCCTTTTACAGATGCATTGTGGTATTTATAAATGTTCTGCAATTTGAGAGCTTTTATGTAAAGTAAGTGTTATATGGGTGAATATTTGCATGTATCTGCTGCAGCATCGAATTTATCAAGGCAACATCAGAACATAAACAACAGAAAACTGGAAACAGCTTGACATAAGAAGTGGCGTTCCCATTTCGACAACATAATTGATAAAGTCCAGAGAGGTCCCCCGAAAAGGCAGAAGTAATGATTTTGAAATGTCAGAAAATGCTGCGTGACATGCACTTATCTCTTTATGCTGTTCAGGATCTCATAGCAACTGAGAACAGCAACAAGAGATGTCAGAAGAGGAAATGGAAGTGAAATGAACGTCAAAAATAAAGGACAGGAAAAAAGTTTTGTGAAAAGTAAACAAATAGGCCCTTTTTTTTCCCCCATTACAACTACTTCTATTGCAAGTACCTGAACTGTCCGCTGGTCTGACATTCTACATTGTCTTTATACATGCCTTTAAGAGGTGACTTCAGGACAAGGCTTCTCATTTCCATGTGCTGCTGTGTACGGCCCTGCAGACAACAACGGAAACGTTTTTTTTTTTTTTTGGTTTGCATGTGGCTGGCTTCAGAAAGTCAGCAGAATGGAGCAGAGAGTGAATGATACTGAAAATGTCTGCACAATCAAACTGTTTCTGAAATATAACTTAACTAGTGGCGCCCTTTTAACGCAGTCAAATGCATATAAAGTCACATGTTGAAAATTCTGTATCAGTATATCTGCATAAAACAGATATCCTTTTACTGTCTAGCTAAAGCACATGTGCTGCCTTATTAATTGTGTTTGCTCTGTTTCAACAAGGTGTTGCATTACATCCCCCGAAGAGTACCTGGTGTCTGGATTTATTATTTAATTAGGTCCAGGAACTCAGCCAAACAGTGTATGGGGGCAGAACAGTGGAAACAAGAGCATAACCCGTGACAAAGGCTACACATTAAGTTATGGGTGGATAGGTTCTTGTACTGGAAAAGGCCAACAGAGGAGAAAGAATGAGGAGGGGAGGTGGTGCTAAGAGGAGATGAAGCGAGATGTGGATGGAGAGGATCTGACAAGAATGCAGGATCCTCAAATGAACGGAGGGAATAGCAGTTCTGTAAACTCAAGTTGTTGCAGATGACTGGGGAGGCCCACGAGATTTGTTAATGTGATGCAATGCCTTCTCTTCTCTTTTCTATTCTTCTCTCTTTTATCTCATTCTGTCTCTGTTTGTTTCCTTATGCGTCACCGTCTCATTCAGAGCGCCCATACACTTTATTTAATGAATACGCGTTTGCGTCTGCAGCTTTAACACTTTGTTGGTCGAGCGTACCATGCTAACACACACAAAAGAACACACAAAAGTACTTCTTACCTTGGCAGAGGCCGTCCATCTCCTCGTGGCCAATACTGCAGATGCAGCGACCCAGTGGTACCAACCAGTCTCCATCAGCACCACAGTACAGTTTGGGTGTGTCCCTCTCCTCTGCATTCTCCACACATGCACCTCTCACTTCCACCAGTGAGGATGAGTCCATATGTGGAACAGTGTCCGGAAATGCCGCCAAGTTCCTTAAAGTCGATGGGCAGCGCTTGTAGAACACCTTAAGCAAGTTAAGTTAAGTTAAGTTTAACTATGGTAGAAGAGGACTAAAATTAACATCTTTTTGTGTAAAAGAAGCCCATTTCACTGACCTTAACAGACACAAGAGCAATACATGCACCCACATCCTGGAAGGCCAGGTAGAAGCCCTTTTGTGTCACAGGTCCAACTTCCCTGACCTCAGTATTGAGGCGAAGAACTCTGTCCCCAAGGTCTGTCTGTGTAAAGCTCTCATCTGCTGCTATAGTGTCCACCTTAATGCCAACATCAAACATGTCATTGGCACAGTGTGTTACCATTTAACAATGTGAGCAGTGCAGGACGGGTCTTTTTGACATGATAGGGACCTTAACCCACCTTGGCATAGTCTGTGGGTCGAAACCGTGTCCCTGCAGGGAGCGGGTCTTCTGTCTGCAGGTAGAAGAGGTTGAAGGTTTCTTTACAGGTGCCAGACACCCAAGGAATGGAGTTGCAGTCTCTCAATGTGAAACGCAGCTCCACATAGACCTACGTGAAAATAAAATCAACTAAATACAAGCATAGACATGCAAAGCCCTCTTTGCAACTGATGACTGTGTGTGATTTCTGTGTGTCTGAGAAAGTATCAGTAAGATGTAGACCAGACCCTTTGTGCAGCCTGTCGCTGAATCCATCCAGACCGAAGCCAGTTGTTCTGGTTTGGCTCCATCACGTGACAAACCTGGAATGTGTGGATGGGCCGGTTCTGCTCATCCATTTCTGTGATCGCATCCCACTGTAAAAATAGGCAACACTTGTATAGATGCGATGGAAAAGATAGTTTTCATGTAATCTTATTTTTATATAAGATGAAAAATAATATATGCAGATTGGTTGAACTGAACCCTAGAACACACAGTAAAGTGAGAGTGATTATGAGCACGCCAGTGAATGACCATAAATACCACGGCTGACTGTTACATGAAAGTTCAACCTTTGCACCTACTATTGCATGCAGAGAAACTTAATTTATATAGAAAACTGACGTCTGAAAGACACTGAGTTAGTTTCACCAGTGTTTTCAAGCTGTTGCATCAGCCAGACGCTCTCATTTGTCTGCTCCACTTTAACGGTGTGATGATCAGAGGTTCAAAAGCCCTAACGTTTATTGACAGAACCTCTTTCTTACGACTCCTGTGGCATTAAATGGGTAGCTGGACACATAATTATCCATCTAAGAACATGGGATGCATGCGACCAGCTCCAGGTGAATTGTGAGGGAATGTTTAGCATGTGAAATATATTGCACTGTAATAACACTGAAATATTCTGCAAATGGAAGTATTCTTGAATTGTTGTCTAAGTAGTCAATTAGCAAATAAACAAAACTGTGAAGGATTAGATTGTTGAAGTCCTCTGTGAAGTAATGCCCTGCAGCACAAAAGTTTCATTCAGGGTTTTATCAGAAATGCAAAAAATAATTTTCTTGCTATTCATCCATTAATGTTAGCACAATTAGAGAGTATTTTGATGCTTTCAATTTGGCCAACATACTTGCTCGCTGCCCTCATTTGTTTCTCTACAAACTAATAGAGACTTAATGGGCTGCATATGGAATAATCAACACTAAAGTGGTTGAGAATTAAAAAAAGAACAAGCCTTCTGGGCATATTTTGGTTGTGTCTCCACAGTACCACATAACTTAAATACAATATGTACAGTACAAACCACTAGACCAAACCACAACAGTAAAAAGCTTTTTCACAGAATCCTTCACTTTTTATGCTCTGATTAGGTCAGCGGCATTGAGCAGTCAACAGCTGTCCCTATTCAAAGGCTGAATGCAGCTCAGAGAGCTAAGTCCTTTATAGGACCTAAAGGCTTTTGCTAACCCTGCTTACTGTCCCCAAATAAGCATCACAGAGACTAAATAATGGTGCATTTGTGAATTTCTCATCAACAACTAAATTTATCACAAAATTGCAGAAGTGGTCCTCACACCGTTAGCAGTCCAACACAATATGATTACATATACAAAGAGCAAAATGTATGCCTGTATTTACAGCAGTGCTTTTTGGATTGATGTAGTTCATGCAGCGTGTTTGTCGGTAGACTGACAGCAAATAATACATAGGTGCATACAAGGCAGTTATACAATATTTATTGACTTTAAAAGCTGACAAGGAACATCTGGGCACACCATTAAATAAGTGATGGTTCAGCAATAGATTATAAAATATGGGGGTATTAAAGGATATACGAGTTGTGGTCTCCAACTGTGGGCAAAAGTAAACACATTTAAAGAAGCGTTTGAAAGAAAATTGGCAGAATCCCTGAGTTTGGACTCAGCTTCTAGACAGATTATCCCCTAGCATCACCAGGTAAAAGAGTCGAATGTGATACACTTCCCTGGTCACTTAATATACAAACACACTAATACACTCTTTGACTGCAAAGTCCCTCATAATTAATGTACAGAAGGTGTCACACAAAGAGAGACTGTAAGTACTTTAGATGACAGACAGCACAAGTTGTATCTGAGAGGAAATTGAAACAAATGAGCTAGAGTGTTCTCAGATATAAATTATTAAATAACACTTTAACCTTGAGTGGAGTGTGCAAAAGCAATTAATCATATATTAATTAAGCTATCTAAATTAGCTCTATGTGACACCCAAGGACTAAATGATTAATCAATCATAATAACTCTTTCTCTCATTCAGATCTACAGCCACCCAATAATGTCTGTTTCTGCGTCTTTATGATGTTGTATGTGTTCAGTGTTGGGGTTTAAGAGAATACATGTAACATACATACATATATACCACATGTGAGTGACTAATTATTTACAGTTACACTTTAAATAGGTGGCAATCAGAATACAGTCATATTCTTAAAATGAATAAATGACTCAAAGGGATTAGTTTTTAAGTCTGCATTATTTGCTCTGAAACTTTAAAAGGCATCTCTAACTTAATTCAAAATAAAGTTAAAAGGTGTAGCTGCACCGTAGTAGACTGCATGCAGTGTCTGTCCACACATTCGAATCAGAATGGACAATCAATCAAAAATGTTCTGGTATGGATCTGTAAATGGATGTCATTTTATTTTCACCTCTGTTTACTGGTTTTCACTCTATCTTGATGTCGCCATCCTTTAAGCCAGACAAAACATCACAATGCTTTGTGTTCGCATATCTCTACGGCAAGTGCTAACATACATTCAGACTGACTCCTGTCCAGTCCACTTTAGGGAGCAGTATGCAGTGAATATACTCAGTACTGTATATAATCACGCCTGCATTGTTGGAGTCATTATGGGAAATATGGAATGGTTGATGAGCAGGACAGAGCGAAACGCTGTTGGATGTTGAGACAGTTAGTTTGATTGACTAAAACTAAAACCAGATCGCAGTCTTAACTACAGTAGTTAACTGTATAGCATGCAAACCTAATACAGCTGTTTTATCTTTTAAAATAATACAAACCCCAGTGGTTTATTCTGTTGTCCCGATCAGCACTGAAGTAAAAGCCGATTACTGCTGTAAACTACTCTACGGCCGGAGCTGTGCAGCGTTTGCTACACGACAGTCAGCCCGTCTTTTCTGAGATGTTCTGTGATTCAGTGCGTGAATGTAGAAATACTACTCCAGTCGTGGAAAGAAATCGCTAATTCAAGCAGGAGCACTGGATGCACTGGGAGGAGTTTCTTTCCTCTATGCACTCCATATGCTGTCATTTCATTGCCCTCTTTTCTGGGCTAGGAACAGAAATATGGCGCCTTTAAAGAACGCTGGCTTGCTGGTTTGCATAAGATCAGCATTAAGTAATTTGAGTTCCATTATGCATACAAACAGGAGAAAATGGTGATTTGTCACTTTGTGTGCCTCAGTGTTCTAAAACGCACCCTTGGGATGTGGCATGGTTCAGAGCAGAGAAAACAAATGCAAACCCCTAGTTTGAAAGATGAGCTGCGGCCCACGCGCTCCGAGGCAATCAGATATGCACCTTACTAATCGCTCTGCCTATTAGCCTTGAGCTTGTAGCAGACAGAAACCAGGTTTTAAGCACAAGATGTTGAATTAATGTATTGAAATCACTGAAATATGAGAAATCATCATTCAATTCATCATTTCATTTAGTGAAATATCGACGCTTAGAAAACCGCTCATTAAAAAGGTTCAAAAATTGTCCTTTTGGGATAAAAACAAGTGACTGACTGACTCAAATTGGTACATTAACCAATTGCATAATACCTCTCGATGAATATTCCAACAAATACAAGGTGAGACCCATTAATTAGGTTGGCATCATGACTCGACGTGGTTTCATGTCTGTCTTTGAAGAATACATGTATCCAAAGGTTTTAGCAGAGGTTTGTGGCTTGAACGTCTGCCCAGAGAAATTACAAGACCTAGAAATGGACAAACACACACCAGCTGCTCAAATTAAATCATTCAAGTTAATTGACACTTGAATAAATAAATGCTTTATTTACCACAAGCGGTTTAATTTATGCTAGTCATTAAAATAAAAAAATGCTCATTGTGAAGATGTTGCTGCTTCAGCTGTTTATAGAGTACAGCCAGTTCTAATCTATTTCCCCTCCGGTGTCCCATTGTGACAGAACAGTCCAGTGCCGGACAAAGCAGCTGCAACATCCACTTGCAAATATCGCAATGTGTTTGCTTCACATCCAGTATGGACTGAAAGGACTCCTGCATATCAGGGAGCGTGGTCTGCCGCTTCCTGCTCCGAATCTTAACTGATGATGCCCACTTCTAACGACACAGGCAGGATATGTTCAAATCCTGAAAACTTGAAGTAAGTTTTTAACTCTAGTCGTTATGCATTTCTTTCCATATTAGCTCCCGGCAGCCCGCGCTCAGCTCCTGACAGGAATCTTCACAGAATTTAGTCTGCGGAAAGCTTTTCATCGTAGAAAAAAGGATTCGATGGAGCCGTTGTCTTACAGATAAAGGTATCATATTCCAAATTGATAGATTGATTGATGGCTGCAGAGACATAACATGAGGAGTAGCCTCTTCTTTCCTGAGCAATGAGATGATATCAGAAATAATGTCCAGCAGCTAGAGGGTTGACCCCGATGGAGAAGTGTGGCTTTCAGGCTGCAGTGTTTTAAGAACCACAGAGCTCCGTAACCCTACTTGCCAATCATTAAAAGTTTAGGCAATTAGTATAATTAATAGCAGTCTTTCAGCAGGTATTCAAGTCCTTAAGCAACTTTCTGAAGGGTGACACCCATTAACCTCTCACCATCCTCTCTCTACCCTCAGGACACAAAAAAACATGGTACACATAAATGCTCATATATCACTTTGAGAAAAGTAAGAAAAAACCTTGAGAACCCAGCCAATAATGGCCCCAATTAGACCACAAGTGTTAATTATTCTAATCAACCAGTTTGATCAGTATAAGAACTGGTATCGCTGCATGTGGATTACTGTCAGGAGCCGCATTACTCACGTTCTGGTCCTGTTATAATGGAGGTTAGATGGAATTTACCCCCAAATCACGTATTTAGAAACCTGAGATCATGTGTCTGTAGTCCCAGCGATGTAGGATTATAGAACAGAATAGAATAGAACAGAGTTACCCTGAAAGTCACTCCTAAATACAGTGCGCACATATTTTATTATCAGCAGCATTCAACCTGGCTAAGAGGTGTGAGGTTCTGATTAAAACAAGACAATTTGTCACTGTCAGAATAAAGGGAAAAGAGAGAAAAAAGGTTTTATGAAAATATCATTAAATCTCTGTAGTTGTGATGAAATATTGATTTGATGTGAATCGGGATGGTGGTGTTGTGTAGTGTTTTTGTCCAACCAATTAATGGAATTGTTGTTCCCCACAGCAAAACCTTGTTTAGGCTGTGCAAGGGAGGAGAAGCTGTTTCAATATTAGTATGTGGCCTTGAAAATATCTCAGTATTTGGTTGCTATTTATTGGTTTTGCTCCAAAGGATTTATTACTCTTTCAATAATAGCCCGAAAACACAAACAAGTCCCGCTACGATCTCTTGTCCTGAATTAGACGCAACGGCGTGAAAAAATTGTTGCTGTCACTGATGGTTGCTCAGAGCCAGCTGAAATATTTGGAAAACTGAAATCGCCAGTATTTTTAATTCAGGGTTAGCCCCAAAGTAATGATATAATACAATTAAAATAATTTCTGTGACGGATTACTTTCTATCCCACGATTGATTAAAAGATGGATCAAGTGTGTATTTAGTATTTGACCCTGCTATCATTCAGAAAATGTCTCGCTTAATTTACAAAGTGTGTTTCTTGTTTTTACGTAGCTCCGTAAAGATGCTTTACTCATGACTGACGTTGCGGTAAATAGGTGGAAAGAAGGACGAATAAAGTTCTTCTCAGTAAAATGGCAGATTCTGGCCATTTTCATCTTTTTTTGAACATAAGTCATGTGAGCGAAACGATCATTGTGGGCCATAAAAAAGGAGAGAAAAGGAAAAAGGAGAAACCAAATCCAGTCTTCTGGCATCAGCGTGTTCGCATGCACACATCAGTCACGTGTCTGTCCTTCATCATATTTTGGATATAAAGGTATAGGTCACACAGTAAGGAAAACCTGCCTGGTTGTTCATCCAACCTGTACATTATCAAAACACCAGTTTTTAAACTGATCTTTTCCTTGTTTACATCCATGTTTACTTGTTGTTTTGTTGGCGTCTTACTATGTTTCTTGTCACATTGTGTCGTCGTTCATGTGCACAATTCAAACAGAAGGAGACCCACTCCAAAAGATACAGCACTAACAGAGGTCAAAAGCTCCACAGGATGCCTTTACCATCTCACAGTCTCTACATTGATTCATGCCTGCACTAGAAATTGTGTATCAAGGCCAACTGCTAGTGCATTTTTAAAGGGTTGATATAATAATGATAGTGTGGAGCAGGAAAAAGCTGATACCCTATTAATCGGCCAATATTGCAGAAGATTAACTATCCTTGACTTTATTAGCAACTAAATCACTGTAAAACTGAACAACTGAGACAAAGTAATTAATATCTAAATAAATAAATTAGTCTGACTCGTGAACATCAAACTCAAGTTAATTAATCAATAAATCTGGAACGGAACATCAAACTACACATCATTTTTAAGCTATTACTTTCCCTTAAAGTCAGGAATTCCAGTTGAGAAGACTGATCTCAGCTATCGGCCACTATCGGAGCCAAGTTCTGCCGACGTTTGTCAAAAGCCCAAACCGATTAATCAGTCTCCAATATCTAATCAGAGATACTACTAATACTAATGTATTTACAGTTCATGTGCTGCATCACCACAGATCTTGGCCTCGTCTAAGTTTAGGGTTCAGGTGGAACATGTAAACAGGATACACTTGTGTGGCTTTTTGCTGGCATTGCTTTGGACCTGTGCAGTGAGACGTTGGCAAAAAAGACAACATGTCAAATACACGCTACGGCTTGAGCGAAGATAGTAAAACAAATATTGATAGTGTGTTTTATTCAATTGTCAGTTGCTGACAGGTTAAATTCCACGTGAGCACATTGACAGGTTCATACTAAGAGGCGCTAATGTCACTCACCCCATTGACAGGATAGGTCTTCCAGTCCAGTTCTCCCAGCACTGTCGTAGTGTCCAACAGAACCACTAGAGAGAGCAGGGTGGTGAGAAACAAAGTCATGTAAAATGGAGGAGAAAAGTTGGAACAGTGTAAGCGTAGAGAGTGACAGAGAACAGAAAGGATAAGAGAGAGTGAGTGAGAGAGAGAGGTTGGGCAGTGAATTTAAAAAGAAGAGAAATGGAGGTGACAAAACAGGAAGAGAGCAGACAACAGTTATCAAGCTGTCAATGAGGAGCTGACAGAGCTGTAAAGCCCTTATCCGATTCAACCACCTATGAAATAACAGCTCTTAGGAAAGTCCAGGACAACACTAACACTAAAACCGAACCACCCTCCATTTCAGTGGAGTCTGAAAGATTAGTGCTCTCCTTCACAGAGGTCAGGAGTCTTCTGTCCTGCATGACATCGACGATAAGACAAATAAAGGGGAATGCAAAGAGATGATGGAAACTTTAACTACGGCTTAATCAAAACTGTACGATTGTGGAGCGTGATAGCTTCATGTTGCTCATACCAGACAAAGACAACAAGCGTTCAGCTGTAAAAGATTTTGATATATTTTCCTTCATTCAGAAGCTGTTTTTTTTTCTCAACTATAAAGGGTCACATTTTTAAGGGGTCCCTATGAAACAAAAAACATTGTTACCGCCATGTTTTTTTTGTAAATAAACAACTGTTCATTTCGTCATTCGTGGCAATAAAGAAGACTGATCTGAACTGAATATGTCATCATCACATCTTTCCTCTTTTATTAAATATTTATACGTGTATTAGTATCAAATCTCCCACTGTGGTCAAACTCTAGTGAAAGCACGATGCATATAATGATCACCGTCTGATTGTTCTAAAAATATAAATTCTACCTTGATGTTACGTTGCAGCCAACCCACACAAAATCAGATCGGTGATGTATGTAACGTATGACAGACTTGACAGACCAAGACAAATGGACAGATGGACGGAAAGACAGTCATTCTCATCATGACTTAATGAGAATGGACAATAATTAAAGGACATCCGTGCTCACTTCAACTCATATATGTGCATTTTCTGCTTAGTGCGTTCATACGTGTCTGACTTAATCTTTAGGCCTTGTTTTTTGCGTGGTCATGTTAACAACTTGCTTCTTGTTGCACGTCAATGACTGCAGCGTGAACATACAAGTGCAACTGTCTCAAGCTGTCTGCACTCCAGTCACGGCTCAGACATGAAGAGAGCTATTATCTGGCCCTTGCTTAGGCCTCTGAGCCAATTTGATATGATGAATGTGCAATTTCCTTTGTCTTCACACCGCCAGTTAATTACAATCTCTATCAATAAAGTGCGTCCCACTTCAGTGGTCGACATTATAGACTAGAGAGTCACATCTTCAGACGACCCGTCACTCTAGTGTACAACAGACTTTGCCAAATCTGGCCTAATTTAATGGGGTTGCTACTGTTTTGAGAACAAGTTAGATAACTAGAGAAGATACACTTTGGTGAGACTAAATGAACCGTTTCAGTATTTACAGAGACTTCATTTAGCCTTGATCCTCTGCTGGTAATTAAGGGGTGAATTATAATAAGGTGGCTTTGCTTCTGTTCAAAAGGAGGACAGAGAGAGAGAGAGAGAGAGAAAGAGTGTCTATGTGGCAGACCATCAGAGACAGAAAGTTATTGATTTTTCACAAAATTAGAAAAGCAATATTTCATTATCATAGGCAATATTCAATATCATATTTGACAGCGGCAAACTTCACTACACAGACTTCTTTAAACTGTCTGTCTCTTGCTTTCCCCCACACACAAATATACTGCATGAAGTATACAATAAAGTACACATAAAAAATGTATTTCCAGAAACTATTTTTGGAGACAGGAAATAATACATGACCCATGCTGTGATGCACAGATTTTCTCGCTCAAAGTGAGCAGCAGCACACAAGCACAAAGATGCCAAAGTGTGTTAATCATGAGCCAGATCATATCACTCTTGTCTTTACACTCACTTTGTTTAAAAGCATAATCTGCAACTGTTGTCCCTAGTTAGATGGTTAGTTAGTTGGAAACGTGGCTGAGACAAAGTCAATATGGAAGGAATTTTTTTTTTTTTAATTTAAAAAACTATTTTCTTGTGACACGTCAGTGATAACACTGTAATATATTGCAAATATTGCAGTTAGCGGTCCTGAATGGATATTTAAATCCGAATCTCCCAGCAGCACATTTTTTCTGGTTTACATTTTGACAGACCGTAAAATTCACGGTAACAACTATGTGCTAAATCTGTCTGTCAGGTTACGTATCAACACTTTTCTATGGTCATTTTAGGTAAAAGCAAGTTGGTCGTCTTTCAGTTTTTTGTGAGGCGGCTGGTTTCTTCTCTACAAGAAGCAGAGACTCTGAAAAGACGGCGACAGTCAACAAACAGGCCAGCTTTATCTGTCACATGACCAGCAGAATCGAGGTGTTGGGACAAAGTGTGTTTCCCTTAATAACCTAATCTGAAACAACCTTATCCCTTTACCCCAAACTGTCATCTTCTGCAGTACTTAATGTGACTCCAACCGCATCCCTTTAACATTTCTATGAACATCCATAACCTCAACAAAGACCTAAATGCAACTACAGATGGAGGCGCTACAAGAAATATCTGTAAAACACCAGTAAAGTTGCATTTGTTGTGTCACATCTCATTAGAAAATTTAGACTTCAAAAGAAAAATAAGAAACATTGCACCACCAGTTGGGAATGACTGATATCCAGATTATTTCCTTTAAGCTATGATTCCCTCTGATCTGTCTACCAAGTTATTAGACTGTCACATCACATAACAATTTTACGATCACATATATTACATTAATTTCTTTCAATGGTACCATCTAGCAGCCTTTTTTGAGCTACAGTTTGCAAGACATAACCGTGTGGCTTGAGCCAGATGTGGAACATTTAAATATATCTTCCCCTACAAGAGGTTGAGGAGCACTCAGAAAGACAGGCATCAAATCAGAATCCTCAATTAAACAGGTATTTGGATGAGGATATTCAATAAGACAAGCACTTGGCTGTTTTTAACCTGTAGTTTCCGAAAGCCACACGGAGAGGAAGCGTCGGCGGTGTCTTTATGAGATGATAATGAATGTCGACGGCAGCGTCTTCTTCATGGCACAGATGGTGTGAGCGCAGAGGTTTCTAAATACACCTCCTTTGAAAATACACAACAATAGCAATGTGTTTGATAAATGAAGGGATTATTTGATTAAGAGAAAATTTACCAATGACAGTTTTTTTTAAGTGATTAGTCCTGTCATAGTCATTTTGAATAAAAATACCACATAACTGATATTATTTATTTGACAGATAGTTGTTAGATGTTAGACTTTTTTTAACTTAATTGTTCAGCTTTGTAAAATGAATACCTGGATGCTTTTTTTTTTTCATGCTCAGATAACCGGTCTTGGGGAATACTGACCTACATAACTAAACTAGTAATTAGCTATATTTTGCAGTTGCTTGCTGGTATATTTGCATAGTGATTCAAGTAGTTACCTGTCATTTTTGTGTATTCCTATACGGAAACTACATATTTATTCATATACAAATTTTGGGTGATGAAAGGAATGAATGTTTTTTATTTTTATTTCACTACTGCTTCTGAAGCCACTTTGACCAGCCCCTGTCTTCTTCCATCCTGACCATCAGGCAGCCGCCACCACTCATTTGACCTTTGTGCAGTGCGTGTGAAAAAAGCTGGGCGTCGATCAGTGTGGTCTTATGTCCAGTTCAGACCAAAGATTCATGATGAGACGAGCTGAAAACTTGCAACTGTTTGCAAAGCGCCGGCCTGCAGCATTCTGAAACCCTGCCCATTTACTGTAATACAGCTACATTGCTTCCACAGTGACTACTCTCTACTTCCATTCTAAGCATGCACTAGTCAGGTTTTTTGTAACTGTACAGAATTTGTATCATTTTGAAATATGCATGAAAAGAGCGACTGTGAGTTACTTCCTGCAATTGCATTTCTAGTATCGAAAACATAAAAAACGGCAAAAGCTTAGAAAACAAGACGATAGAATTTCTCTCGTCTAGTATTCCTGGAGCTCTCTTGCTGTTTGGGGGAGTTGGTGTCACCTCTAATAAAACCCACAAACTGTTGAGACAGGATTTCACCAACACTGAGCTTCTTGGCAACAGGTAAGCCACAGTCCATAAATAAATAAAACATACACAATGTAACACTAAATTCTAAAACAAGCGCTGGTGATTTGACAAGCTGAGTCACAGGCGACGCCATCAGTGGAGTGAGTCGAGTTGAGATGGGCCAGTTTAGACCGCTGCAATGTCCTAAAACAGTTTCATCTGATCACAAATCTTTGGTCTTGACTTTGCAACAACGACGTCATCGCGGAGCCTAAAGAAGAATCACCCTAACTCTAAGACTAGAAATACTTCAAATTTTGCAATGATGTAAAATGAGTCGAATTCTTTTGTGACACGTGGCTTTTTGCATCATATTTTATATCGTACGTAGCCTACACTGTTGAATGTATCTTTTTTTGATCTATAGGTAGGTCTAAGTCATTTTAATTTTTCCAAACTACGCATCTCCCGAGGGTAGTTTTGTTGAAGTTAAAGCTGCAGGAGCCAAACTCAGGGTGAAAAATGCCAGAATATGAAAATACACACCTTCCTCCTGCAGCTCTCTCCTCTCTGTTCAAGTCAAAAGAATAAATCTAAATATAGACGACCTAGCCAATCCAGCTTCTGTGACGGAGCAGAGCGGTAGAGTCACGTCTGACTGGATCTGAACAGGAGGAACATGAGGTAGATTTTCTACAGCCTGAAAACAGTCCATGGAAGAATTCCACAGAAGAATTATTGTGTCCTTTCAGACCACTTGAATGACAATATGCTGAAAGATAATTATGGAATTTTTGCCCAGTGATGCCAAAAAAAAAAACTATCAAGCGCTGCAGCTTTAAATCACTTCGTGTGAAGTAGTTGATAATTTGCAATGTGCTTTCAAAGTTCCCCGAATACTGCAGATGACTAGTCAAATTTATATGGAAATGTATCGTTGTTTTTTTGATATTATTTAAATCAAATAACCCCTGTGTTATTAGCAGACAGCTAAATAATGTTGTCAAATGCCCTGTTTAAAAAAAACAACTCTTTTGCATGTTTCCACAGTCAGGAAGAACTGCACGTATGAATACAGATTTCACATTCAG
>JAPQRN010000018.1:22726820-22751041 GCA_037367275.1 Coranthus polyacanthus
AGATAGATAGATAGATAGATAGATAGATAGATAGATAGATAGATAGATAGATAGATAGATAGATAGATAGATAGGAGGATGAAGACATAGAGGGGAACAAGTGCAAATGTAGGGGAGGGAGTGGGGAATCTCAAGGAGCTTGTGCATTGGCAAATGTCTGTTCTGTTTTGGCTGGCGAGAATGGAGCTCAATTGCAGGTCTGGAGGAACATCAAAACACAATTAAGGGCTGACAAGGAACTGGTCATGCAGAAGAGTGAGGGTAAGGAAAGAAGAGGAGCTAAAGGAGGGAGCAGAGAGAAGGACAAGAGAAGGAAGACTGAGGTATTTGGGAAGCAGACAGATACAAACACAGACATACTCTAGAACTGTTTTTTGTTGGCTATTATTATTGGAAAAGTGGGGAGGAAAGCGATAAAAAAAGGACAATTATGTAGCAGGTGTGTGAGTTTTTGTGCAAAATAGGTTACGTTTGTGCGGCCCCGCGCATCACATGAATAATCATTTTTTTGTGTACAGGAATTATAATGCATTTAGAAAGGCTAATTTAATTTTCAACTAAGTAATTCTAAAATTTATTATGCATGGAGTTGTTTGAAGTCAACGTGCAGACACAACCATCAGTTCCTCAAAGATAACAAGGACTGGCTCTAAATCCAAATGAACACAGTTATGTGTCCTCTACAGAACAAAATTCAAAAAGTGGCAGGTTTCTATTAAACGGTTGTCTTTGTCACAGTGATGTTAGAGAGATAGAGGAATATGTTAAAGTTCATATGTAATCCATCTGAGATTAAGATGACAAGAATATCGATTTGATGTCTGTGTATCATGTAGATTTGGGGCAGGGTTAGCATAGCATAGGATAAAGACTGGAGACATTGAGAGATAGACAGGCAGGCAGGTCGGCTTTTTAATACCTCCAAAATTAACTATATATTGTTTTTTAACTCATATATGAACTGAGATGTGATCATATGATGCAGATGCTTAACACGAGTAGCTACTGGAATGAATATAAACTGTTTTTTTAGCACATTTTCTACCTTTTTTCATTTCCGTTTAAAAATCAAGACGCGAATAAGGGCCGAGGAGTCATATTTGCAATCCTTGCTGTTTCCTCCTTTCACTCTCAATATCATTCTAACAACAAAATCTTTTAGGTTAAAACGGATGTTCCCTTTTTCACTCTCACAAAGTTTACAAGCAAATAATCATAGCTTATATCGCAAAGCAGGTAGTCAGGGTGTATATGGACTCATAAATGTACAGTGTCTGTGTTTGTAGCTGTTTTGTATATTTGCATGATTCCAACCATCTCTCTTTTTTGAATAGACAGTATGTACATGTACAGTACAACTCTTTAATTTCATGGGAAAGAGCCATGATTTCTCATTAGCATTCCATCCTTCGAGGATGCATTAGGCTATAATTGATATGCTTGAAAAATCTGGATTTGAACTTTAAAGTTGGTATAACTGAGAACGTTATCTACCTACAGGCACAACGGCTTCAAAGATGTGAAGTCAGCAGGATTCACGTCTCCCAGAATGAATCCTAACTTTAACATCACAGTCCAGTGGACTAAGCCAACCTCTACTGTGACTATTAACCGCAGCTTTGTTGCTATTAAATGGAACAGCGAGCATTGAGCAAGCTCACAGCAGAAAGAAAATGGGCCATATGAAAATGAAGTCATCTGTATATTAAGTTTAATATTCGTCTCCTGCTTGTGCTGCCCTTTTGCAGGCACGCAGTGTTTGATTGATAAACTTTATTTTCCCCCATGGGAAACTTTCATTTCAGTCAAAAGCAAAAAGGTCACAATTAACATCTTGTTAATGTTTTTTTGTGATCTCCAAGAAAAATAGCTACAACCATGAAAATGAATAGACACACTCTAAATAGATGGCATATAATCACTTAAAAGACTCACTGAGAGTAGTTTGAGAAGAATCGTGTTAACAAGAACCAGACATGATACGACTTTGACCTTACTTTCTATAAGATGCTAAAAAACTTGAAAACACTGCTTTATTCAAGGCTAATGTGCAGCCTAAACATACTCACTGTTTAATACCTAAGGTTGTCAAATGTTGATAACTTGCCGGGATGAGCACTGAATGTGCAATTATAATATGTTATCTGGCAAATTAAGTTTTTTTTTTTCCAGTTTGTAATCTCAACACTACAAGTTTTCCACTCTATTCTGTACGGTTTTCATTCACATCAGAGAATGTTTTGGTATTCAACCCTACACCTGCATAGTGCAAAGAGAAGGTGACATATCAAACATCTAGAGGACATCACATAAACTGCAGTCCTCTCTCTCCCACTGCCTTCTGAGCTGATTTCCTTTGTTCTAAAGCTCAGAAAGGCTTTCTGTCATTGCGTGGCCACATTTGAACACCTGTGAACACCTGTAGATACGATCGATCTCAGTGGCGGGAGGGAAAGCCCAGATTTGTGGTTCAGGAATTGAATTGAAGCTGCGTGTAAGAGGCCCAGTGGGATGTTGAATCCTCTGGGTGATTAAAGGATGTGAAAGGCTTCATGCCCTTCAAAAGTATTTTATGACTACAGGTCGATCTGCACCAAAGTAGAGACAGAGGCTTATTTATCCATAACATGATAAGGTAGTTTGGGATTGTGGAAAATATGCATTGTTTTCTCTATCAATGCCAGTCTCATGTGAGCCAAGCTACTGCATATAGCCGGTTAGCTTAGCTAACACACAGACTGGAAACAGCGAGCCTGGCCTGGTAATAAAGTCCACCTACCAACACCTCAAGATCTCGTAGCATGTTTTATCGTGTTTGTTTAATTGATTAAAAAACTAAATTTAATACAGTATAGTACAGACAGTAAGCCCTGCAGGGGGTCATGTTTATTACCTTCTTAAAACTTATTTCCTGTCATCCACGATTGTTGCTTGGCAACTGCTTAGGGCCAAAAAATAAATAGCCTACTGCTTTTTTCTCACTAGCGGCACCACTGATGTTGCAGTAGAGTATGTTCAGCCTCAGTTTCATCTGCCACCACGTTTGTGTAAATAATCACATGGGAGACAGGAGTTGTGTATGACGCAGAACTATATTACGCTGTAAAAATAGATGGCAGAACATACCACTAGAAACTCTGTTTGCCTGCTGAGATGTATCATTCACTGGAGGTGTGGAGCTCATTAGTCCCTTACAACATCACACCCAGCATCCTCCTCCATCTGCAAATGATCTTTTTCACAATTAAGATTTTTGAAGGTTTTATGAAAATGACAAAAATGTTTATTAGTGAGCTCTAAAGATGATGGTAAGTGGATTTCACTGCCTCTTTGCGGTCGGACAAACCTAGGCTAGCTGCTCTCCCTTGTTACGAAGCTAAGCTAACAGGCTGCTAGTTGTAGCTTTAAATGCTATATGGCCTACAGATACAGATACAGAAAGGGTGTTAATTGCCTCATCCAATTTAGCTGCAACTTGCATAAGAAAAATGTTTTTTTCTGCAATAAATTAAAAATGCAATGCTATTGTTCATTTTAGAGATTTTTAAGCAGCAGGTTTATGTTTATGTTCTGCGCCCTGCAGAATCCTACATGGACTGAACTGTATATTTTTCCAAACCCAGAAAGCTGTGTCACAATAAAGACTCAACACTTTTGAAAAGCCCCCGTGTCTTCCCTGTCTGTCTTTCTCTCTTTCTCTGTAAAGCAACGTGTCCTGATGAGGATTAAGCTCAGGCCTGGTTTGATAAGATGAGTCACAGAGACCCATGTGTGATCCTCCGGGTAGGATTTTAAAGAAGTGGCACCGGGATACTGCCCTCTCACTGACCACAGCGACAGCTGATATAGCAAACTATCCTCCTGAGGTGCAGTCAAGCAAAGGGCTTTACAAAATATTTTATTCAGGAATCATTTTCTCAGATTTTGCGGTGAATAAATAAATGCTATATTTCAGGACCCTGTCTCCTCTTCTTATAAAAGTATAGAACAAACCCATCTTCCCGATTTTTTCCTGCGGATTCACAAAGGTTGTTCTGCCGTCACCTTTGTGAAATGTATTTGGCCAGTATTTTGAACAGCAGATTGACAGAATGTTATCGCTCCTTTACAGTAGTTTGCATTTGCAACCTCTCTGTCCACCCCTTCGTCTGTTCCATCATTCAAACTATTTTCTGTCCTTTCTCATCTTCTGGTTGACAGCTCTTTATTTTTTCTACTAAAATAGCGTTTCCCCTTCATTTCCATTATACTCTCTTCATCTTTGTCCATTTCTATTCTATCTTAAACATCTTTCTTCCTTCTGATATGTCATCTTCTGTTTTATGGTTGACTGATTAAAGGCTGGAGACTCATTTGACCCGCTATGTCTTTTACTAGCAGCGAGATATTTTATTTCTGCCTCATTGACTCTCAGTTGACATGATTAACCCTACTTGTCTTTGGATTATCTTCAGCAAGTGTCAGTAGCGTGTCTGAAATAGAATCTGTATGAAAATGAACACATCATGCTCCGTTTTCCAGTTGGTCATCATTAGTGAGTCACATCACAGTCAGTGAAAAATCATCCACTGTCACTTTCTTTTGTCACATAACACTTTCACACTTAGTTTCATCTTTTTATTAAGTCCAGATCTCGAAGACCTTTTCATGGATGTATTCATTTAAATAAGACATCTTTTCTGTTAATCATCTTATACATGAAAGTAGCTCAACTGAGCTTTTCACTCGTGTATTTTTGGGATATTTCAGCATCTTAAATCTTAAGTAACAGGATATGTGTGAAAATAAAATTTAAAAATTACAGCATTTGATGCACTCAAATTCTGCTTCCCCCTACGTGCATAAATATATACATGCAGATGGAAGAATCAGATGCCCTCACTATCTGGATTCTTAATTATGTATTTTTGTTCTCTGATTGATTGATATATACTTGTCAGTGGAGAAGATTTGTGAAGCAGTTTTTGATATTTTAACTGTGATTATATGACTTGCTTTCTGCTTTAATTACATGTATGTGTTATATTGTATTTTTATTATGAACATGTATTTGATTGAACCAATGTATTTTATTGTACTTTAAATGTATTTAAATAGTAAACACTTAAATTAAGTTGGGAGGGAAAAAAAGATTGACTTTGTGTTTGCTAAAAAAGTTAAGGTTACACTACAAGTAATTCATAGTTTGGTAGTAGAAGTCGAGGACATGGTTCGAAAGAGCTTTTACCAAATGCATGCTGGGAAAGATTCCATCACAACATCGGCACTGGATCAGTGCAGTAAGAAGGTACAGTATAGAAAATAGATGGATGGATGATGTGAGATACTCAAGTGTATCAATTAAAGCTTGAGTTGGAACTTAAAGCCCATAAATAATTGAGATACCATTTAAATTCCTTGTTGTAGCTGCGGAGTGATGGCCAGGCGAGCCGATGGCCAGGAAAAAGGAGTGACGAGAGGAGAAGTGCTCACAAGTAGTTGAAGAATATTAAAGTTTTATGTAACCATTTAACTAAGACAGAAACCTTTGGGGAAAGAAAATGTGATAAATCATTTCTCACAAGCTGGAACATGTGATTTTATGTTTCCAGTTTGTTAGACACTGATGACTCAGTTTTGCCACTTTGTTGCTGAGCTCATTTGAGGCACATTTTTGACAGTGAAGAAGTCAAAATGCAGCAATTATCTTGAAACAAGTGTTATCTTGTTTTCGGCACAAATGTAAAACTTGATATTACCATTATGTGAGAGTGTTTCTCTTTGCCTGAGAACGGGTCGTGTAGAAGAGGAGCTCGGCGAACACAGAATCCTGGCAAAGCGATTATACGCTGTGTGACTAAAATCTCCAAGCACCTTTTAATAAGAAATTTATTATTCATGATGATAACTGAACTACTTCTGTACAACTATTTAGTCACCTGCATTATTCATTTTAACTAGCTCTGCATAATGGATGTGGCAAAGCAGCAACAACACAAAAGAATGTTTTCACACTTTGATCCGATGCATTGATGTTGTTACCCTGAAGGGTGAAACATGTTTCTTTGCCGGTTAGTATATTTCTCATAGATAACAGATTAAATTAAATAATAAACTCCATTGCTTATGTATTCATTTGGGGAAAAACACAAAAGGATTGCAACAAAATGAAAAAAACAACTGCAAACAAAGGTCCACCATTGTTACAAGTGATGCATACAAATCGGTTTATGTGCATGTGATCATGTGCAAAACCTGATGCAAACATGAATGTGTTCAGCTCTTGTACAGCCATTCTTGCTGCTACAGCTGTGTGTTTGTCTGTTTGTTTGTATGAGTATGTAGCATGAAATTAGACAGAAGAGTTCAAAGAACAGGATCCCCTCGAGACACAAGAAAATTGAACATTAAATCCCGGTCCATGGTCTGTAGTTCATTTAATGTTCAGCCATGATTCTCCTCATTGATCCAACTAGTTAGAGTCTCTCGGTGCTTGTTAACAAGGAAAGAGCACACATGAACAAACCACCTAATTTTCCTTTTCCATTTACACATGAAAAATGACATTATTAATAGCGCAAGAGAATTTCCAAAGAGCAATTTGAGATAGCTACTTTATTTATTTATTTATGAAACATATTGTGACTTCAATATTGAGTTTCCAAAACTTTATTTCCAAAATATAATACTGCCTCATTGAGTCTGCCTTAGATATTCTGGCCAACAGCCACCTGTCGCATCGATGTGATCCAGTGAAAATATGGACACACAAACAGCACCTCTCTGTCTCCTCAACGTCCACACAGTAGATTGGCTTCCACAGACAAAATACTCATTCTCTCTACACGAAATAAACGTATAGGTAACTTTCAGCTATCATAATGAGAGATAACTTTAATAAAACGCATTCTAAGAAGCAATGACATTAAAAAAAAATAAGACAAAGAACTTATAAGGCAAGGAGCTTTCATATTTGAGTTGTCATTAAAGGCTCATTAGGCTCGTGTTTCTTGGCTAGAACGCTATAATGATGCTGTTATTTTCAGATCTCAGCCATTTTCGTGAGTGCATTGTGCATCGTAACTTAACAGAAGCCCCAAATGTAAGTTGGGAGTAAAAACATCCTAATCCTTTATGTAGTGTCGGCTTATTATTCAATTACTGTGAGTCAGAATTATTAACACTAGACCCGCCAGGAGTTGCTATGAAACTAAAACCACCAAACGGGATCAAATTTACATTACATTACATTTGTATGAAGTAATTCTCTTCAATAAGGAGTGTCTCAAGTCATAACATGAGTTTGTTTAATCATCACCTAAGTTTTGGTCAGCTGGTTTTACAATTAAAGTATCTTTAATAACGCTAATCGCTTTGCATGGCTCTCAGTACGAATCAGTGTAAAATGACAGTGAAAATGGGTATTGGGAGAAAATATCTACATATTTTTTTGGTTCAAAAATCTCTGTCTCTTGTAAATAAATTGTAAATAAATGCTCATATTTTCAATCTGGATTTATCTTGACTGTATTTGACAATAGGGAATATAACATAACACAACTCTAGGAAACGTCAAAAAATGGGGAGCTTCAATATTTTATTAAAACATATTAGTTGGAAAAACTTTACTGATGCCTGAATGTGTTTCACTGGCTTTAGTTTCAGTGTCCCAGCCATTGTCATTCAAAGGTATATGTTTTTAATTCAGGGCACTTGATTACAACATGTATAGTAATGCAAAAACCTGTATAAGGGGTGGGAGATACTGCCAAAATGTTCAATCGTTTAATTTTACATCACGGTAATAGTGTATTTCACAATATAGTAAGTGTTATGTAAATCCAATTGAAAACTGATTTGAAGTAACCATACTCTACTTCATCACAGTTTTTTCGTCTTTTATTTTGGGAGTACCATTATCACAGTCACTCATCTTGTTTGTCTTTCCTTTTTGCAATTTTCCTGTCTGCATCTATTTGGAAAAAATGAAAAGCAGCCGAATGACAAAAAAAAATAATGCCGTAAAGAGTGTGATTCGTGACCCGGCGATACCGTCACACAGTACATCGTCATATCGCACAGCCCCAACATGCATGTATTTCTGCAACGGTGAGTGTGTATGCTGTACTGACAGACGTAATAGTAAACACTCGTCCTTTCTCCTCCGTCTCTTTTCCTCTGGGTGAACGGTCTTGAAAATGTATGTTATGGGTCTTGAGTGCTGAGTGCACTTGTAAGTTTCACAAGAACATCAAAACACAATCAAGTCGTGTGGATCCCTGAGGCTTGAGGCTGGGAGTGAGCACTTAGGGAAAGAGAGGATTAAGGGGAGCGAGAAAAAGGGACTTCGGGAACAGAGAGATGAAGGTATGGAGTCAAGCAGAGTATGGATGTGCAGTCAGAAAATAAATGAAGGGAAAGGTTGGATTAAATGACTGTCATACTGCCATGTCCTTGAAAGCAGATGATATTTTAACATGACGCGCTAATACAAAATACAGACTGGATGATATTGTGTTGATCCCATCAGTTTTTATATGAACCAGAGTTTATGACTAATTGATTCCCTCATACATTCATTCAGACGTGTTTACCCTCCTCTGCTGTTAATAACGGAGTCCACTGAATCGATCCAAAGCTTGGCTCCAAAGCTCTTAAATTACCACTGTCACAATTCACTACTGAGCTGAGTGAACTTTGACAGCCGGAGAAGGGGAATAAGGGAAAATTAAAAGTCTTTCTTTTTTTTACACGGTCAAGAAATCCTGCTCCATTTTGTTCAAGTTTGAAGCCTCGGAGTGAGGAATGGTAATTGAGCCATCACTCCAGGGAAGACAGAAAGATGAATAGACAGCAGGAAAAAAAAAGAAAAGTGGAAGGGAAAGGGTAGAGGAGTGACACAGGACGGACTTACTGAAAGAGACGAGAAGAAAGCGAGCTTATCCCCTTCAAATGATGCCCGTATCCAATTAGATGTCTATGAACAAAATACATTGTGAGAAACATAATGCTAGGATTATGCCAGCTACAAATGCTTTTCAAAGCGGATTATTATTTCGGTACCTTCATGTGGCAACTTAATTATGGTTAGGTAACTATAAGCAAGCTCAGAAAAGCTCGTGGTCACAGTTAAATAAATAAAATATATGTAAATGTGATGTAAAGGTAGATTGATTATTTAGATTACAGTATTTTAGGAATCTGACTACTACAGGATTTGAATCTTTATTTATAAGATATTCATTTTTCTCACCTTAAAGTATAGCAGCTTCCAAATATCCATCCATTAGTGCTCTCTATGCACCGTACAGTATTTAGTCATGTTTGCTGTTCTTATGCAGCCACCATATGCATATCAGTGTGTCCGGGCATCATTTCACAGCTTCTTCAGCAAATCCTCAACTCTAATTTCTTCCTATTATGAGGATAATGATCTCTTGATAATATTTTCACGTGTGTGTGTGAGACACCAGAAAAGCAATTTTGCCACCCAGCACAATGGGTATTTATCTTAATTTAGCAGTTACTTATTGCCTTAGTATCAAAAGTGTGTTTTGACACTTTACTCAACAAAACGTTTATTCAGTTTTGGATTTTAGGTTTCCTATCCTAGATGTAAAATGACACTCACAAAGCTCACTTAATGTCTTTCATTACAGTGTCATTATAGTAGATTTCCAGTGGTATTATAACAAAGTGATTTTGTGTATCGCAGATTTCAACTGGCCAGTGTGTGCCGTGCATATGAACACAAACAGCAGGTTTGGTGTGTTTGTCATTGATAAGGACACTGGAGTGTTATTGCTGTCACCACATTTATTTCAGCTTATATGAATATTAAACCTGTTCCTTACTTATTTGAATTTACCTGACACACACACACACACACACACACACAGTATGCTTGTGATTAGGGTGTCCAGGTCTGTCATTAGACAGTGCGGTGTGGGGAAATGATGTCTCAGTAGACCTCCTGCACAAGGCAGAGCAAGAGTTAAGACATTAATAGGCAGAGAAAAGCCATACACCATCACTGTCTACCTCTGCGCTAGGACTGGCAAGATCAAAGGCTGACTGTGAGAGGGAGAGGAGGTGGAGGTACAGAAAGACAGGGAGATACATAGACACAGAGGAAGGGAGAGGAAAAAGTCATCCAGCGACAAGGAGACAGAAAGAATAGCAAGTTCTGAAAGCACAGAAGGGACAGGGAGGCAGGTAAAGAAAAAATCGACAGGGAGGATAAATAGAAGACATTTCCCTTCTGCCACCTGCCTTATTGCTGACTTCAGATTATGCACTGCAGTGCCCTCTGTGTCACCTTCTGTATGGCTTCTGAAACCCTTAAAACAAGGCAGGCATTGAACTTGTCTGGTCAGCACACTGACTACCGAGTCATGCTAATTGGAAAGTAGACTGCAATGAACATGTTTATATTTGAGGAGGATGCAGCTTCCACTTTGCAAGTGTTGCATGTTAGATAATACTTCTATGGGAATCTAAAGTAAGATTCTTTTGCACATCTATTTGAGGGACTTGTTTCTTATTAAAGAAATTCATTCATTCATTTTCTGTAACTGCTTAATCCTCTGTCGGGTTAGGTGGAGCCTATCCCTGCTCATTGCAGGGTTGACAACCATGCACTCTCATGTTCACACCTACGGGTAATTTAGAGTAACAAATTAACCAATGAACATGCATGTCTTTGGACAGTGGGAAGAAGCCAGTGTACCCAGACAGAACCCACGCAGACATGGGGAGAACTTACAAACCCCACACAGAAAGGCCCCAGCCGGTCAGTGCTGGGTTTGAACCCACTCTTGCTGTGGGGTGACAGTGGTGCTAAGCACTTCACTTCTTTTTTATTATTTTAATTCTAGCAAGCTCAAGAGGGCACTTTTTTATTTCGTTGCCCTCAGACATGTATTTAAAGAAATGTTATTTGTACTAAATTCCAAAAGAAAAGTGCAGGAGCTTTTTCCTAAACACAAATAAATGGTGTGAATGAATTAAAATCAAGAATGATGGCATCTTACACTTTACAGCTGCATAAATCCAACAATAAATGGCTGAATATGAATAATAAATATATTACATATAATTGCTTAAGTGCCTGGCTACATAAAATGTGATGAATATCCATTCCAAGCATTTTAAAGATAGGCTCTTGCAGGGCTTCATTATTTCTGAATTACCTAAATCCACTCAGCGAGTATATTCTTAATTTAAGGATATGTCACACCTCTGATCTGTTGAATAACATCCCCATGTGTTTTTATGAAGTTTGAAACTACAAGTATTAAATCTATTGGTTTTAATCAGACCTGTCACTCCTCTCCTCTATGACTTTCTTTCCCCTTTTTCCTTTGGTGGAAGAATCTATTATTCATGCTATACCTTCACTCAGGGAGTGTCCACTTCAACAGGGTTTGAAGTCTGGAAATTTAACATGAGTGAAATAAAAATTGAGATGAGGCAACTCAATCTGGGGACACCTTTTCTGGATGAACAATTTATACTCGGGCACATGTACTGGAGGCATCCATGCAGGGGTCAAATAAGTGTTACAGAAATACATGTCTTCAGTTCGTAGGTTTCTTTAGTTAGTGAGTACCTCGATGTTCGGGCATTAATAGTGGTCAGATCATTATATAATAGCAAGACAACAAAAAACAGTGTTCAACCTTCTCCTTTTTCAAGGTATAAAAGGCAGTGTGTGTAATTAATGCATGAATATACAGCATAAATTAATATAAGATATTGGACAATTAAACAATAAACATTAATGCATGAACAGAAGTGAACAGAAAGAAGTTATAATGAATGGCATCAGAAGACTTGGACATAGCTGCTGTTTTATGATAAGTAGACATTACTGTGTGTGAGAGGTCATGACTTAAAGAAAATATAACTACCGTTGGAGCGGTTTGTAAAATAAGCCTGTGTCCTGAAATGGTATAAATTATTTCTGGTTTTAGTGCTTTATTGCTCCATTTTGCATTTCATTTGTGAAAAATGATGGCTTGTTACTTAAAACTGAAAAGAACAGGCAGTTCTCTCTCAAAACCCATTTCGCTGCTAGACCATCCAAGGCTTAGTTTTATATCTTCCGATCAATTCTGTCTTTTCCTCAAAGGATGAATGAATGTCTGGACCTGGGTAATCTGTGCTACCTTCAGTCTGTTAAGCCTGTGCTTTGTCTTCTCATGCAACTGTTATGGATGTCTTCTTTCCTGTAGTGGCTGATGCTCACAAAGGTCTACAGGATGAACAACCCCAACATCACAGCTCTTCTTATATATCACACTGGAGTTAGCCTTGAAAGTACTTGAGCTCTAAGTTTTCTCATTTGCCTACCATTCTCTTTTTAACTAAAACATGATTAAAAGGCTCTTGTAGAGATGGTTTTGAAAAGTTTGAAAAGTTTTTAAAAAACCTCGATATTATTCATCAAACATATTTTGCATATGAAGACATACTTTTGAAATAGATTTTCTCAAATCCTCTGAAAGCAGATGTGGATCACAGCTTGCCTGCTAAATCTCAAACAAACAAAAAAACCCGCAACTTATTTTGCATTTGAACTCATACTTCTGCAGTTGTTTCATTTCCCCTCTAACTCAGTGCTGTCCTGTTCATTTCCTCCGGTGTCTATGGTGACAGTGACGGTACCGTGTCTCCTCAGGCCTCTCCATGAAAGAGACATGCAATACGCAATAAACAGTATAATACTGTATATTGCAGTAGTACTATAAGACTAATAATGGAATCTAATGTGTACAGACAAACCTGAGGATGCAAAGTTATTTATCCTCAAGCGCTCACTTCTTCTGTTGCAGTTAACTTACATTATACAAAAAAATAAAAAATAATAAAATTAAGGATTGTGTTCTTTCTTACCCAGAAGTGATGCTACATTCACAGTTCATCATACAGCTACAGTCTAGTGGCTTTATGATGACTTTCTTCTGCAGGAACCCAGGTGCATGTGAAATACAAGGAAGGCCCGTGCCAAGCCAGCATGTTTTTTCTCTGTTTTGTTGACTTCCTCTACATTTAGTGTTGTTATTTCACAGCAAATAAGGGAAGACTACTGTATATTACAGATATTGCCCATTTAAATAAATGGTAAATAGTTGTATAAAATCATATTCTTAATCCAATTACAAGCTACAAGCTTCTTAAAACACACACTTTCAGTGTTATGAAGAAACCCAGAGTTTGACCTGAGCCACAAAAGCGTTCACTCTTTGCAGACTTTTTACCCACAGAGGTTAGTAATCAATCAAGAGCAGCAATCCTGGTCTCTCACTTGCACTGATGGAGTATTGACAAATGATCATGTTTGAAACGAATGATGGATACCCGTTGAAACACCTATTTGTTAACTGTGCCGCACATTCAGCATCAAGTGCTTCAAGTCAAGCATTTTTCACCAGATTGACAGCGTGTTGATTCTGCTTTGAATATGGATTTCAGCACCAAAATGCTGAATACGCACTTTTGATGTTACTGCATATAAACAATTCTAATGTATTTTCTGTTCACTTGAAAATCAACTCCAAAACACTGATCACGCCGAACTATCTTAAGTCACGAAGTTGGACTGAAATCAGATGCTGAGAATTGGGTTAATGAGAGAAATTTAGACAAACAAATGAGTTTTCCAAACATACTGCTAAATGGCTTCAGTATGTGTAGCTTCCTCGATATGGTTTTCCAAATTTCAAACGATGATATGAAATGGAGATGTAAAGACAAAAAAACAACTAACTTCATGCCAGCATTTCCAGAATGTGACAGATCTGGATGTTCCTGGTCTGAACAAAAGGCGTTCTGGTTTAACAGAGCTCAGGAAAGATAAGCCGGCTTGACTATAATGTATTGTCCTCTCCCACTCAGGACCATCTTATGCTCCGTATCTCTATCTACTGTTCTACAATTCCTCCCCTAATTTCCCCTCCTCCTCTCCCCTTACTGTCAATGACTGGGGTTTTAATGATTACATCTGGCGGTGCCACAAATTAATTCCTGCCTCTCTGGCAAAAAGCTGTTCCCCACCTGATTATGCAAAGCAGGCCTACATTCTCTCCCTTTGAAGTGCAGGAAAAGCTGCTTAGAGATTCTCCCCTTGAGGAAACACTGCAATATGGGGAACATCAACAAGCAAGAGTTCACACAAAGGTCAGCAACACGGTTAACCTCAATGAATCCCCACTTCATCTCCACACCTCAGTACTTTTAAATTGTGTTGATGTTGTGGTCATATAATGATGCACTTTATACCACAGACTGAGGCTACGTTGCAAAGACACACAAAAGTGAAACCTAAAGTAGGACAGCCATTAAAAATAGCCACGTAAACACAGCCAATAATACTTGTGTCTGTGGCCATACAGAGCGGTTGAACAAAACTGCTGCAAAGCTCTTGCTGCTTTCCTATTTCAGCAATCATATCCTTAAATGTGTCTCTCAGGGTCCCTCAACCACCAGTCTGTGAATTTGGGAGGTAGAAATAAAGGTTTCTGCATACAAATGCCTTTGCAGCAGCAGCATACTCCGTCAGTCTGTTGCGCTGAAAAAGTACAATATGAATTCTTGTTTGTTATTGAGTGCAATTACTCACAAAACACCTTATGCGTCCGGTGTGAGCAATCCTAACCAGATGAAAAACTACAACATCGCATCTCAAGCTTATCTACTTTTCGCTCAAGCGTGACATGGAAATAGTCATAACGAGCCAGGTATGATCACGGATGTAAGATTACTTCAAGTAAAAGCATGTCAATATATAGTGGGATCATTAGCAATGAAAAGAGACATAGATCGTGCAGACAGGAAGGTGTGTTATGGCAACAGATTTCGCAATTTGCGCCGAATTATTATTAAACCCATCTCTCAGATAGACTTTCAGCCCTGCGCTGAGTATGTCAAGTCTGAAGAAATATGCAATAGTTTTACAGCACATATATATTTAAACAAACAAAGATAGGAAAATAAACTTTTCAGTCGAGAGAGATCCCCTGGTGTCATCTGAAAAATTCAGTACATCAACGGGGGAAGTCTATTATAGCTCAATATCACAAAATATGTCTTCAAGAGCCGTACGTAATGTTTAAAAATAATCAACAGTAGCAATAAAAATTTAAACATTTGAGAAAAATTACCCATAGAACATTTTAAAAATGTAAAAGGTGGTAGGATGGAAAATAAAATGTGTGCATAAAATCCCTGAGCATTTATACAAGGACACAGATGAGACAAAGAAAGCAGCACGTGTGCAACTAACGTAACATACGTGTAACCTGTTGTTATCTATCTTAACTAAATAGAAGCTGCATAACCTCATTGTCTGGGGAAAACTAAATGTGTTTGAAGGCAGACGTATAGAGATGTGTTTTGTAAAACTCAACTGAGCCTCTTGAAAATGAAGACAATCCCATCGATGAGAGGTTTTGATAAGAGAAAGCCCTGCCGCCAACTGATGTTTTATTTATTCTCGAAATAGTCAGGAGACGGCACATTGTGAACGTGGAGCCCTAGCAGGCATTTGTGGAGTGACCGGGGGGTATGATGATACTGAAGTCTTTGTAATATTTTAATAATTAAAATCATATTAACTTGTACAGGTAGCCAGTTTAATGGAATAAGAACAGGAGTGATATGATCAAATCAAATGAACGAGTAATCAAAATTAAAAGAATGCAGCGTTATTTAGTGACTTAAACTGGAGATGCTGATTGTCGTATTCTGTGGTGCTAAAGTAATGTCACCTCTCATTCTGTGAGTATTTACTGTATTCACAGACTATTATCATCACCTCATTACAGGAGAATAGTTTAATTCATTTTTAATGTTAAAATCAAACATATTACAGTTTTATAGCATTGGAATTTTTATGATACGTGTCCACGTGGTATATAGTATGCCCTATTAATGTGGGATATTGTGTTATTAATATGAATGAAGCATCTAAGTGAAGCTCACTCAACATCATCTAACTGCAGTCCCAGTCATTTCAGGTGCACTCCTCGACCTGCGGTTCCAGGCAAATCTGCACCACCTATAGTAAGAGAAAATTAACAGAGGCAGCAATTTTGAACTGCAGACATGGACACGGAAATGCCAACAGCTTCTGCAGCTTTTGACAGTTGTGTTTTCAACCTGCAGGCGATGAGTGCTGTTTTACAATTTAAACCAGCAAACTGTGAGAGAGATCACATTAAGAGTTGTAGCAGCACTCCTTTCTGACAGTATGGGTGGCACAGCATCGCACTGTGAGGAGTCTGCCCTTCTAAACTCACAAACCTGCTCATTTACCTTCAGAGGGCAGCCGGTTTCACGAGGCTGCATTTAAAAGCCAACAGATGACTGACGTTATACGGTTGGAACTTGGTATCGACATTTGGTTTCAAGTATCATTTCTCCATAAAAAGAACAAAAGTTACGCTATTCTTCTAATCCGAGACAAAAACATGGGTCCCCAGGTTTTGCCAGGATGAGGAACCACTAAAATGCCGAGTCTGTGTTGATAAGGGGACGCTGAGTCATGCTGTGTGTGTGCTGTCTGTCCATGACTGGGGGGACCAGGGCTAAATGTGAAGTATTTTGAAAAGGGAACGGCAATCTCCTCCCACAGGTCTTCAGGTTCAGCCTCAGGACAGTCTTTTAGCACCGTCTCAACGACAGCGTAGTTCTCTGAGCTGGACAGAGTGCAAGTTGAATACACCACAACGCCCCCTGGACGCACCGCTGACAGTGCAGACCTGCAGCACAACAGAGTACACATGAAAACCATGATTATTAGTCATTTTTGCACACATTTTCTGGTACATCCCTGTCACATTTCTCCTTAGAACACATGTGATCTGGTCTATTTTTATTATCTATTCTATCTATTATTTTATTTCTGTATTTTATTTGACTTTTATCTTTATCTTATTATGATTCATGCACAGTAATAAAGTTGAGAATCTTTCATTTTCCTGCATGTTTTACTTTACTTTGTATTTCTATATATGCAACAAAAAAAGCACCTTAAACCTTCACTGGGCATCTATAATGATCTATTTGCCTAGCTAATAGGCATTATATACAATGTAATTCCACTTTATACTCATAATCTGTAATAGAGATAATTCTATATGGTGTTTATATTATTTATAAACTTTGCATTAAATTATTTAGTGTACAATCTTGCAACATTGGGTAGCATTTTATTATTCTGTATCTTAACCACGGTTCGCAGAGAATACCACAAGGATAATAAACAGAAATTCTCTTTAGGTTTGGGCTTGGACTTACTTAAGCAGTTGAGCCTGAAGCGCTGGCAGCCTGGGCCTCTCTAGTAATCTCTGTTCCACCTGCTGGCCACCAGGAGAATACAGCCAACTCCTGTCATTAGAACATGGAGCATCAACTAAAACCTGTGACAAAGACAGCAGGAAATGTCAAAGAGGACAAGAGTGTGATCGCACTGAGAGATGGAAAAGGTCAGAGAAGAAGCGCTGAAGTGAAAGAGTATAAAGATATGTTATATTTTCTCCATAACACCTTAGTCGATGAATAAATTATGGTTAATTAGAGTGAAAAAAAAAATCTTCTCTTAATGATTCCAGCTTTCGATGCCTGGTGAAAATGTAAAAATGTATAAAGGTCTGAATATTTACAGCTCAGCTGAAAATGCGAGCTAAGATGCTCATATTCAAATCTGTCCTTGATACAAACCTACAAAGCCATATCATTACCACAATACACCTTGGATCTGTGTTCTCTGGCGTGTTCTTTTATTGTATTCTTCAGTGATATCTCTCAGCATTTATTCACACAGTGCATGGCTACTCTCAACCTTTCTCCCTCTGCTTTCCTTTCAACATTATCAGTCACATTGAGTCCTTTGATTCCACTCAGCCATTTGTTGGCTCCTCTTGGCTCCTGTTTGGAATAAACTGTTTTTCCCTCTTCTGCCCTGCTTGTTAGAAAAGCTGTTATTCAAAGGCTTGCTGTTCTCGCTCATTTCTAACCACGGCCTTGAAAAAAGTACTGTGCACCTTAATTTGTGGCATACTAAAGCAACATTCAGCCAAAAACCTGCCATGAACGTGGCAGCACTTTTCTCTCTGTACCTTGTCATATGTAGCTGCTTCACTCTGCCCAAAACACCGCCCGTCCTGTGCAGACACAATCACTCTACTGTTTAATGAGTGAGGTAGGAAAGACTCTAGGGTTTTGGCCAGCCAGTCTCGTCTGTGAGGATCTGGTTCATTACAGCAGAGAAGTGCTGGAAGACAGGACACGATATTATTACTTATTACCAGTATTCAGTGAAAATAGGCAATTTATTTCAGTAACAACGCCAATTTTGCTAGATATTCTCCAAGCAATAATGCACTAAATTGTACAAACAACACACTAACGTGTTGCATTATGAAAAATATTCATGTTTACATTATGAATCGACTCCAAACTTGTTACATAAATGTACAAACCAGAAATATTTATAATAATATGGGATATTAAATATCAATAATATCTGTGATTTGTTAATTCGTTTGAACCTTCATTTAAGTGACAAAAGTACAAAGAAATGTTTTCAATGTTTTCAACCTGATGAACAGAACTGAGGATACTAATTTTCTACTTTTCAATGTGACCAACAAGTGCCAATAAGTGCAGAGGTGACTAATGATGTTACAGCTTCACTCATCCACAGGAAAAGGCATATATGAAAAAAAAAAATCTCAGTAATCAATATGAGATCATTCAAATGAAGATCGAAATATATAGATATATATAGATATAACTAAAAGCTAAACTATTTTTGACAATATTTACTAAGTAACGAGTTTGGACTTGAAATACAAGATGAGATTTGTGTTAGCTGGATCAACTGTCTTTTATCCGGCAGTGCCCTTTTTAAACTGTGCAGAAACCTGTTGTATAAAAAGGCATACCTCTTTCTGTTTGCATTAAATTAAATAAAAGTTTGCAAAGTTACCTGGAGTGCAGCTCTGCATTATAGCTATGGCTTTACCCCCAGGTGCAGAGCAAAGATCCAAAATGTTCTCCCCATCTCTGACTTGCAAAGCCAGCACTGGAAGCAGAGAGGCAGCATTCAGGAGGTAGTACTGCTTCAGACGGCCAGGCCTGTGAGCCTGTGAGGGAAATCGCAGGGGATACGGATGGATGTAACACTGCAGCGAAGGACTGGGCAGACTGAGTGAAGGCTCTGATTGAGGGTGTTTGAGTGCATCAGAGCTGTTGTCAAGTTGGAGATGAGAGTCATAAGGGGGATGATTGGACAGCAACAGAGAGACATCTTCTTCTGGTTGTTTAGAACAAGGCTGAATTAACGGGGCATCACAAAGCACAGAGGATGCATCTGTTTGCAGCAGGACCTTGGAAAATCCCTGTGACTGGAGAATCTGCGCGAGGTCTGTCACAGCAGCGAAGCAGTTGAGCATGACCCCATACTGCCAGGAATGAGGGTTGAGGAGCACTGCCCTGTGGTGGACAAACAATCCCAGTGAAGGAAGTACAAACATTGTACAAGTGATTGGAGCAACAACTATTTTGAGACTAAATTTACCTCGCAGATGTCCATAAATCTCCAAGTTCCTGACTGTACTGTCGGTCGAAGCGCTCCAGTACTGCCTGACACGAAGACCTTTCTTTTTTGCTTCTTTTGTTTAACTGTTACAAACACATTGTAGTGAAAATATTATTTTTGAATAACTCTGGTATATATCATGGTAAAACCCATTGTCTTATTAAACTCCATTAAACTCATAAGTCAAGAATCAACTCCACAGGAAACGGATAAGGTACATTTTACTGTAATGTGGATTGAATGTTGTTTGTCTTAACGCTGGCTACCCCTGGTGGAGGCTGGGTATAAACAAAAACCTGTCCTGTTGGGAAAGACCGTGAACCAAAATGGCTCATTTGGGTTAAAACTCTATAAACCGCACCGTAATGTCCATGATATAACGTTACATGGCAAATGAGACTCGCAGAAACTGAAAACTTAACGCTACAGTTACAATGGGCTGTGTATTCATTTTACTGAAGGTGGCCGATATTAAAGTCCCTTGCAGCTTTAAAAATCAGTCAAGGACAGATTATACATGTAATACCCCCCAAAACACGTCGTGAAGAGTGTTTACCTTTTTAGGAACTTCTTTTTGCTTGTGCTGTTGTAACACAACGTCGGAACCGCTGTGACAGTTACACGACCACAACCACCACTGGGATCTTAGCGTTTGATTTCTAATTTTAGAGCAAATAATCCTGTACGGATTGTAAAACTGGTTAGCTGAAAACATGGGTTTCCTGTTTACCGTTTGTCTACTCGCGTTGCCTCGCGTCTAAACAAATATTTTTTTTATTAGAAACTGATATTTTCGTCGCGCAAAGCATAACGGCGGAGCACAAACCAGTACGTGTCTCAAATCCGTCCGCCGTCAACTCGGACTGTCAATTTTCTGTTCCGCCTGACAACCGCTTCATTTTCTGTGGAACACTTTTTCTGGATTGAGCATGTTGTGCTTCCAGAGTCTAACATATATCTATCAAGTACCCATTACTCGGTGTCAAGACAGTTCTGGGATTACAGAATAATCACTGAACTCCGGGATTACCAATGAATGATCTGATCCAAAATGTTTGCTGGTGGATTTTGAGTAAATTATGTCTACTTAAATACTGGATTTACCGCTAAAGGTGTATGTTTTTGAGATAGGCATGCCTTACCATTTCAATCTCATGGGGTAGATTTAAAAAAAAAAAAACAAACGCTGTAAATAATCAGAAACTGACCTTTTGGTTTATTAATTTAAAGCAGAAGTCACGGATGTGGTTCATTTTCGTCTAGCTAACCATAGATATATCTACATTAATAAATGTATCAGTAAAGAAGGTGGAAAGTTATATGTAAAATACATACATATCCAACTTGAGACAGATGAGTTTTGAAACTTAACACACGAGGTAACAGGGACAGTTAAGTTAAAAGTATTCTGTGTGGTTTTGGAGTCAAAACCAGAAATAAGCTTCATCATTCTTATTATACACACCTATTTTAATTCAAAACAAAAAAAAACAAACACCACAAATACACACAGACAAGTTATGAATTATATGTTTTAATTCTGTCATTGGTTGCATGTTTGTTAACAAAAACATTTGATTAAATATACAATATAATGACAAAACCGTCATTCAAATGAGGTTGGTTTGCCATAGTTTTATACATCTGTGGTTTCACAATGTTTTAAGAAACACCAGTGAACAAGCAACACATTAAGCTAACATTCATTGATATCTCAACCTGATAATTCTTGCTAACATTATAATGTAACTCTTTACAGCAAATGCCTAACCGCTTACATGGCAAACAGAATGAGGAACGCAACCATCAGACAGAAGAGACCCATAGCCTCAGAGAGCGCAAAGCCCAAGATGGCATAAGAGAACAGCTGCTGCTTCAGAGAGGGGTTCCTGTAGAGAAACAGAGAGATGAGGTACTCAGTGTTAAAAATACAACTGCTGAGACATTTCAATTAGCAGGCAATCCCAGCGGCTCCCCAGGTCTAAAAAGACAGATGTTAAATTAGTGGGCGATTGTTTAATTACCTTGCGTATCCGATAATGAGGCTACCAAACACTGTTCCGATACCAGCTCCAGATCCAGCCACTCCCACGGTGGCAGCTCCCGCTCCAATGAACTTTGCAGCAGTATCAATGTCACGGCTCACAGCACTAGTCTGGAATCCCCGCACTGCCACCTGCTGTTGGGAGGCTACGAGACTCTGTGGTGCCAGAAGTGAGGCAGTCTGAAATATAAACATTAAGTGAAGTTGGTTTAAAACCCATTTGGAATCACAAAGAGATCACTGAGCAATTCTCTGATATGCAAGGATTTAAATAGTGACCTTTCAGCGCATGGGTTAAATTTTCTAGATTAAAAAAAACAACTTTGTGTTGACAGTGCCACTGCACAAGTAGAAGTCACACAAAAAAATGAAGTATGTGCGGACCATTCCACATTAACAAAAATACTTAACAGGGGTTCCTACCACATTTTTTGTAGTTCTGTCCATTTATGTATCGAGCACAACACTGTCAACTGTAATTGACTTTCTCAGCCTGCAGTTCATACATTTGGTGAACCCGTGAACTGGAAGTATTGCTGATAAATGTCAGTCACTGTTCACATCAGTGACTGCTGAGGTTTGACAATCCAACATCCAAGCTGGCTCCTGCAGTTGTCTAAAATACTTTAACACAGCTAGAAAGTAGAGGTCAACCGATCAGCCAGGCTGGATCAGACATTCAGCATTTTTACGTTTATTGACATCGGTATATTTTTTTAAGCGATAAAATAAATGTAAAAATGCACTTTTTGGGCTTTGACGCTGCTACCTTTATCTGTTGTCACTCTGTGTATATTGGACTAAATTGAGTTATTTTTAAATCATATAAGTTATTCCTTGATTGCTTATTGTTTCTACAATTTTTAAGTTAACTTCATAAGAAATGCCTACTGCGCAGTCTGAGCCCTTTTTGTTTCAAAATAACGTCGAAAAATTCTCCTTTAATTAAACATGTGCTTAAAGGAATTTCAATGAAGTTCTGAGCTGGAATTTGTGTTATTCTAAATTTTTATACCAATGTTTTCATTATTACTGCAAACGTAAATTGGTTCTGCCCTGAAAATAAACCAAATCATTAGACCCCTACCAGAAAGGTCACGGCTACTGAACTGGTCTGCGATACATTAAGATTCTCCAAAACTCAAATGAACATAAATCCCACTAGAAGTCCTGCTCACCTCTGTTTTCCTGGCATCTGACACTACTGCTGCCGAAAGTGGCCTGCACAGTGCCCGAGATCCAGCACGGACCTGTATCAAAAGAAGAAGAAAAATAAAGACAAGAAACAACCATTGTTAAGGCTGCATGTTGAGCTTTAGAATACAACGACTGTCCTGACATATTAAAAGGGACTGGTTTGATATGCAGGTACATTAGGCTTGTAATCAGTACACTATTGTAATACATATTAGGTACTAACAACACCAACCAAAACGCACAAGGTTCAAGTATTTATTTAGACTATAACATGTGTGCTAGCATTCTACTCAACTGCAAATCTAGACCATAGTAGTACAAATTGGCTCCCATAGGTGGACAACCTTTAGAGAAATCAGCACGTACGCTGATAAAGTTGAAAACCTGGACGTCCTTGCAGGTGTGAACACTGAGCTAACCTTAGCATGGGGTCAAAGACGGCTACATACATGACGCTAGCTAAGCACCACTGTTAGCAGGCTACACTATAACTACTGATTGTTGAGCACACATTAGAAGGTACGAATGTCTGCTTTAGTAAATTGTATCATGACTTCAGGCGCGGTTAGCAGACTGTCAAAGTACGTGTTATCTACTTCATTCATCCAGACTCACCAGAGAGGGCGTGGAGACAAACTTAGCACAGGCATACATTACGAGAGGACGTAGTGGTCAGGTCAACCAAATAGAGGACGAGTGTCTGCAAAAAGCAATATGTGAACAAAGCTTCAATTAGTAAGGTGATAGTGTGACCAGGCAGCTAAAGTACAGAGTGTACAAAGTTAAGTGCGGACACACATGTAAGGTCAAAATCCGCTACAAACCAAGCAACATGGCTGAAAATAAGCTAACTGACACACCACTAGAGCTGAGCAGTGTCGTAGTTCACAGATTCACAAAGATACCTGATTACATGAAGTTGACAAAGATTCATCTTACTGAAACACACACCGTAACAGAGGAGCAGCTTAGGGTCAGCACTCACCGGTTTGTAGTAAAGGTCGAACACACGAGAGATATGCGCATGGGCAGTAACGGAACTGTTCACTTCCGGTTTCCTGACACGTAAATCGGTTGTTTGCAACCACGTGATTCTGGTGAAGCGGTTGTTGCTCTCATCTCAGCAGAGGTGGGAAGTAACGAAGTATTTGTACTCCCCTTCTCTCTGAAGAGATTGCGTGTGATTATTGAGAGCTGAAAGCTTTACTTGAATGAGCTGGACTTGGCTGAAGGTCGCAAGCAAGACGCAAATTAAAGAGATGATCAAAGACATAACATTTGATGACAACGACATCAAAGACGTTACAAGATACAAATGATATCAAAGACGTAACGATGACAACAACATCAAAGACGAAAGAACATCAATGACGTAATGATGACAGCAACATCAAA
>JAPQRN010000018.1:22751141-22761381 GCA_037367275.1 Coranthus polyacanthus
AGAACATCAGACGTAATGCTGACAACATCAAAGACTTAACAAGACACAAATGACATCAAAGAAGTGATGATGACAACATCAAAGATGAAAGAACATCAAAGATGCAATGACAACAAAAAAGTGATATCATCACTTCTTGACTTGTTCTTGATGACATCACCATCACATGACATGATGATGACTTCAACATCAAAGACTTAAGAAGATGCAAATGACATCAAAGAGGTGATGATGACATCAACATCACATCAATGACATAATGATGACAACAAAAAAGAGGTAACAAGACGCAAATGACATCAAATACATGATGATGACATTAACATCAAAGACTTAACAAGATGCAAATGACATCAAAGTAGTGATGATGACATCAACATCAAAGACGTAACAAGATACAAATGACATCAATGACGAAAGAATATCAATGATGTGATGACAACAACATCAAAGATGTAACAAGACGCAAATGACATCAAAGAAGTGATGATGACATGATCACTTCTTGACTTCTTGATGACATCAACATCGCATCAATGACGTGATGATGACATCAACATCACATCAATGATGTAATGATTACAACAACAAAGAGGTAACAAGACGCAAATTACGTTAAAGATAAAACAAAATGAAAAGACCATCAAAGACGTAATGATAACAACATCAAAGACATAACAAGATGCAAATTACATCAAAGACAAAGGAACATCAAAGACGTAATGATGACCATAACATCAAAAACATAACAAGACACAAATTACATCAAAGAGGTGATGATGACATCATCATCACATCAATGATGTAATGATGACAACAGCATCAAAGATGTAACAAGATGCAAATTACATCAATTAATTAATGATGACAACATCAAAGACGAAAGAACATCAATGATGTGATGATGACAACATAAAAGATGAAAAAATATTAATGATGTGATGATGAGAACAACATCAAAGACTTAACTACATGCAAATGACATCAAATACGTAATGATGACAACAACAGTTGCAACACAAAAAATTTAAATAAAGAGGGAGACCAGCAGCAAACAGCTCACTTCAGTCGACAGATTCCTGATCAGTAGCATATCAGCTCAATATGTTAGTGATCGAGCTGATGTATGTGACTCTGCTCTGACCTGCTCACCAGCAAAACAGTGCTAACGGTACCTACACAAGAGGTAGATGCTTCAATTACAACTTACCAGAGTGGAAATGCAGTGAATACATGAACACATGTCAGGAAATGTTGCCAAAGGTGATGTTTTCTTGTCTTACAACATTTACTCATGCCATACGATGCCTCCATTAACTTACCAACCTGAGTTGCTTTCAACCTGGAAAACTGAAAAACTTCACTCCATTTGCAATATGTTTTCCACTTCAGTCGTGAGAATAGTTATGGGAGTTGATAACACAGCAAGCAGTCACCCTTCCACTGAATTTTTAAGTTGGAAAATAATATTAATATCCACAACACCACAACGTCTGTCCTCATTCACTGATTGCTACTGAAGCCTCCGTGACCCCTAGTCCCACAGTGCCTTGCACCATGACAACACGATCCCATTCTATATTAGTGTGTTTATCCATTTCACAGCTTTGACATTACTGTTATCAAACAAAACTCTATGTGTTAATAAGTAGCTGAAATGACTTGAGGGTGTTTAATATGACACTGCTTAGAGTCTAATGGGTGTTCCCACACACTATAGTCTTCAGCTGCAGGTTTACTCAGCTTCAGCTGCAGCTACTTGTCATACTTCCCCCTAGAGGTCATTTGTACAAACTAATATAGCCTCATATAATGCAATGCAGCCCATGGCTATTAATTTATACTTCCAGCCCCATAAATTTTACATTCTCAACAAAATGTGTTACGTATTAAGTAAAATGTATTCTAAGCTTCATATAAACTACTGTAATTTGTTCTGTTCATCAAGTAGAGATGGTCTTTGACTAATTGACTAAATATCGCCGCCTATATGCGAACACAACATTTAGATTTTTCTTGGAATGTCAAATTCAAAATACACTTTAACGGAGAAAATCCCAGAAATTCCCCCATGAGTAAGCAGTTGGCATCAGGTGGGGCCAACAACAACCACACATCAAAAACATACACCTCCAGAGACAGGGATGTCTGCAGAGCTAGGGATGTAAAGCAAGGAGAGGAGAGGTTCTCAATGCATCATGGGAGGACCTGCATCAGTCTTGGCCAAAAGCAGCATAACTAATACCCCTTTTCCACCATCATGGAACATGGTGCTGGTCAGCTTCGCTCATAGTTTTTAACCATTTGGAGCATTTTGACCAAAAATAATCTGGAACCCAGAAAATGTAATTACAAAATAGTAGGTTTCCCCCTGAACTGAAGTGTGTACTGCTGTGAATGTGTCATATTGTACAGGTTGGAAAGAGAAATGGAGAAGACAAAAACAATGCAGCAGTCTGAGAAGAATGTGAAAAAAGAGTGTTGAATAACTGCTGACTAAGCCTATTGTTTGGTGGTGATTTAGTATCAACCGAATATCAGGAAAACCTGGACAGTATACAGTACAGTCAATTTTTTGTCACTGCCAAAGCTTTTGGCCGCGACTGTACTAGAAAGAGTAAGCAGACTGGTTGCACTTGAATGCAAGAACAAATAATACACAATTTAATAAAACCGAGGCTCAAAAAAAGCAAGATTTGTGAAAAAGCGGAGCTGATGGTGTAATATGTTTCGATCCATTGCTCCCATATTATGCTCCGACCTCTGTTGATGACACATCCTTGATTACAATGGTTCTGCTCAGAACTATAGTGGAAACATGGGCTGGTTCACAACATGGCATCATGGTTCCATGAAACCGTGGAAAATAAATGATGGTTCAGGGTCACCGGAGCCAGGGAGCTGGTTCCACAGGAGAGGACCCTGCTGCCCATTCTACTTTCCGATTTGTTGGAACCACAAGCAACCCTACTCTCAGAGAGAAGTGTTCTGTTGGGATTTCATTGTACTGTGAAGTCTGAAAGACACAACGGAGCTCGGTCAATAAGGATTTAAGTATGTAAGGAGGAGGATTTTCTATTGAATTTACTGTACATTCACTTTACTATCACCAGGGTGATAATTTAAGTTAGTATTTAGCAGTTAAAAACCAGACAGCTCATAGCTAATTCTAATATTTTATTTTATTTTAATCATTTCAATTGAGATATTAGCATCCCCTCACTCAAATGTAAAGGAATTATTTATGGTTTGCACTAAACGTAGAATTCAATTGTCACTTAACACCTGATGCCACAGGGGGGCAGCAACACCCCGCAGAGAAACTCAAGTGCAATTCTGGCTCCAGAGTCCTTGAAGCTTGTGTTGATAAGAGATGTAGCCCAAAACATGATGGGTGCAAGGTTAAAACATGTAAAGGAAGCGCACATCATTAAACTGAACCTAAATGTGTTCCAATGAGACAATAACAGCAAAGTCAGTCATTTCCACCGATTGAATAAAATGGAAGCATTTAGCACTGGGCAATTATGATAAAAACATGCACAGGTTAAACCAAATAACAAAGGCCAAAACCTGCCAGCTGATAATAATTGGGCGACAACTGCAAAAACACATTCATAAGAATTGTGTGGGTGCGGCGTTGCCTTCATTTTTCAAACAGTGGTGGGCGGCAGGGGATGAACGATAAAAATGAGCGTCCATGTGCATTTTTATGCGTTTCGAGCATTTCACTCCCTACATTCAGTGTGGATTTTGTGGCATTTATATGCTAAAATATGGAAGGAACTGTGATAAGTGAAACGTGCACCATGGGAACATTTACAGAGAGGCATTGATGTGTGAGATTTCAGTGGGCTGTTCCTCAAAGGAGCAACCTCACCTCTGGTGTGAAAACGAAATTCTCTTATTTGCAATGATCCTCCAGAGCTGAAAACTGACCGTGAATCTCAAAACCGGGTCGATATTAACCAGACAAACGATCGTATTTCTATCACAGCGTTCACCTGACTTATATGCGTTGCACCCTAATTGTGTCGTCCCATTTTGCATCCCGCAAGACGACCTTCCACATCTCTAAAATTATCACCTAAATTAAAATGAAATATTGATATCGCTTTAAGTGGGCTTTCCCTCTTTAAGGATTCATCTGTGGCCGCCCCCTCAGAAGTAAGCTCCATTTGGCATTGCGGAAGGGAGATTCCTCAGCTCTTCCAGTCATACACCCCCTCCTCTGTATGATGTTACCCTTACGCACCACTATAATAAGCCGAGACGTGACTCTCTGAGGCGAATCCCTGCCCACGTCACTCTCAGTCCTGTATAAATAAGCCGAGGAGCAAGTCTGATCAGACTGAAGCAAAACCTTTCTTACGGCTACAACGACACCCCAAACTAAGGATTATTGGACTCTTCGTTGGATTTATTTGTCAGAACCGAGTAAGTGTCATTTCATTCAAGACATTTTAAATTACTTAGCAATTTATAAAGATACGAATTAAATGAACTGAACATATTAAGTTGCCATAGCCGGAAAAAAATGTGTATTTATATGAAATTTTAATAAAAAATATGATTTTGCATCCCCGATGAAGATTATATACAGACTTTTCAATTGATCAAATATATGTTATTATATCAAACGTTAGATTACAAAACTAACGCGCGGCAAATCTATCCACAGATCCTCGGTATAAGCACAATGACTTTGAACAAGGGTGACAAATTGCGGAACATGGAGAAGAGGAGAGGAAGTATGCCGTTCCCCATGAATCTGCCCAACCTTCACCGGAGAAGCATGCCGGTAGACGACCGGGACCTGCGCGCCACGATGCCACAGACCGGCCAAACCGACGAGTTGTCCAACCTCTTGCGCTGCACCTCCTACTCCCCGAAAGACCAGCACCGAGGCAGCTGTGCGTCGGACTCCTCCGACTCCGTGATCTCCACCGGCAGCGAAGCGGAGTCCCAGGTGTACAAGGTGATTCTCCTCGGGGAGCACGGGGTCGGCAAGTCTAGCCTGGCGCGCGTCTTTGGAGGAGTTGAAGATGCTGGTCACGACTGCGACGAAGCAGGTAAATGGTAATGCTGAGGATGAGTCACCAGTCTCAGCAAACGTCCACACACAGATGTCCATAGTCTAAGATTTATGCGATAATGAGGACCGTCAAAGGTTAATTATCACTAAACAAATATAGATCATACGTACGGCGAACGTGGAGACAGAAGGTTAAATGGATTCCTGTCCAGTTCTGAGATACTTCAGGATTGAAATTTGAAGGCCACTCTCCACATAATATTTAAGTGTGATCTATTTAAGCTTAAAAAACTCTAAACACAAGTGTGGATTTAAAAAAAAAGAAGCCATATTCTGCATTATAAAGCTTATAAACACGCCAGATTTGGTTTGGCTCATGTATTAGACAGAGAAAAAAAACTGTGTTCTTATGTTTGCACGCAAGAGTGTACAAGCATTGATTATTACTATTTCCATCCTCAGTCAGGCATCACCACTGCCCTCAGCAATACAGCTGTTAGAAACGCATCCAATAACATATAACACGAAGGGAAAATATAAAAGGCCATTGACTGCTTGATCACAAGCTGTGATCTGCTTCTACGTGTAGACTACAAAAGAAAAATTGTGAAATGCAAGAACACACTCACCACAAATGCGACAACTCAGATAAGAGATGCTCTGCTCTGTATTCTGACACTGTGTAACGTAATATTTCTCTTTTCTCTCTCAGGAAACACTTACGACAGATCTATTGTGGTGGATGAAGAAGAGGCATCCATTGTTTTATATGACATCTGGGAACAGGTAAGAGCAGTGTATTATTTATGCAATGTCTGGCCATTTACATTGATGTGTGAGAATTGCATCAGCCAAAGACCAGCCAAAGCAATGTTCATCATGTAGCTGAACTTCATATCTATTTCTTCCCCGCAGGATAACAGCCAGTGGATGAAGGAACAGTGTATGAGGATGGGAGACGCCTACATCATTGTGTACTCAGTGACAGACAAATCAAGCTTTGAGAAGGCGTCAGAGCTGCGTATTCAGCTGCGCCGAGCCAGGCAGTCAGAGAACATTCCCATAATCCTCGTGGGCAACAAGAGTGACCTGGTGCGGTCCAGAGAGGTGTCTGTAGATGGTGAGTGACTAACTATTAAACCTAGAACGCTTTGAAACAAGATTTCACCTCAGCCAAATGCAGTTTTAAATAACTATCATTTAAAGCTTAAAGCTAGACGGAGGATTTTTAGGAATAAATCCGACACAGCCGTCAGGTCACACTTTTCACACGACTGCTCTGATTCAGCTCAGGATAATTATTAACCACTTCAAATTAGAAGCTATTAAACTGTTTAGGGACAATTTATGCTCTCTGGGGCTGTTTGGGTTTCAGTATTCCTCAATGTTCTAATCTTGCCTTCTCCGCGTGGTCTGCATTACAGAGGGGAGTGCGTGTGCAGTGGTGTTCGACTGCAAGTTCATCGAAACATCCGCATCCCTTCATCACAACGTGCAGGACCTGTTCGAGGGCATCGTCAGACAGATCCGCTTGAGGAAAGACAGCAAGGAGGAGAACGCACGACGCATGGCCAACTGCAGGCGCAGAGAGAGCATTGGCAAGAAGGCCAAAAGGTTTCTGGGTCGCATGGTTGCACGCAAAAACAAGAAGATGGCTTTTAGGCAGAAGTCAAAGTCCTGTCACGACCTCACAGTTCTCTGAGGAACAGATGGGACAGAAGGACATTTTTTTCTTTGGCCTCTGAAGACCAGATGCTGTGTGTGTTTTAACACTAACCCTAAAGGACTAATAGAGTTGTACAGAAAATATATTTTTATTTTTTAGACACCAACCAAAAGCAAAAAGAGGACTTGAATAATTAAACATGACTGACATTACTCAAGTCATATCATGAAAACGATGATAACCTGCATGAGGCTTTGCAAACATGTATTTTGATTTGTTCATTTTTTTTCATATTGCCTTAAAAAAACATTGCTCTCATAATATGATCAGTATGTTTGAATAATCCACAACGGCTTGTTATTCCTAATGAGTTGCAGAGATTGACTTACTGTCGGGTTACTGTTATGTTGTTTTTTTTTTCTATTGGAGGGGATTGTTGTATATACTGTAACGTGAATTATGCTGAATGCAACATACATCTCATTATCCTAAAAGACACGGTAAAAGATCACAATACTAGGCCATCTGTAGTCATACTTACTTGAAACGTGGTACGCAGGTTCGTGCTTCGGCCAAGTTACTGAGGCCCAGTCAGAGCTTAGAGAAAACCTCTGTTATTCTATGTTGTTCCATTAACACTGAATTCAGGTTGTGAATGTATGAGTAAAGCAATAAGTTATATTAGTCTTGTGAACCTTGACATGACTTGGAAATTCTTTGTTTACGTTGGATTCGTTTTTCAATAAAATCTAAAATTCAAATGCATTTATTTTTCTGTCCTTATTCTAAAATGGAATATGCAGTCCCTTAAAGCAGAATACAACAACAAAGTGGGTTTTGTTTAAGCATTTTACATCCTGATGAATATTCATTTGGTCGCATCAGTGGAATGGAACCTCACTGGCCATTGGTTTTACAGGAAGGAAACATGGTAGTTAAGCATGTTTATCTGAAAGTGTTAACCATTAATCCACCAAAGGAGTACAAGTACGCGATTTTTCCACACAATTTAGACTCTTCTCACACCTCTCGGAAGGAGCGCACACATCACTGGGAGAAGGTAAGACGTAAAAGAAAGATTTGGTTTAGAAGTGGAGTGTGATTTAGGAACTTAAATAATGATACCTTTTGTTGTCTTTGATCGTTGTCACGTTGTTGAGCAACAGATGAACTGTATTTTTTACCTCAGAAACCTAAAATAGAGTTAACAGTATGTGTAGGCTTCTGTGAAAACTTAACATTACCTGTGCAACACACAACCGTGGGCGCTACTGCTTAAAGCGACACCAAGACATTTTAAAGATGTTGAGCTGCCTTTGTTTTCTTTCTTTTTCTTAGATAAAGGTTAACTAAAATCAGAGACAGCGTCGATGGTATTTTGTACTGCTGGCAACGCAGTATCTACCTCAGATGTTGTTCAAAACTTTGCAGGCACTTAAGTGTAGCCTGTTGTACGTATAAAAACGGTGACATCTGTCTGTATGATGTAATTCCACTGTTGTGAATCAGTAACAAGACAGAAATTGGGTTGATTGTTATGCTGAGGTTATGTGGTTTGAAATGCTTTGAATGTATCATATCTACAGGGACTTAACCGACAGAGGACCAGTAACCATGCTCATCGTAGCTCTCACAGTAAGATGTTTATTTTCATTAATTATTTATTGTTAATTGTTTACAAAAGGAAAATGCTGCCTGGACGTTATCACTAAGATGCACTTAACATCTCTTTTTACAGTTGGTGATACTCGATACATTTGCACCGTGTTCTGGGGCGAATGTAAAGATCGGTGTCCCTGAAAACTACAATGGTATTTTCCCATGGTATCTAGCCAAGGTATATGTCATTTCGTTTTAAAAAGTATAAAAGCTATTTTCTTGCTTTTATGTTTTAAGGACCGCAGAGACAGGGAATTAGGATGTCGGTAGCAAAGGTCTTGGAGATTCTTTTGTTCTCCTCAGTGGGGTAAATGAGATGTTGCCCTGGTGTTGAGGGATTCCTGCTTAGTGGCGAGGAATGTGGTGAAAAGAGCATCATTGCTGCACAGCCAGCAAATGAAGGTAGAATAGCACCAATCTCTTTTTTCTTTCTCATCTGCACTTGCGTTTGAAGATGTATGAGCATGCTGCCATCATCACTAGACTATAATTGGAGTGTTCACAATGGCTTTCAGGCGTCAGGCTCTGCCTCTGCTTCAGTCCAGCTGGATTGCAGGCAGAGCGTTTTGTTCATGTGTGCCACTCAGACGTCCTGTGGATTGAGCAACAGCCGAGTATCTGGCACTTAAATTGGTCGGATTGTGACGTCATTACATCTTGTGTGAAACATAGTAATTTTTTTTTTTTTTAATTTATGCGTCAGCCTCAATGTCATTTTCTCTCTTCAAATAGCAGTCTGATAATAACCCCACTTTGTCACATAAATGGAAAGGACATAATAATTGTTCCAGATTTGTTCAAGGTAAAAGCTCTTCATAATGGCCAGTACTTTAAAATGGACTACACTTGCCAGCTCTCCTATTTTAATTAATTATCTAGTTTGAAAGCCTTACAAAGCACCGCAAATGTCACCAAGTGACCTGGTGTAAAAAGTAAAACTATGTTTAATCATCCTTTTTACTTTTGTGAATGACTAGCCCCTCTACATGTACTTATTTGGAATATCTTCAGAGGGTTTTGCTGTAGGACAGGCTTTTAAATTCAAATGACCCGGGCCTACTTATCTACTGCAAAGTATTTTAAAAGTTGAATGACTTCATGTTTTACCAACGATGAGAAAGGTCAAATGGCAGGATGACGGCTAAGAAGAAGGCATGTGGGACAAGTGGAGATCAGCTGTAGCCAGTGCAGGTGTCTCAGTCAACATTTCACCAAACAGAGTAATAGAGTTTCATTTTAACTGAACATGTGACTTCACCAGAAAAAAAGCAAGAGTTTAAGTGTCACTAAGGCAAAAATGTCAAACATGTCCCCCATTTATCACACACGAGTATCTATTTAAATACAAATTCCAATTCAGTGCTGAACAGGAACACATACTAATGACTACTTAACATTTTATGATATACAGCTCCACAGCCTGCCAGTTAATTACAGTGACCTGGTGGTAACAGGTGACGACGATGGAATATTTGGAGTCGACGCGCAGTTTCTGTATGCTATAAAACCACTGGACAGAGAGAAACAACCATCTTACTCTCTGCAGGTATCATATCTTACAATATCATGTCAAATTACATTGTTTCATATCAAATCATTTTCGCCAAAGTTGCTCATGTATAGGGGCCATGACTCCTGTTGTAAAGATACAGACATTACATCAAAAACACACACTAAAAACAAAAGATATGTTAATACATATATTTTAATCAGGTTCATTTGCTTATTTTTAATGATACATTGCGATTCATCAGCTTATGAAGAACCCTCTGTGGCATTTCATGTCTGTAATTCAAAGAGCCGAATAGACACATAAAAAAAACACACTTCAATTCTATTACTATACTTCAGTCAAGGTTTAACACAGGCAGAAATGACAT
>JAPQRN010000018.1:22791157-22804839 GCA_037367275.1 Coranthus polyacanthus
TCTTTCTTTCTTTCTTTCTTTCTTTCTTTCTTTCTTTCTTTCTTTCTTTCTTTCTTTCTTTCTTTCTTTCTTTTCAGTTGCTATGTACCTGGTAGTAATTATGACTTTTTATCCGAAACCATTGCAATAAAACCCTACACAAATTGTGTAATAACATTATTTCAATGATGTTTAATTTGCTGTTCCCCATATTGGCTGGGACTTTCTTTCACTCTCACATTTCACTGCACAACTGTAATTATTATTACAGCAACCATGTGCTTTTCACATACAAGACGTTTTTTGTTTTTTTTCTGTGGGGGAGTGGTTCCCGAAATCGCTGTAAGCTTTACCCACATCTCATTCTGAGGCAGCGTCTGCACTTGTCAACATGAGCAAAGGAGTCACACCCACACCCACGCTCACAGGAAAGTAAAGTAAAATAACACAACACGTGTAACAACAATTGGTCATTTTAATGTATAACAAAATAAAACGTTATTTTGGGAATTATTTTCGTTCTTCATTAGCTCCTCGAGGTCATCATATTTCCCATAAATTAGTCTTATCTTTCTGTTTCAAATACGCAAGTGGAACCAAACAATCTCGACTAATTTACCCAAACGTGATGAAGGAAGGCACTGGCAACAAATCTTCACTATTTGTAATACATTTATCAAACTGCAGAGCTACACGTGCTGTTGACCCAACATGTATCTGCATTGTTGATTATCTGCATTGTTGATTATCAGTACGGGTACTGGAAACCTCTATTCACGACTTGTTTGATGATAGAAAGAAAGTTCAATATTTGTTTTTTTTAACTCCTGAATAAACCTGTATCTCAATAACAGGGTTACATGATGATACATATAAAGAGTGAAAGGGTCAGAGACTAAAAACACAAGACTTTAACCAAATAAAGCCACAGTTATGGGTGTTTTTCTATTTCTGCAGCTCTCACGTAACAATAGTTCTCGTCATGTGACAGTTGTAATAACGCCAAACATCATTTCACAATAGTGGACACGCTTATCTGTCACCAAGAGAGCTCCATAAACACTAAGTGGATGGAAAGAATCTGAGGGCAAGAATCATCAGGCCGTTAACTCAGCAGCTGTTAGGCGGTTTGTTTCTGTTAGGGATGTGGGCCGGCCTGTACTGTAGGCCCACTGATTACCGTTTTTTGCTCGCCGGTGCTTTCCAACATCAGGCCGAGGGCTCGGCACACATGTGACCTATTGAACGGTGACTGGAAAGCTTTGCAAGTGGGGCTGTCAACACCAGGACATAAATAAAGCTAAAGATAGGGTGATGTGGCTTCAGCCCAGCTTTCTGGTCAGCCAAGACTTTTTATAGAAACAGTGTGATTTATAAAAGGCTAACAGAGTCTATTTTTGACCTGGTGGGCTTGGGGGGGGATAGGGATCTTGGAAACTTGTGACGCTTCTGGGTGCATGACTGACCCCTCTGACTTGAATGTGTCGGTGGTGGTTGGTTGTGGGAGTTGTAGCAGATATCGGACGCGGCAGGGATCAAACCAGCCAAAGGCCTGTGATGCTTCTGGAGACAATCCAGTGAAACCGACAGAGAGATGATCACACGGGTCTATCCCAGTCAGACCCATTAAGTTATCAGATCCCTCTTTAATGGGTCTGTCTGGGGTAATATTTAAATAAAACTTCGATTCAGTCTCCGTTATTTGAAATGAAATCAATTAATGTTGAATATCAAGGATCCAAATTTAAAGGCCACGTACTTGAGTTCACAAGACTAATAGGCTTTGCCCACATATTTTAGCAGTGCACCTAAGCTCACATCCAGTAATTGTAAAATCAAATAGTTATTTTTAGCCTTTGAGAGGTCACTGCGAGGGGTCACATTTATGAAAACAAGATGTCGCTTGATCAAGACATAAATTGTTGTGCTTGGGGCCCTTTAAAGGTGGCAAGATGACGTGATGAAGTTTATGTGGTGTGTGACATTGACGGTGCACCGTAAATCACCAGTAGCCGCACCTAAAGACGCCACTAACATGTATCATGTCAGAAACCAACACTGGGAAATAGCAATGATACAAATACAGCAACAAAAAAAAAATCTGTCCAGTCAAAATGAACTTGTGTTTATTATAACAATGGGCGTCTGTGTTCACTGGTTTATGTCAACTCTCTTCAGCTCTGTCTGAAATAGCACTGGATGTAATGAATGATTCTAAAGTTGGCTTAATGTATGAATTTGGCAAGGCAAACGTTTCTGACACCGATTTTAAACAGACGTGCAGGAAATAAATAGGGGTTGACCGAGCGAGCCTTGTGTGCAGCACTGACTGTGCGTTGCTATAGACACCCCATGCAAACACAGGATCTGGTTTAAGGGTCACTGAGTAAAGTCAGTCATGTTCCCCGAAGGCCTTGTAGGTGTCTGCTGCCTGCTCAGAATATGTCATGGTTCAATGCTGGGTAAACTGTCAAGATCAGATGTCAGGGGTCAGGGTGTGACGGTCATAGCTCAAATACTGTGTATCAGCATCACCATCAGCTTTTACTGCAGGAATGTGGGGTAACAAAACATTGCACAGAGGGGTCAAAAATCCAATATCAAGGCCAAAGGAAGCTGATATTTTCTAAAAAATAGTCCATAAATCAAAGTCTTTATGGTGACAACGAAGTATCGAATTACAGATCATGACCTCTCCTTTTATGACAGCGACGATCTGTTTCCTTTAATTATCATGCCAGACCACCAACAGTGTGCCCAAGAGAGGGACCCTCCTCTCTTCTTTTTTTTTTAGATTTATAATCCATTCAGTGGACCAAGGCCGTTGCCTGACAACTGTAATGTTACAAAGTGTATACAGTATATGAAATCCATAAAAGGTGCATGTTGTTTGGAGCTACGTTATGGCGGTGTCTTAAACGTAACCCTGAACCTAAGTGAAGGCCAAACCTCAACAAGACAGGTGTTGTCTGGTTTGAATGGGTGGATATCACGCCCCTGTTCACTGGATTACACGGAAAAGATAGCATGCTGCTAAATAAAGCTTTAATGAACACAGAAACATGCACGTGTCACTGTTGTAGAATGGTTTTATTTTCTGACACAGTGATGCCGATGGGTCGCTGGCTCACAGACAAGTAGGGGAGATATGAGCTAGCCAAGCGTTTGTGTTGTGCTCCATGTGCTGTTTGTATCCATGGCAACAGCACCATGACTGTGTCCCCAGGTTGCCACATATTGAGAAACTTAAAATGATTTAGGCACCAAGCATCCCGTTTTTTCGTTTTAAATTAAAGACACGGCTCGGTCTGTGGAGACTATGGATCGTAAAAACAGAGATTAGAAGGTTAGATACAGTAGTTTTGCTTAGAAGGAGCAGTGGCTGGGATTTAGCGACTGTTGTTTGTTCAAATCAAATTCATTTATTAACAGAGATAACATTTAAAAGGTTTCGTACACGTGTGACTTCGCTTTCCATGGGTCCAGTGGGTCTGCATTTGTCTTTTCGTGCATCACTGAAAAATACGAAAAAAGATGTTGAGGGGGGAAAAAAAAGGTTTCATACAAATTATTTGCGTCTTTCATTCGAAAACAGCCACTCAGATGAGAGCAGTTTTGACAAACCAGGTTCAAAGGCCACGTAATACCACGAGATCAGTGCATTTCCCCCTGGGAATTAATAATGTTTTATATGTACCTGTATACCATACCATACCATACCATTGGCTGATTAACAAATCCATTTATTCCATTATTTTGGAAGAAATTGAGGTGGATTAGTAAACATATAATCATAGATGAAATGTTTATGTTTGAGGGCTACAAAGGAAAAACAGCCCAAAATCTTAATGGAACAATTCTTATTTATGTCCCTGCTGACTGTTTGTTATATAGGGTCTCATCTTGGAAAACCATTCAGCCATTTGCGTAAAAAATACTTTTTTTGTCTGACTGGCAGTGATTTCTGCTCTGTGTTTGTCCCGTGGGTTTGTATTTCACAAGTTGGTCAGATGTTGCTGTGTCTGGGAAAAATCACTACAACAAGCAAGTAGATATCCTGATGCTAAAAATACACATGACCGAGTCTATTTCTGAGACCTGACTGTAATATCTTATTACATGGCACATTGATTGTGGCTGTGGATGATGTGCCTGCTCAGGTATTCTCAGTCTCAATAAAGCCCATGGATGCTATATATGTGTTAAATATACTTTACACACACCCACTTTCATTCTTTATTCATTAGCGTCCAATGTGAATTTTTTCCATAGCCATCAGCAGTTAGATGGAAATGAAACCAGGCAGGGTAATGCAACCTCTCAATGCAACTTCAAGCAACACAGCAGCGAGGTGGACAGACAAAGGCAAGGTCAAAGTCCTACTGATACCACAAAAAAAAGCAAAATACAAGATGGTTTTTTTTTTTGAGAGGGTTATTTATAAAATGCATTGTTCTCATTAAACCACTTCTATACAGCACTAAAGAGGCTACGGTCTGTGCTTTAGTTTCACTTTTTAAAATTCAAATCTCACATCTGGTGGAGAGACACACCAGAGAGGCCGTTAGATACAAAAGAAAGTAGATGCTGCCACCTAGAGGAAGGTGCACAGAAGTCAGACGTACTGTAGTATTAGACCTTTTCAAACCAAAAGCGATTCTAAAACTTGCAAATGTAAAACTTATTTTGTGGTTGAGGGCTGAGATTTTAAAGGGTAGCACAGAACGATACTCATATTATTTTATGCATTTGCTTTTTTCCCAATCCAATCTGTGACAGACTTGTTTAATTAAGGTCAGCCAACCTGACCTTAATTCAGTTTGAATCATTTCGTTGTGAATATCAGCAGGCTACTTCAAATCAGAGTCAGAACTTACCGTACAATGTAGGTGTTTTCAAGTTGACTGCTATTCTGCCCTCTGTTGGACGAATGTAGCCACAGAAATTAGTGTGTCACAAAACTGTGCGTAATAACTCGCAACCAATGCAATTAGACAACACCAGGCGTTCTTTAAAAATCAGTGCAAAACCTGTGAAATTAATCTTGCTGCGCACATGAAGCCACATCTATGGATAAATTAAAACACTTCTCCTTCACTACTGTTCGTATGATGTTTGAGCACATTTACATCAAAGGCTACTGCGACGAGGAACTTGCTTATACTTGACTTTCTAATTTCCCCCTTCATTAGCCCCATTCAAAAACACAGCAACATCACTAATCACTGTTTTAATGTGGAATGGTCAGCCTTCTCATTACGTCACACTGCAGTCCAACCACTGATGTTTACCATCACATTGCTTTATTTACCTTTTAATACAATCAGTGTGAGTCAATGTGAGGGCAAATAAAATAAATCGATACGCTATGAACATGGTTGGTAAATAATCGACTGTGATCACAGTCCATGTCCCTTCTTTGTGATCCTGCACCCTCCCCCATCTAAAACATGGTCACTGATTACCCTGAAGTTTAGCAGTTTAGCTATTTCTGATTAGCAAAACGGAGTTTAAACATTTGCTCGAATGACACCTACCTTAAATGTACTGTAGACGCTGGGTACAATGTTCAATTATTGCAGGTTTACAAAAAGTATATTATGATAAGACCGGAAATGTCTTATCAAACTGCCTGCAATGTCTGCTTGTACTTCTGTCACCAACCTGTTATTTAATTTTGGTTTCAAACAAACAGCCGACCTCAAAAAAACAGTAGACCGTGAAATGTGCAGAGATCCAAATGATCAGGTTCACGTAGTATATGTTAGTCAGCAGTACATGGAAATGCTGAAAATAAGTACCTTGACAAGAGAGACAAAAAAAAAAGTCTAAATTATTTAAAACTTTATTTTATTCAGCGAAGATGGCGACATTTTGAATATAGTAAAACATATTTAAACCACCAACAAACTACATTTTTAATGTCCTGCCGTCAGCAACAAAACAGAATCACAGCTGTGTTGCCCTTCCTGTTTGAATATTTTGTCATACAGAGCTAAAATATGTTTATCCCTGACATAGCTTAGCATTTGTAAAATCCAAGTCTAAAAAAGGAACAGCGATACACAGAGCTGCCATAACTTACCCAACTGTGAGATGCCAGAGCTTCTCAGGCATTATGTAGTGGTATGTGCATACATGTTTCTTTCAACAGCGGTTTCTGAGGTTAGGTGTTTATAACTCAATGGGAGACCAGTTTGAAGAAGTTTAAATGAATTGCTACATTAACTGGGTGCTGGTTAGGTTTAACAAGGATTAACAAGAAAAAATTCTTGTTAAAACTGGTTGTAAAAAACAACCACCCTGTTTCGTGAATATCTCTTGTCTCTTGAGCGGACCCGACACTTTCATACCCTCCATCGCAGCCAAATAGAGCAGTATAGACAAACACAGCACTAATCTGAGCCCACCTCCAGTTAGGATTGCCAGACTGGAGGGGATCTGAATCCACAAGGACTGGGAATCCACCAGCGATAGGCTGGATCTTCAGGGGATCAATTGGGATCAGAATGAAGGCCGAGGCCATGGAGCCGCAGACTACACGGTGGTGTGATACCAGTTTGAAAACAGCAACATACTTTGCTTGTACGATGACTTACCAGTTGCATATTTAATTATCAAACAGCAGAAGGGTGAATACACTATAATAGCACCTTACAAAACATGCTGTGTCACACATGTTCTTGTTCTAGCACCTCTAGTCTCCTTCAGTAGGTATGAAGAGAAAAATACTCATCCAACCTCTGAGTCTTTATTACACTTACAGTTCATAATAATATCTTCTAAGAGCATACAGCAGCTTTATTATCTACTACTAATCAAAAGTGCTAGTATTATTCAGCATTCATAGCATCCCTTTGATTCTTAAATCATTCAAAAACTCATTCCTCCCTCTGCCTTCAAAGCTTTTGACCAGTAGAGGGAAACTCTTTTCTATTTTTGGCAGTGTTGCAAATTACTCTTGAACGTTTTCCATCATTATAATGTAAACAAATCCCATACTCAAATGTATGCATTCACTTGTCTAAAAGAGCTTGTGTAATGTTTTACTTTACATCCCTAGTGTCACATTAATTGGAGGAGCGCACTTTCCTGCCTTTTAGAGGCTGAGGAGGCCTGAAGTTGTTTTCCATGCGTAGCCTCTGGTCCTCTTCCTCACCACTGAACAGAAGCATCCTGAATTTTCCCAGCTGCATTCAAAGAAATAAAAAAAAAAGTTTAGTTGTTCTGTTCTAGACTCTAAAATCGTTACAGATCATGACACTACAGGGACACACCAAAACATCTCATACTGATATTGGTGTTTCTCTTCAGCTGTGTGTGATATGAAAAACAAAATAATACCCGGTTATATAAGGGCTTTTCCCTGCTGGGTCTCCATGCAAGCATTTCTCAATTAAAGCCCTGTACCCATCCATCCATCCAGTCATCCATCCAGCAGGATAATCAGCTGGAGGAGATCAAAGGCTTGAGGCCTGGAGTCGTAGGTTGTGGGGCCAGTTGCCTAGCTTACACCCCACCCCCAGCAATGCTTCAGACATGGGTTTACAGGCACTAAGTTCATGCCTACACCCCGTGGTGATGCTATCATTAAAACTCTCTATTTCTGCGAGACTAGAAAAGATCAACAAAGTGTGAGAGCATAATCCAGAGACTGGCAGCAGTCGCCACAGGGGGACCAGGGAGGCATGTGCTACAGTCTTCCAGTTAGTCAGCTTAACTTGTCAACAACCCGGGGGTTATCGGACCTAAACTTTCTGATTAAATTTGATTCTAAGAAGAGTGGATAAAAGAAGTCAACCCTAAACACGGCATCCCCAATGAATGAGGTTGGCCCTTGAAAATGCAGAATCATACTTAAGGCAAACTGTTAACAACCAATGCTACAGTAAAACATAACTCCACTCACCCCCACTACTAACATTTACATACAGATCCAGTGATGCTGAACTCTGGTTTGACAACATACGTTACGTTACGAGTACGTTTGTCCTTGGAGCTTTGTGGAGCGTAGCCTAACGCTATGCATGCAATGCAACACTACTGACTGACGAAGTGCAGCATCCATCCCAGCGTTTTAAGCTCCAATAACAATTGAAAACATATGATCCCTTTCTCTGTTGTAAATAAATCACAAAAAGTTATTTCAGTCATTTCTCCATATATCATATACCATATCTCCTTATATCTCCATCATCTGTAGAACGCATCATACTCAAGATGGGGGAAATAGGAGTACAAATCATTGGGTTCATAATATAGGTTTTGTTCATTCTGAAAGAAAAAAAAAGCAGGACTCAGACAGATTGTACCTTGTGCTGAGCAATACATTGAATCTACTCTATGTATTGCAACATGCTCTGTCATAGACTTTTTAAAACGGGCAGGATTAGACTCACTGTGGCGTTTCGCATTTCACATGCTTTCCTACGGTTCTCTCCTCACAGACATATTTGTAGAGTCGTTTGTAGCATTAACGTTGCCAGGCCAGCTCATGTGTTTAAAGTCCATTTATAGTCACTAGTGAGTCGGTCAGAATTAAAAGTTAGTAAAGTTAGTCCACTTTAACCTGCAGGCTTGTTTTTGTGACTTCGTGTATGTCTGACTTACAACTGAAAATTTTAACCCACCAAAGAGGAAAAAAAATTAAATGTATATAGTTATATCACCATTCAGGCAAACTATATTGAGATATACCTTTTTTGTCCATAGTGTGCGGCTCTAGTTGCATCTATAGGAGTCTGCATAGTTACTACGCTCTGTAGCTCAATCACCTGCTTGTTTGATATCCTCCTGTTCAAATTAGAGCTCTATAGTCTTTGATGGCCAACTACTACATTGTTAGTTTGTGTAAGAAAAAAAAAATTTGATTACATTTTATCTTTTTTCCATTCATACAAGGTGATATTTTTTAATATAGATAACGTTAATGGTGATTTCCAGAGCAGGTGTGCTCCAGTCCTGCAATTTGTAAGATGACTGGATAGTAAAGTGCTATGAAACTGAATAAATTGTCCTCTGATATTGTTTCAGAAATTATTCTTTTCTAAGCTAACAGAATCGTTACAGCTCCATACACAAATTAAAGGTAATGTTATTGATATCAGCCACTTAATCAGCTTTTCCCTGCTCCAAACTATCCACTACTGGTAGCTCTCTAGTTCAGTATGTTAAAGTAATAACCACACAGCTCAACATGTGTGGTCAGAAATTAAGAAGATCTGTAATTATTTTAGATTTAAAGTGTATTTGGATAATGCCATTTTTCTCAACACACAGAATTCATTATGAAAGAACTTCTTTTAAAGTGATATGTGATATGGTGATAGAAATTGTAGCTCTAGAGAGGGGGTAGTCAGATGTGCCAAAAGGGGTTTCCCAGCTCCAGCGCTCAGCTGTGACAGCTGGATTGAGGTTAATGTATGGCTGTGATATGTGACCCAGATAAGAATTCCTGTATTTCACAATAGCGTGTGCATGCTGTACATTCTGTTTGATGTAAACAACCACACTCTGCTCCCTTGTATGACAATCAAAAATAGACAAGACATTTGTACTGGATACATCAGGGAGGAGATAGTCTGAGTGACAATACCTTTTTTTTCCCGCCTCTGCTATTTTAATGGAGGACAATAAAAAACTGACAATGTCGTCAAGTTTTAAATGGCTGCAGACGTACAGTCTCATACGCCTGTCCTCACCTGTTTTTCAGACACTATGATTGGATCCTTAAGCACAATCCAGATGACACTCTCATGCAGAGGGGGCGTGGTCAGTGAGCCCAGGTAGGTCCAGTAGTGGAGGCTGCTGGGTAGGAGGCACTTGGGGTTGAAACCTTTAAAATCTGTGACACTGCCCTGCAATGGAAACACAAAGACAATTATTGATTTATATTGCTGCAATAAACCGAACAGAAGCTATAAACCACATAAACATTGCATGTAATAAAATCCCGTACGAATCAGAATAATGCTCACCTTAAACTTCACCATGTACAGCGCATCTGTTATTGTGTGGAGCCATCTGTGGTCGTCACCTGTCTTACATAACAGACAGATTGTACTTTGAATTTCATTTGTGACTTCTGGAGAGAATCCAGATTTTGTCTTTTCACACATGTTTGACATAGTATACAAAATAAAAGCTGAACTTCACAGCCGACACTTGTAGCATTCTAGTTTTTTAATACTTTTTTTAACTTCGTCTCAGCGTGTAGATGTGGCTGGATATAAATGAACACTGTCATTGGCGCAAAAATTAAAGAGAGAGAAAAAATTACTGAAAAGGCCCAAAGTTGCCAAGACTACAAAAACACCATTCTTTTGCTTTTGTCCATGTTACCAGTACTTAAAAGGCTGAAAAGCTGTGCAACTCTTACACTTACACACAAAATAGAAAGGAGAGGGACCACAGGGACAGAAAATGGGACTGCACTTAAAGAAATATCTTACATCCAAGAAGATGCCAAGGACAGCGAGACCATCGGGCTCTGTTGCAGCCCCATCAAATGTCTTGTACTTGACAGCGTTCCAGTGCACTAGATGAAGCTAGAGGGAGGGAACAGGAGGGAAAAACACAGAAACAGAAGACATTTTTAGAGTGAATTACCTCCAGCCATGCATTGTACATCACAGTTAATGTAACAAGCCACCCCTGCGTACTGAGAAGATAAACCGGTGCCAATACTGACGGCATCAGTTTATCTATATTGTGGCACTGATGTGACAAGAAAACAGACAGCCACATAAACGGAAGGAAACTGCAGCGTAGTTTAGCAAAATAATAAAATATACATCACCATACCACATCGGATGTTTTTTGTTTTATTAATTAAACATGTTTTTATTCACATTTCCATGCACGTTATAAAAAAAAACAAAAAAAAAAAAAAAACACACAAAGCCAGAATGGAAATGCAGAAAATACACAAAAAAAACTTTAAATACTGCAAAAATGTTTTTTACACTTTTTTTTACAGAAGTGGAAAAGTTGAATGTGTTGCAAGTGTAATGGAAAGAGATTTAGAAAATAATGTGTGTCTGCATGTGTGTGGACCGATGAGGAGGCATGTGTGTGGACTCCGGGGACATGGAAAGCTGCAATGAAACGTCAACATGTATCAAGAGCGGCTGAAACAAATGTTAGACAAAATCTTTGACAAACCATGGAAGCATTTGAAATAACGCTATATGATCCAGACCGGCGGTTCCGTTTCGATGGCAAAAAGCTGCAGCTTCACCTTTTTTGTCAAAATACCTCTTCTATCCATCAGCTCCTTAAAGCAGCTCAGGTAGTATGTTACTGCATGAAACACCATCTAACTGGCAAAGTTTTAAACCTTGATGATAATGATAATGAAGAATCAACTCTTAACATTTGCAAAACAGCATAGCAGTAACAGTGGTAATTTCTAAATTATTTTCTGAAACTTTGGTTCAAATTTGCAATATAATTGGGTGGAAACCCACCTACTGACACACGAAAGTGGTTCGGGTTCAAAACACTGACCTCAGATGCATAGCTATTTCCTGAAACAGTGTGTTCAGAGCCGTCGCATCCCTTTCCACCCCAGTGGAAGTGAAACTGTTTCAGTCTGTAGGGGTTGCCAAGAGGGCCTCCCTGGATCACTGTAAGAGATGAGAGTAAAAAAAAGGTTTGCATTCTTTGCTGGTGAGAGACAAACTGCTTAGATGCTTCATGCTGCACACAGTATCCTCCGTTGAGCCTCATCCACGAGGCTTGGTGCCACTGCGGTACGCACACACACACACACGCGCACACACACGAGAATGAGTCAATCGGGTAACACCTGGCGGTCTTTATTTAGTTTCCCTGTCAAAGATGAGACATGAGCACTAACGGACAGACAACCTGTTCTACGGTACACGCCGATCTATCATGAGCGTTCTCCAGCGCAAGCTTTGGTTTGAGACACAAATAGCCAATCCTATGCCAAATTAAGCAGTGCTAAAACTACTATGAACGTTCAGTTCAGGTCTACCTTGGGTTTTATCAGTTGAGAGTAATTCTTACGCATGTCATAATGCACTTTAGACCGTAGTCAGGATGGTGCAGCCTGTTTCCCAAGCCTGTGGCTGCACCGGTATAGGCTTCTGCACCAGACTAATGTGATTGTTATTCGATGTGATGTGGCTGACATCCTTTTGCCTAACAGACTAGGCCATGTCAGCTGGATAGCAATGGCACAGAATAAAACACTTAGCCCATCATACAGACAATGCAATAAACTAGTTGCTCTAACAACTGTATTTATTTAGACACTGTAGACTAATCAGTAGATTCCACATAAATGCACTTGGTGAATATGGTAATTAAAGGTAGTGTTGTAAATCTTCCAAAGCCCAATCATATAATACGATCTATATATAGATCGTATTATGTACTATATATATATTAATCAGTTTAGATTCTATATTGTGCATGTGTCGTTAAATAAACTACTTTATGTTTAGTCTACACTCATTTTCTTACCAAACCAGTGTGTAAATCATGTACACACTGTACTCAGCCACACATGGCAAACTGACAACAGTAGGTTTAAGGGATTTGCGCACCTCATTTAAACTACGGAGAAATGCTGAGGAAGTGCATTAGTTCATCTACACGTCCTCTCTGTCATTAATTTTCAGTGATAGCTGCATTCTTGATGCTAACTGTCTCAGCCAAACAGCCCCACATTTCTGAGCTTATCATTCATGGAAATGACAGGGTGGTTAACATGGATCCACCCTGTGATAAAAGCAAATAGGGCCATAATAAACACTGAGATCATTTCAGGTTATTATATCTCTTGTCCAGCAGACAGATACTCATACAGTTAACTGCTAGCTGCACTTTCCTCCGGCATAATCAGGGGTTTATTTGCAACCTTTGATTATGGTCAGTTATGCAGACGGTTTGCACTTTCTAAAAGTCCAGGTAATCCCACACTTAGAGCATATATTCACTGAAAATTATCTTTTAGCACCAGATTTCCACTGCATGTGGCTGACAGAAAACATCAGAGCCGAGATGGTTCCTGAACTTTGACCTCTGGCACATACAGGTTTGCAAGACAAATGTCTAATCTTTTAGCACGCTCAGAGGTAACATGATATCAATACACATGACCCGTCACATAATGCTTGTGTAACAACATCTACAACTAGGTGTGTGATCAGTACATTACACAGATTTAAGATTATTTGACACCTGAATAATGGCATTTTGATCTTTTTTTTTTTTTCAATGAGTAACTGTAACTACGATTACACATGAACACAAATTAAGAACAGCTTTTCTTCTTTTTTTTCCTCTTACCTGATCGGTCGTCTGTGTCATCAAACTCCACCACTACAGAGTGTCCATTGTTTGCGATGTTGATAGAGGTACAGTGATCATAGTTCAGGACAATCTGGCTCAGATTGGGGTCACGTGGAGCCTGATTAGGGACAATGTCAATGGGAGACTGCCGGCTCCCCTCGGCCACAGAGTAGTTTTGATGCCATACAGATGGACCTTAGAAAAGACATTTTCAGAATTATCATAACATTATTTAAAACATGTATTGCTTGGTCAAACTCATTAGCACAAGTTAGTTTTAAATCACTTTTGAAGACTATTTTTTATTCTTTTATTTATTCATAATAACTGGAGTTCACTCCATTCTTCTTGCGTTTCTACTGTATTAGTAGCGCTTCATC
>JAPQRN010000018.1:22815761-22833032 GCA_037367275.1 Coranthus polyacanthus
AAAAAAGCAGCATCAATCACACCGTATGTTTTCACATTTCCTTTGATCAATGATCTGTCCTCTGCCTCCTCTGTTGAATCTGTACATTATCAAGACTTCAGCTAACAGCCTCAGCTTGTAACAGCTTTATCTTAAAGCCACAGGAGAGGCCCGACAAAGGATGCATGTGTGTTCCCAGTGTGAGGGAGATGGGGAGGGGGGGAGGGGCTGGTCGTTAATGCTAGAATCAATCAGTAAATCAGAGGCACTGCCTGCAGAAGGGCCTCACTGCCAACGATACTCACTGTAAGCTTCAAGCAATAAAGGGAGAGAAAAGGGGGAGGGAACTGGATGAGTCAGCTTAAGCACAGCACAGTAAGGTGGCAGATTGGTAGTCATATCTCCCACAAGGACGGAGGTCGTGCTTCCCCCTTTTTTTTTTCCCTCTCTGTCACAGGGTAGAAGACACCATTTTAGAAACCCGCAATGGACAGCGTCGGGGAAAAAAGAACTGAGGAATCTGAAGGCTCTGAGAGGGCAACTGCTAGACTAAATGGAAGGAAAAGGCATGTATGTTGAAGATGATGTCTCCCGATGGCTCGTTGCTCTTACTTTGAGCCATTTACCTGGCTGGAGTCCAAGCAGTTCACCTCCTCATGAGGCCCAGGCTGAATTAAAACCGGCCTGCCCGAGCAGAGCAGAGTATTTAGTGTGTTTGCTGGGAGACTGTAGGAGGCCGGCATACTTTAAACCTCTCAGGGGTCTGGTGAGGGCCTCACTATTCTCCCTACAAACAGATGGAGCTGTGACTGAAGAATGCATATGCACAATGCATAAAGATTCGTGTGAGAATGACAGAACCATCAGCAAAGAGCTAATCATGTCTTACCATGTCAGCTGAAACTGAAGACAGATATGTTTTGGCAATTAAAAACTAATAGTTGCGCTTTTACATGATTTAAAACTTTGCAAAACTACAGAACTAAAATGTTTTTCTTTGCCTGACTCACAGTGAGTGAGCAAGAATCAAGCAGTTTGCTGGGGGTTTTTTAATTATTTTTATTTATACTTCATAGGATTATATAACTAAGTCAGATAAAACCAGTTTGTGTTTCACTGTAGCACACACCTCAGCAAGTAATAGCTGGTTCATAGTATATGATACACACTGTACACTCAACAGCAATGCAGTTTAAACCAGCCAGAGCCTGTGAAGGTGGAGCTGCCAGGCCTTAATGGTTATATTCTTTCCAGATGTATTGTTAATGAGTTCATGTAACACGCAGTCACATAAAGACAGTCGGTATCCAATCCACTGATGGAGGAAGAGATGTAGACATGACCTCTGCAAAGAAATGGAAGGTATTTGTAGACCTTTCTTGGTTACAGTATTTCTATGTAAATACAGTGTGGTATATACTGTACACATGCATACATACTAGCTGTATGGGGGAGAGAGAAGAAGGGACTGAGAAGGGATGTGTCTCTGCTGGTTTCCCAGCCTTGCAAAAACAAAACGCACAGCTGGATTCAAAGCTTTTGAGTTCATATTGTAGCTTGACAAAAAACTTATTGTGGAGATGCCAGCAGTTCCAAGGGGATTTATAAATCTGTTAAATTAACTCTGGTTTCTTCACTTAATTTCTCCATTAAATGCAGTGCTTTCTGAATATTTGGACGGACACTGTTGCTTCTAAAGCAAGTGGAGCAAACAACACTGTAACATGCAGTCATCTGAAGATAATAAAGAATTAATAAGAAAAGACACGGTCACAGAAGTGTGTCTGTTTGAGATGTTTTATTCATATACACTGTTTATTTATGATACATCATACAAATGTGTTTGTGTTTACAAACTGTCACGTAGAATATGCGAGATAACATTACGTTACTGTGAGATCTTGATAGACCGCACTATTCTGAATGTGCCAACATAAACAATATCTGAGTTTGGCTTATGCCACTATTTCTTTCATTGTGCTGTGTTTTTTTTTGTATTTTTTCATAGACACCAGTCAGTTAGCCATCCTCTCCGGTTGTTTTTTTTTTTTTTTTATTTATTTGGGATGACGCTGGTGCAGGTGGGGGTTTTCTAGGCTTATTTTCTCTACACATATCTATTCATGTCGATTCATGTTCCATTAGCCACCAGGCCTTTAGAGAGACTTTATGTCAGCATCTCCATATGGGGGTCAGGGATTTAGTCGTCCTTATGAGCCTCGGGTGTCACATTACACCCCACAAATGAACACTCAGACACACACATCAGTGTACGCGCAAAATACACCATCGGGCGCATGTGCAGATTATAAAAACAGTCGCAGGAGATGAATAACATACACACAGGCCACCACATAACTGAGATATATCAAATATTTCATTATGTCATAAAGCGGATAGGGAGATTGCAAATAATGGTTGATTAATCTGTAGTTCAACAATACAAAAATATTTACATTTTTAAACTTTCATCCCATATCTTCCAACCCATCTGTTTGAACAGGCCTGTGTAGAAAGGCCTGTTACAGACGGTATTGTATGAGAGAGGGTGTTTACTCATTTCTAGCATATCATTTACTTCAAAAGCACATGCTCTCGTGCTCTCAAATGCATTCTCCAGGTGCCATTCTTATCTGTCACCACACTCTGGCATACTCCCCATCGACTGGAATTCAGTAGTGGGCTACAGCGAATACTTTTTTTTTTTTTTTTGTGCTACAATTTCTGTGAATGTTTTATCCCTTTGTCAGACATTCTGAGGAAGACACAAATCGTTTCCTTACCCCAACAGACCATTGTCAGTGCCTGAGAATCCAGAGACAATGAGAGATGTGAAACAGCGGGATGGAAGGTTTGAACCGGTCCATAAGGAATTTCTGCATATCTGATGTCTTTCTCAGAAAATGGAGCAAAACACTCAGCTAGACACCAACATGAATCACGAGAGACCTTTGCATGTGTTACTCTTAGTCTTGACAAATGTTTCTAGACAAGCTTAATGAGGACCACCTGTTTTCTGAAGCTATGACATTCAAAACACAAAGACACAGAAATATGTCAGCAATGTGAGCAGTTTATGGGAGTTGTATGGGGCAGTCTGCTCATGCAGATTTGCATGATGGATAATGTTTTAGTAAAACCTCTTGTATAAGTTGGGGCTGCAGCTATTCATAAACAAAGCTGTTGGCACACCGTGAGGATCTGGGGAGGTGTGAGTGGGTACGAGAGAGAAAGCGGGAATGTGCTCCACACAGGAGTGTTTATGAAGAGGTGATGTTCAGGGTGAATTCCTCAGATAAGTGACATGGCCTCTTTTTGTACTAGAGCAAAGGACGTCACAGGCTGTAAAAAGTAAAACTGGACAAGTACACATACTGGAGCTCAGGGGCTGGAAGTGTACACTACGTGGGTTATAAACATATTAAAAGAGTCATACTGCCACATCCGTCTCCAATAATCAGTTATGTTGCCGGACGCATGGAAAACCAAGCATTTGTCATTTGTATTAAATGGTACCCACAACATTATAACCTGCACACATAGTGTATACACTCACATTCTGGGAATAGGTAAGTCAGCTGCATGAGGCCCTATACATGGTGTCAGGCTCAGTCCAGATCACAGCATTCTTCAGATTCCTGTCGGTAATTATGCTGGCAGGTTTGATTCAGCTTTATATCTTTTATCCACAAACCGATGGTGCTGATCATCCTCATCATCTCATCTCTTTGTAGCCACTGGACACACACTCACACACACGCGTTGGGTTTGCATGTGTTTAGGGGACATTACATCGGCTTACATTCATTTCCTGGAGACTTACCCCCGACCACAACATGCCTCACCCAAACTTAACCCTAAACTTAACACGCAGATTGAATGATTTACGTCACGGGGACCTGCATTTCGTCCCATAAGGATGTTAGGTCCCCACAAGTGACTCCAGAAATGAATAATAAACACCCAGATCACACACACACACACACACACACACACGGGAAAACCGAGGCCCCTCCACGTACCGAGCTGTGGTAATTTAAAAAGCCAAATACTTTTTCTTGGAATGTTTTCTCTGCAAGGTTTGTGTGTGCACGGGTTTATATGCCCACATGTGGAGGTGTACACAGGCGTACGGAGGCTTTGCTTGCGCGTGCGTGAATGTTTGTGCTTTGCATGTGTCAGCAGGCCAGAAGATACTCTATTAAACTACAGAGACCCATAAACACAGCAGTGTGCCTGACAGAATGGAGGAGGAGGAGCAGAAGTGAGAGGGAGGCAGAGAGAGGCGGAGGACGGGGAAACTTTAAACAGGGGATTGTAACAAATATGTACAGTCTAATCCTCTCATTAGACAGCAGGGGGTGCGTGGCGCAATCAGATTCAAGTGGAGAGATGCACGTCCATGTCAGGAGACAGAGGCCTGGCAGAGCAGTGGGGAAGATGTCTGTGGCTGTAAGAGTATTATCTAATGCAGACACACGCCTATTTAATCTCATTCAAATCCAAAATACGTATGAAAACACAGCAAAGAACATTTAAAATGTTCTCGGGGGAATGTAAAACTATTATTGTAATGTGGTTCAAATGACTAAACTCTGCTCTGATTCTGCAAGGCATTGCAAAACAGAAGTCAAAAAGAAAAACAAGTAATCAAAAAGTCAATGATAGGGAAAAATAGGTTTGGCATTGACAAGAAAGGGGATCGGTGAAATTATTACCCAAGCCGTCCATTGTATCATCTGTCACTGGTTCCCAGTTATTCTTTAACCATGCAATGAAAACATTTCTGTTACAATCTGTGTGCTTCATTTAGCTTTCAACCTCAAGAAAAAGGAATTTGGATGATCCAAATCGCCAACTGGGTCTAAAGCAAACAGAAGGTACATTACCTGGTTTGTTTGGTGGCCCGTGTTCATCCGAAATAAAACTTGAGCCTGCCCTATTACCTTTTGTGTGTTGTCATATGATATTTTTATGATAAACAATAACTGAGTAAGAAGCCTGCATAGCCTTTCTTCCTCTGCTCCCTGTGATCTCTGTGTTTCCCTCTTCTCTCCTTCCCTCATACAGGCACACGTTGGGAAAAAAACACGGGACGTTTCACCTCAAAGGAGTGTGTGCATTCCATGTTCAGCAGTAGGCTGCGTCCTCCAAACAATAGCACATTGTTTCTGGACTTTGTTACAGATCTTTTTCAGAGTTAAGAAGGATAATTAGCTGTAATCTTATATTAGGATGGCGTGAACTTGTAAATGTGTGCATAATGCTGCAAAGTCCCTTGTTTTGTATGCATGCGTAGTTGCAATTTTATTTTTATTAAGTTTTCCTGTTCAGTAAGCAATGCACTAAGGGTCAGGAGAAAGTCAGTAGCTGTAGAGGAAGTTTATGAAGGATAACTCGTTGTTATTTTTTGGGGAAAAAAAACTTATTGGGAACCTTTCTGGGTGGTTACCTCTTTAGAGTTCCACACATACGTAGACATAAACACACACACACACACACAGTGAAGTTCTCCTATGACAACACTCCCCACTGATTTCGCTTGAGCATCAGCTGAGTTGGCTTTCTTGCTAAATAGTGCCAGAGAAGCTGTTCCTTCGTCCAAACCCTTACTGAATGTCAGTAAGGGTTTGGAGTGATGGTGAGTCCTGACCTGCTTTGTCTGACACTTCTCCATCAGAAATTCACAGCAACGGTGGATGTGGGTCACATCCCAGTGCCCACTGCTGAGTCACTGGCTCTCCGTGATGCAGCCACTCGCTGGACTGGTTTGCCAAAAGCAGTGCAGAGCCGGCCAGAGAATAGGAAGGAGATCCACCTTCATTGTTTATCTAATCCTGCCTTTCCTCATATCAACTCTTTTTGTATAGACTCCTCTAGCTGTCCTGTTTTTCCATAGTCGGTATGTTGTCTCTCGCACAGTTTTGATTGAAGAAAATTGTTCTCATATGTGATTCACCAGCAGCTCAATATAAAACAAATGTATCATAAGATTGACTGGATCAAAATGCTCACAGTCAGCTTGTCTGTCCTCATTTTGTAAAAAAAAAAAAAACCTACACGAGAGTCAGTTTTCTTTCCTTTTATTCCTCTTGTTTCTTCTTAGTTTGCAAGTTAAATTTTCAAAGTGATACATCAGTATATATACACAGAAATGTTTACAAAAATGCACAGCAAGCCATAGATGTAATCACTACAGTGAGGTTACTTTCATTAAATTTAAAGTTAAAGTTACACTTTCTCTAAGATGCAAAATACCAGATAGTATCCACGACTCTCCAATACACCTAAGCACTAAATCTCAACTTGATTGAATGTAACATTAAATTTGCATTGAAAAGTGTGACAAGAATACATATTGGTTGACTCGGGTCAATGTTTCTCATGACCTAGATGATAGCAAATCACCGCTGTCAAATGGTTACCTATCCCACCAACTGGCCCAGCAGAGACTGTAGTGATACTGCGACTTGTACATAAGGTGCAGCATTTCTATTAACACGGGCATTTGAAGTTAACACTGCCACAGCGAGGCTCGGCAACATCACATGCTTGTGAAGCATTCATAATTCATATACAACAGTTTTATTGATCGAGCAAAGATAGGATGCACTGATTAGCTTTCGTGTTAAAAATATTCTATGATAAAAATTTGGCACCTTGACAACGATCCAAGTAGGTGCAGCACATATTGAAATGTTTCATGAGGCACCTGATCTCCTTGGAAGAAGTATATACTCTTTTAACAGAAGGTAAACAATGCTAATTAACAAAGCTGACACGAAACAAGAGATTTTAAAAGCACAGTCGTCTTATCAGATTGTACTTGGTTATGTCTACGGTGAAGGTGGAGTCACAGTCTTTCACAAAGCCTGGGGTGCTTTGTAGCTGCCTGAAAGTCATCCTGCAGGCATCTTCACATGTTGCAACACACTTGATTGTGGAGAAGCACAAAGCAGTGAGGAACTGCCAGTGTCTGTGTGTGGGACATATGGCATTGCTGTGGGCCGGGGGCTTTTGGAGGGAGGAGGCACAGGCCAGGGTCCCGTGTGTGTGTGTGTGTGTGTGTGTGTGTGTGTTAGGATGAATCTATAACAAAGTTAAGGGATTTAATGAGGCATGCAGGGGGTCAGTGACAGAAGGAGGACCTGGCACTCGTTCAGTATCTTAGCATCTGAAGGAGGGGCCAGTTTGAAGTCCTCGTTAGTGTCGCCCCACCCTTACCTCAAACCCACACTTTTACTCAGCTCTTTGTCCCACTGCGTTCAGTTCAGTTTCACTTACATGAATGCATGGATACACATGCACAAATGCCTACATTTTTTTTTTTTATGTAATTAGATTTGAGTGCACTGAGGGTGGGGTGTGTTTATGTGTGTGTGTTTCTGCTGTGTATCCAGGCTGGAGAGATTCCTTTTTTATGAGTCTTGGTCTGCATTGGTCTGAAAAACATAGCTGGTATTTTGTATAGTGCAAAAAAAGGACCGTTCACAAAATATCTTTGTTAGCAAATTAGAAGGCCAGTAAATGGTATATGTGGTGATCTGTGGGAAATACTATTGGCCATATCTGGTATAAAGCATATGGAGCCATGCTAGAAAAGACAAGCAGTGTTGTCAGACAAATTGCCATTGTTTTCCATAAGACAACATGTTCTTGTTATGCCGGTAAATATGTAATCCTCTAAAAATGCGAAGTTGTTAACAGTTCTTATAACCTATAAATGGTTATTTGTTAAGCCTCTCAATAGAAAACATTTTTCTCCATCTCCCCCCCCCCCCTCTCTCTCTCTCTCTCCCTATCTTTCCGTCTCCCCCTGTGTTGACATAACTCGACGTGAAAAGCTAGGATGACGTTCTGCCACAGCACTTTAGAGTCCTCCACAGTTAAACAAATGTTGACAAGCCAAGACACAGAACACAAAGAACACACTACAGCTGATGTAAGACAACATTTACCTTCATTAAGATATGCATGTATTCATTTTGATACATTTTGAGTTACATGTTTTGCCTCTTCAGCTCCAACTTTTGTGGAAAGCATTTTCAGAGCCTTTCTGGAGTCTTTCTCTTCAGCTTTTGTGCTGCGCTCTCAATCACTGTGGTTAAGAATTACTACACTCAAGGCCGACCAAGGCCTTTATGGGGCCCTAAACAGAATTGTACCGATTTATTTATTTATTTATTTTTGTTCGGGCGCCACCTCGGCGTTATCAGTACTACTCGCTGTTATCACTCAAACGTAGACAGCAAAATCATGTCACTATGTTACTTTTTTATTATTATCATTCAGTGCGCTTAAATCAGGGTTGATTTTAGCTCGCTATGTAAGGGTGGGCAGGCAGAAATACTGTAATAGATAGGTAACTTGGACGGTAGGCAGTCAGTATTTAATATAGCATCAAACATAAGACATGCTTTGCTTGCTAACTCACTTCTGTCTCTGCTACTCTGCCACTGCCGTCCCTTGATGTGATCGCCGTCAACAAACTACAGGCTGTCCATCTTAAGCACTAATGCAAATGTCATCCTGCCTCACCTGATGTCCACCTACAGGATTCAGTTTTCCGGCACTGACCTGCCGAACCAAACAAAGACCGGGGGTGTGAATTTGTGTTTTTGTTGGGAATGAACATGCTTGGATCCTGACTTAAGACCTTTAAATAAATAAGTAAATACAGCCTACTTAAACAAGAGGCCATTGTCTGGCGCTGTAGGCCGCTCGACCAATGCGAAGTTAGAAATCGTGCCGGTATTTTCTGCACTATCTTTGCATTGGCTGAGTTGTTTGATTGGGTGGACAACCTCTAGCAATGAACAACATAAACAGGACACCACGTCCAGCAGAGGCAATGGGAAATGATAAAACCAGGAGGACTCGCCAGCCATTCCATTAACATAATATTACCATGTACATAGTGCATCACAAAAAAACAAGATTTAAACAGCTCTTGGGGACACAGGGGCCCTAAGCAGGCGCTTAGTTCACTTATGCTTTGAGCTGCCACTGGCTACGTTGTTGTGCAATAGTGTTAACTCAGCTGTGTCTTTGTGGGCCAAAAATGGGATCAAAATTCATCATATAAATCAAATAAAGCCACAACATTTTGTAACCCAAGCCTAAGTATGTTTATGTGCATACAGTATTTACAAAACTCTATTCCAACAGTGACTGTGACTGCAGCAGCTGGACTGTAGGTGAGAGATGCTTTAAGTTACTATTTCCAGTTGGCTGCTAAGAAAGTTCTAAAGTGCTTTTCACATCTATCTGCTACAGAACAACCATTGCTGACCTTATGCAATGTTTCTAATGAAGTATCACATGGAGTGAGGTATGTGGAGAGAAAGAGAGAAGGTGCTCACAAATACATAGAGACACAAAACACATATGTGCAGTGAACTCTGAAAAACAACCGCCTGAAAGCTATTCATGTGGGATATTCTGTTGTAACACGCACACACTCACATACAGTAGCACCTTGAAAAGTAAGGTGAGGAGGTCAGTGTGGTGCATAGGTGTGTAAATATTTACCTCCAAGATTCCTGTGTTTGTGGACCATCACATGCAACTAGTCACTGTTGATACTGTTGTTATTTCACCATGACTATCTTCCTCCAACCTGTACCACGGTTAGTTACCACCAATAATAACAGTTCTTGATTCTTTTGGGAATAGCTAATTACAGCACATGTGAGGAGTGAGCAAACATAATTCAGACAACACAGCTTTGTATAACAACTACAACTCACACAGATGCTTCCGCTTTAAGTTGCACTCCAGTGAGCGGCAGTAGTTGTGTTTTCACGTACCAGTCAGGATGCATTCCATGCTCACTGTGTAGATTTAAAGCTGATAATGATAATTGCAGAACAATTGTCAGGTTGCACAAGAATCTTTCCTTTAATTATCCACTCGTTAATTCTATCATTCGTTAGTCACTGGCTCAGCTTTTTGATTGACGTGGTTCACAGGCAGCGAGTGAGATAAACCAGTCCATCTCAGTGTTGTTACATGGTAGATTATCTCTGGTTTTCACTTCCAGGCCAACGCAACCTGACCTGGAATGTGTCCTCTCTGGTTTACACCTAGATCATACAGCAAGGCTATCAATACAATCATCAATGGAATCTGACAAGTTAGGCAGGGTGATGAAACCAACAACCAACCAAACACCCCAGGAAACTAAACTTTAAAAGGAGATGCAATGGTGTACTGTAGGACATCATTATTACTGGTTGGTTGAAAGGAGAACTGACTGACTGGTATGACAGCTTGAAATACCACATTCTTTCCCAATCTCCGCAATACCTATACACACACATTTCTACACTCCTAAGGCAACGTTGACATAATGCATTTCTTAACCCCTATAAACTCAAACATATAAACGTACCTTTCCTACCCTTACCTTAACCTTTTCCAAAGCTTACTTCAACATTTCCATTTAATGTATAACAAATTCTTAAACCTCAATAAGTGCGTTAAAGGAGAACTAGCCAATGTGTAAAAGAAAACCTCCTTAATATTTAGTTGGAAAAGTCACGCTGGTCCTTACAATAATAGACACAATAGCATATTTAACAACAGAAAGAGAAAGAGAAGGATAGGGAAAGAGTTGCCCAAACAGGTTAGGAAAGACCTTAAACATGCACTGCTGCAGGCTCTTACTGAGAGATGGGATATCGGTTGCCTTTTCTCTTCCTCTATCTGTGTCTTTCCTCCTTCTCTTAAGTCTAATGTTATGTACAAACAGATAATAAATAACTTTCTCTCCGCTATACCCTCTACCCTTTTCTCTGTCTTCTTGGTCCTTGCCCTGCTGTCTACAAAGTGCCTGAGGTCATTTCATTTCATGGATAAATAATTCACCAGGGGCCATGCAGCCAGTGTGCAGTGGCTGTCTTAAACAAGCAGTAGCTTTGATTTAGCGCTGTCACCAGAGGCACGGTGAAGGTCATCTTTTCCCAGTGGACATGGTGGTAGAAGCTGAAACAATTTACAGCTGGAATTTTACTACAAGGGTGCAAAAACTGTACAGTATTATACTTTACTGTATGCTGCACTGAAAAAGAACCGCATAAGCCATTCTCTGTCTTTATAATCCAGCTGCCAACAAAAACACTTTCATCTTATTATTCAACTTTTCATTCTTCTTGTGAGCGTTTTTGTAAAGTAGCAGTCTAAAATCTGGGTTCTTTTTCTCATTTCTTCTCGACATTATTAGGCAGTTATAACACAATCCCTTTTTTTCCTGAATTATCCCCAAAATTCACAGGTAAAAAAAAAACTGAAAGGTTTCATGAAAGTAAAACACTCTCTCTGATATTTACTGAAATATGACACGTGACAATATTTTTCAAAACATAGTGCAGTGTGCATTACGCTCAGAGAAAGCTGAAGAAGTCAAAGTGAGGAATTAACGTCGCTGCAGTTTTTCTTAAAACTTACAGAGCCCGGAGGCTTGATCAAGGTGACTGCACACAGAATGAGTTTCCATCGCTAATCTAAAACACACACCGTGCTCACATGTTCCCTGTACGCAACCACTCTTTCATTGGCTAAGCTGAGATAACAGGTAGAAATCAGCTCATTTAGTGAAAAATGTTTTGTGGATTATTTTTTAGAATGTGTTCACCTTTGATTGTCCTATTATTCATGTGATAAAAGCATTATCACCACTATTTTGGGTATGTGCAGATGTGGGTTTGTACTTTGAGGGATACACACAGGAGATTATCCTGTTCACCTTTTTTCCTTTAATGGTGTGATTGTTAAGTGGTGTTAACTTGTGCCTGAGGGGTATTTGGGTCTGATTTTCAAAGAATGATGGAAGTAGCAGTTGTGGATGCCGTCTCAACTTTCATTTTGGTGCTGCCCAGCAAATACTGTGGCATTGAATAGCTGCTGATACAAAGGCTTAGGCTGGCACTGAAAATCCCAGCAGCTGTTCAGCCAAAATGAAAAGTGAGATGACATCCACACTGCAACCCAGTTAATCAATGGGCTTCTGAATGGCTTTTTTAAGCTAGTTTGAGTTGACACTGAATTTAGTGTGGTGCCATAGCAGCTTGTCTCCAGTGTCTTCACTCCGGTTATTGTTGTATTAAAAGTCTGGACTGTTTGTTGAAGGGAAATACACATAAAAATGTCTGAGAATCCACAGGGCCTTAAATGTTTATGCGGATACTGTTTACATAGATAGTAGTGTTCACATTCTCTCTCTTTCCCACATACGCACAGAGAAAACGGGCAGCTGTAAAGTGCTCACTCCGTGCCTCAGCTGCATCAGCAGAGTTAGACTCAGAGATAGAAAGCTGTGTATTTGTTTGTGCATGTAATTGTATGTGTATGGGTGAGTAAGAGAGCCAGAGTGCATGCGTGAGGAGTTGGGCGTGATGGGATCCTTGGGCAGACAAAGGGGAAGCGCTGCTTCTCTCAGTATCCATTAGGCTAAACCTATGGATCAATATTGATCCTTACTACCACTGAGCTCCGTCTAATAGGCTTCTGCCAGCCCTGATACAATGACAGCATTAGTGCATACGTCCAGATGGATGGGTTCGGGGGTGGGAGGGTGGGACAGAGCCAGAACAAGACGGAAAGACCAATAAAGGGGCTAAAAAGATTTACACGTCCGGAGGAGATCGGAGAGGAGACAGTAATTCGGATAATGTGTGCATGATACCAAAAGAGTGAGAGTGAGGGTTCACTAGATAGAGAAATGGGGAAATCATAGTTTGCTTATGTAGGCAGGTGGAGGAACCCATTAAAAGTTTGCTCTTTCAGCATGTTACAGTTACTTCATGCATTCTCTCATGACTGACCGTTTTAAAGAACGTAAAGAGAAACAGGAAGTCTCCTCAGCCATCATCATAAAAGCATTAGCCATCAGTGTGTCTGTAGGCCCGTCCTTGTCTAGGATGAGAGAGAGTGACATGGGATGAGTGAGCTGTTTGTTTTTGACTGTGTCGTGTGTGTTTGCCTGTCTGTAGTTCCCCTCTGACATCCTCTTGCTGGAATAATAAATAGTGATCAGCTGTTGCTGTATTTTCACCACCTGACTCTTATTATCTGCTCAACCTAGAGAGACGACATCAGAGGGTATTACTCAAAAAGTCTCACACACACATATCCTTCCTGCTTGTTAACCCAGTAATAACAAGATGTTCCTTCCCATAAGTGCACAGGGCATTGGAATTATACTACCTGCCCTCTACACAGGGAGAGGCATGTAAATACAGTCATATTACATATTGTCCCTTTAAAGTTTGTTATGCAATTGAGTCAGTTTTCTTAGCAGCGTGAAACATTCATTTTTATATGGGCATTCATCCTTTAGATTTTTTAATAATAAACTGGTTTGATTCATTAAATGCCTACATGCCGAGGGGCAATAAAAATCTGCTATGAATCTTCTATTACATAATACGCTTAGGGATAATCTGCAAGAAAATGGTTTGAATTATTGTTCAATATGTTTTCTCTTCCTTTTCCTCTCTTTTTTGTACGCGAATACATTTAACACCAAATCAATCTGTTCATTAAAAAGACGTTAGCGATGATTTCTAAGCCTGTGTCTTTAAAACTCTGCCAAAAAAAAAAGACAAAAACAAAAACTTCACCCAGCAGGTCAGCACCTCATGAATTTCATAGCCTTTGGATTTAGTTCACGTTTTCTTTTTCCTTTGCTTCTGAGAAGCTTCAGTCAAGGAAAGCTAAAGCCTGCAGGCTAGTTTTCACACAGGGAAAAAAGGAGCTTGAACACAGTCTGTGCTTTGTGCTGGAGCTTGCATATAGAGCACATAGTGTTAGGGTAACCAGGCAGTGCAGCTGGCCTTAGAAAACTATGCAACTTTAAGGCAGTGTTTAAATCAAGATCCAAAAGACAAGCACCCTGTTCTGTAATACAAACACACACACATTAAAAGAGACAGACATATAGTGAAGCAGGGAAAAGCGGAAACGTGGCAATTAAAATTAAGACGTCAGTAACAACTAATTAATATAAGCGTGAACTAAAACTAAATCGACAAATGCTGTTACCATTTTGCTGCTTACCGCCTCATTTTATTTATTTTTCAAGAAAACCCGTAAGTGGACCAGACATGTTGCTGATACACGGTCTTATAAGTACTAGTGGCCTGTGTTGTATCTGCTTCAAAAACTCACTTGAAGAACACTTAACCAGCACGTGTCCATGGTTGTTGTACAAAGACATAAACACATTGCCTTAGAATATAAAAGCAATGCCTGTTTGTAAATTGATATTTGGATAACTCTGGATAATTGTAACATTAGGTATCATTCTCTGTAAAATGAAGCCACAGTGTCAGTCACAGCAAGTTGCTTCTAAACTAGCAGCCTGTGCAAGCAACCCACATGCATACTGAGTAAGACATACTGTACCGCAAGAAGAAAGAAAAACATGCCAGCAAGTTCATCCTCCCGGCCCCCAAGCCCTCTCTACAACATTCCTTTCATAAATGTGCAGAGCTGGAGTATTTTTTTTTTTTAAGAAACTGGAGAGAGCTGGTATGTGGATGGGCTCCTTATGAAGCTACTTCTGTGGGGAGGGGGGCTTCCTCTATCACTAGCAGATCTCCTATTATCCTCTGACCCGTAGCCCAGTACTTATTTTAAGGTTGGATGACCACACTCTACCTGCGTCCTCCACCAACCACATGCACGCACATGTTGCATCTGTCGACACAGAGAGACTAACAGAAACACATTTTACTCTCTCTTGTTAATGTATGTGTGTTAGCACCTGTATGACAAAGACCTTTTAAAGTCTGACATTGGTGTGAGCAGCAGGCGTGGCAGCATTCTATAAGGAGGCAGCAGGCAGGTGCCAAAACATGCTTATGACCCCCAGTCACCTTCCAACGTACACCCAATCACTTGCCTTTTTTGCAAAATGCTTTAAAATGGCTGCAAAGAAAAAGTATAGTTCCTATATGTAGCATCATAACACTTGCTTTCATCCCAGAATACCTCCTCCTCCTCCCTCTCCTCCTCCTGCAAAGCAGTCCTGCCCCCACCCCCCCCATTAGTTCCCCTTGTTGGTATGGATCTGTGAAATGTTAGCAGTGTGTGCAGCTATGACACGAAATTCCAGAAATAAGTAAGGACAAATTAAGAATGCTTTCCATGCACTACAGTGACATTTTAGTTTTCCCAATCATGACGTGCAGGCTACTTACAATAGTCACCTATGTACTATCAACTAAAATATTTGCTTTGTAGCCAGTGACCCAAAGGACATTGCACTTCAAAGTACCCAAACACTCGCTAGAGCTAATGTGTTCAAGACTGGTGGTGAATGTCAACATGTGAAATAACAGACAGATGTGTTCTGTAAATTATCTAAATTCCTTGCGTCTTCTAAATATGGAGTAACAAAAACAAAAGTCATTGATAGATTTTATGGTTGAAAATTAGCTGAGATGTATTAATATCGTTAGTTAAAACTCCAATCTGATAAACAGACCAACGTTGAGAAAACTGTTAAACACTTATTGCTGGAAGAATACACAAAAAGAAAAAAAAAGATCAGTGTAGGATATAACAATCTCTTTTTATTCTCTATTCCGAACAATCAACTTAAAATTAACAATCCTCACATGTACCATTACTATAAAAGGCCATCACATTTATTTCATGTCTCTGCATATAATAGAAAGGTTATATGAACTTCGAAATTAGATAACATACTTTTAATGAATGCTGTTCCAAAAACCCACTTTGTAATAATCTGGCTCACACACAAAGACATATTCATTTAATTCATTAGTATTACTGTCCAATATTTTTGCTCTGCTGATCAGTTCATTTACTCTGTCTGTTCTGACCCCTCAAACTCAAGTCGCTATCTTGTTCCACCTCTCTCTCTCTCTCTCTCTTTCTTTCTTACTTTCCATGCTCAAACTGTTGCATTTCATTTTTGGTAATACTCAAAAGAAAACATCCTTTTGCCTGAGTTACCACTATGGGCATTGCAGTGGTTTCAGCACTTCAGAAAGCCTAGCTGTGTTTGCAATACCTTGATGGCTTTCTCAAACCATGGGAAGATTAAACTGATTTCACATTAATTTGAAAGATGGCTTATTTTCAGACTGCCTGGGTGATCTCAGTGCTGACAGCCTCCACCATGTCAGGCACTGCATCAGGAACCTCCTGGACATCGCCATCACTCAGGCTTACATCCTTTTTTAAGTCACTCTGCTCTTTGTTGATAGGTGTTTCCTCTGGGCTTTCACTACCATTAACACATTCCTCTGTCTCTGTGGTAGTGGTGGCAGCGGATTCCGCACACCCTCCGTTCACTGCTGGGAGTGCATCTACGGCTGCCACCTCCTCTGTAGGACAAGGGCTCTCTAATTCTCCATTTTCAATCTTGGTTTCTACCACAGGCTCTGGGCAAGGCACCTCTTCCACAGAGGCTTTGGGTACCTCTTCAGACTCACCGTTATTTCCAGAGGTAGACTCTGAGATGACAATCTCTGGAACAGGCTCTGCTGCTTCTGGCTCAGCTGCCTCAGTCCCAGAAACTTCTGTTGCAACACTTTCTTCTTCTACAAGCTGACATTCAGTGGGGGCCTCGTCTAGTGTATTCAAGACATCAGGTGCTTCTGTTTCTCCAGTCACAAGTTCTGTAGTGTCAGATGAAGTTACTATTCCTTCTGGCTCAGGTTCTTCTATTTGCTCCACTGCTGGAGGTTCATTTGCATCAGCCTTTTGCTCAGGCTCTGGCTCTGTCACTTGCTCTGGCTCAGGGACTTTCTCTGCTTCTGGCTCCAATGATTGCTCTGGTTCGGGTTCTGGCTCTGGTGCTTTCTCTGGCTCAGGTTCTGGCTCTGGAGCTTGCTCTGGCTCTGGTGCTTGCTCTGGTTCTGGAACTTGCTCTGGCTCTGGGGCTTGATCTGGTTCTGGAGCTTGCTCTGGCTCTGGTGCTTGCTCTGGTTCTGGAGCTTGTTCTAGGACTGGTTCTACAGCTACATTAGCCACTGGCTCGGGTTCAGGCACAGAAGCAGGCACCACTGTCTCCTCCACAGTGGCCTGTGGTTCAGTAACAGTCTCTGGAATGGGTTCTGGCTCTTCGGTTTTTGGTGTAGTGTCAGGCACTTCCTCTGTGCTGGCAGAAACAACCTCTGGTTCTGGCACAGACTCTTGAGTTGTAGCAGGTTCTTCAGCAGGGAGCTCTTCAGGAGCAGCTGCTGATTCAGGTTGAGCCTCACTTGTTGCAGGTTCTTCTGTAATAGTTGCAGGCTCTATCTGTTCCTCCGTTGCTGC
>JAPQRN010000018.1:22847262-22862548 GCA_037367275.1 Coranthus polyacanthus
GAGGCCTTTGTTGGTACATTTGTGAGCACTGTTATTCTAATGTCTGTGGAATTAAAATCAGTGTATCTCTCTCCCTTTCTCTTTTCATTTTTAGTGTGACGCAGTCAGCGTATTAGAAAAGGAGCATGACTACAGAGAGGAGCACTTCGATTTCATCCAATCCCACATCAGGCGATTTTGCTTAGAGTGTATCCTTTGTGTATGCAAAATGTATTGCCATCTTGCTGTTTATTGATTTTTTTTTTTGTTTGTTTTGTTTTATTTATAGTATTTTTGATAGAGACAAATACATTGAACATTGATAAACTGGAAGCAGTGATCCAATGCAAGTATCATAGTGTTTGTAGTGATTGCTAATTTGCAACACCCTGTAAGGGATTTTATGAGACTAAAAAGTTAAAAGTGAAGTAAGAAAGTAAACCGAGCACAACAACAGCAGAATACAAAATCGTGCAGCAGAATACAAAATGGTACACATTTAAAAATATTACATTTTTTCAAAAAGATTTTGAGTACAAGTTTGTTGTTCAGTTAACCAAGATATGGTAGCTCTCTTACCATAGATCAGGGTTTTATGTGGCCTGTGATATTTAAATAATTTATAATGATTGTTTGCTGCTTTAACCTAACTAACAAGATGGAGCTGGCCTGATCTACACCTCAGTCAAAGAGGAGAAGAACTTGGATCTGCTTTACAAATATGTAGTTCATAAAATGTACGACTTCCAGTTCACCACACCTGCCTTAGTGGTGGAGAAGGACGCGGTGTTCATGTAAGTGTGTTTCTTCAAATCATTTTGTTTTACATTGTTATATGGAAAAACTAGATTCTCCAATCATGTCAAGAAAGCGGGCAGCATTATTCTGTTCGACAGACTGTAAATCATCTCACCCACTAGAAGTGAATGATCTTCTCTATTCTCTCAGTCCATCTGGATGGGATAATGAGAAGAAAATTGGAATATTGCATGAAAACTTTTCAACGGTCAGACCAGAAGATCCATTTGAAGACTTTATCACAAAGCCTCCAGTACGAAAGGTATGACGATGCAAAGTAGTGACACTGTTTTTACAATTTAAACTTGTTAACATTACGAACTTAAATATATTCATAGAGGAATAAGTATTTCAGACCTTGTCCTGACGTCCTATGTCCTTTCTTGCTCTTTTACAGCTGGTTCATGATAAAGAGATAAATGCAGAGGATGAGCAGGTATTCCTGATGAAGCAGCAGGTATGTGCACGACAGCATGGCCAGTGTCTTTGATGCTTTTAGAAACACCAGTTTGATTGACTGTGTCTTTTTGGTAGAAATTTGTATTTTGAAAAAAGTGTTATCGGTATGCCTTATAAGCAGGTTTGGCTGAAATTTCATAAAACAGATCAGTGACTGTTTATTGAAGCGACTTTAATGGTGATATTGACACTTGACCAGTAAACACATTTCTGTTGTTCAGTCCTTATTTTGTATGCTGGACTCATGTGCTATTGTGCATCTAAAACTTCCTCATGCCAAGTAACACTACCATCACTTCCTATTTTGTGACTAAAGAAGTCAGGAAGGCACTCTAAAAATGAGGCTGCAGCTTCAAAAGTTGGAGATTGGCTCATTGTTGCTTGAGAGTTTGCTTTACTGCATTGTCGTACGTACATCAGCACCAACTGTTTTCTCCTTATGGAGCCAGATATCTACAGTATTTTAAAGATATGAGTTAATGGGAACTGTCAACTATATGGAGAATTATTGCCTCATCTGTTTTCAGTACATGTGCCTTGAGTAGATACAGTGTAGGTTTTTGTGACTCACTGTAACGTGTTTTTAAGATGAGCTTTTCAAAAAGCGCATGTTTTGTGAAACATTTTTCCCTATCCATTACGCTTCAAACTTTGTACATTAATCATATATACATGACTCATACAGGAACCAATCAAGATGTTATTCAAGTCTAAATTGAGCCATTTATTTTGAAACTGTTTCCTTTGCAGTCATTGTTAGCAAAGCAGCCAGCCACACCGACAAGAGGAGCAACAGTAAGTGTGTTAATTTTCCTAAAACCTGGATTTCCTGTGATGGATGGATTACGTCGTATTTGTTCATTGTGTCTGTTTTTCTCTATAGTCCAACCCTGCTGTTTGTATTTAATGGCAGCGTGCATGGTGTCTGTGTTGCAGGAGTCTCCGGGAAGGACAGCTTCAGGTTCCCCCAGGCCTGCAGGTCGTGCCGGCCAACCGAACGTGACAAGCGGTTCACCAATGGCTTCTGTCAAAAAGCCTGATCCCAACATGAAAGGTTGCATCTCCGTGATTATTCTAAGTCACCTTTATCCTTTAATGCCTGCACACTAAAAATCATACTATTCACCCATATGCTCCCTAGTTTTCATAGTGTATCCTAGTGACTTTCACAGTTGTTTCTACTAAATGTTTGAATCATAGACACTAAAAAACTGTGAGAGTGTTATTAGAAAAGCTTTAAACTTATTTTTGATCTCTTGGCTATCATGTGAGCACCTTTATCCTCGAGGTCCAGGCATGAGTTCTGCAACACTGCCCCTAAGAGGTGCTTGATAAAATAACTCCACCATCAGTGACTTTCTACACAACCTGAGTGGGGCACCACTGAGCAGAAATGGAAACTTTCTCTCCCTCAGTGAATTCAGAGCGGAAGTTGTGTATCCTAACTTCAAAAAAATGTTACGGCTAAGTTTAACTACAAGTAATAAATGATGACCCTCTCCTGTTGTGGATTTGAATTGTGATACTGTTTGAGGTGGTACAACTTTTATACTTAAATAAAATAAGAAAATACAACAGGGTTCTGCAGAAAGCCCTGATATGGATTAAGAGGCTTTTCAAATAAACCGTAAAATATGAAGTTATGTCCTTATTATTTATTTAGCAAAGTGATTATATGCAGCAAAACAATAGATATGTATTTATAAATAGGAATTGAAGCTGTTCCAACTAATGTGGAATTCCCAAAAAAGATGTTGGGTAATAAAGCAAGATAATCTGTTTATATGAAAATATGTGCCCAGTGGTTTGTCAGTGATGGGGAAAAACACTAGAAAGACTCTTGTAATAGTCTCAAATAGTGGTGGCTCTCATCAAATAGGAATGCTGTATATAAAACTCATTATAACTATTACAACAAAAGAAGATCTTACTAATAGAAAGGTGATCTGATTCTCCATGTTTCTCTGCAGCAGGGGCTGCCAATGAGGGAGTGCTGGCTAACTTCTTCAACAGTCTGCTGAGTAAAAAGACTGGAGCCCCAGGGAGCCCAGGAACTGGAGCCGTCGGAGCTGGAGTACAAGGGTCCGCTAAGAAAACAGGTACGACCGCATAGCCCAGTTCTTGCCATCTCTGATCTCTGTGAAAACAACCACCTACTTATTTCCCAACCTCCTTTCTTACAGGTTAGCAGTGTTTATCAGTAATTATAAAGCCTATTGTTGGGTAAGGTCATTATGTGCATGTAGATCTATTTCAGAATGTGGACTGCATGCACACTTCAGTCAAAAGACATGAAGAGTAAGAAACAAGCCTTTGGATAGTTTTGTTGTCTGGAGTTTTATCTCTGCAGCCTGAAAATGAACGTTAAAAAAGGAGAAAAGGAGAATTGTTCTCTTTTAACTGAACTTCTTCACATCTGAAGAAACTTGTGACAGGCCTGTATATACCACACACCCCCCACCCCCTCCGCCCCTCCCCGGGGGACTCGCTCTGCATCTACTCCACTTTCTGCTACTCTCTTGCGCAACTAATTTATTTACCTGTTGAGTAACCTCAGCTGTTTTGCATGTTGGCATGTTTCCAGCTTAAGCACTTTTTTTTGCTTTATTAGTTATATATAACACAGTCAGATACTGTATGTGAAAAAGCTGAATCCTGCTCAGTGAAATTAGGGAAACATTGCATAAGTCATCTCTCTCTCTCTCTCTCTGAGACCACTGACATATTTTTGTTCCAGCAGTGTTAACATCTCTAAGACCCAACTGAAAGGATAATGCATGAGTAAATGTTCTCTGATTAGTTTAGCATGTGCGTTAACTGTGGCAGCGAACCGCCAGTTTCCAGCATGGGACCACATCACCATCCAACCCCCATCCATCTGCTTGCTGGCCATAGAAAACTGTATTTTATGAACATGCACAGAAGCTACAGGAGATTACTTTTGGGCTTTGTCTCCTGTTTTTTCCAAGGGCAGAAGCCGGGTTTGACTGATGTCCAGGCTGAGTTGGACCGGATGACTCGCAAACAAGACTCCATGGTTTCAGCTAACAACATACCACCGCCGACAGAGAACGAAGCGTGAAGGCAACAAAAACAGCTTCATCGTCCACTGCGTTAATACTCTGGAAAAATACATGTACATGTGAGCATAAAAAATGACCAAAATTCCCAACCTTTATATCAGTCAGCACACACAGTGGTTTCACCAAAATGAGTTTCGGATGCCATCAAATATTTTGGTGTTGTGGTGAGAATGGAAGAGAGATAATGGAGATGGAGGTGTTGATGAGATGATACGTGCTGAACACTTGGCTTTATTTCTGTCCTCTCTTCAACTGTAAATGTTATTTTGTGAGGGATGTCAGTTTATGGAAATGTGTGCACACTCCCTGGCAACCAGCCTGAAGCGCTGGGCTGCAGGCCCCCCAGTTGCTGGGGTAAAATGCTGTCTCCTCATGGGTTTAAAGAGTGGAAATACCATATATTGGTCCTGTGGCCTCTGGTTCAGCTTATCTTATGGAAGGAATTTAGTTGCGATTGGAAAGGTATTTAAACGTAAAATCTTACTATTCATCAAGGAAAGTAATTCAAATACTTGCAAACATATGTAGTATGTAAAAATTGTTGGATATGATACTGATGTATTTATACAAAGTTCCTTCTTTTTATTTTATTTTTGTGCACCATTTATTGGTTTAAACATTGATCTGTATAACATAACACATCAAAATGCCACTGATGTCATGACACTAATATGACAAGTCCAGATAGCTGATAGCATATCATATCGTTTTCCCTAGTCATCTCAAAGGATTCTGTAAATATAAATACAAAAAAAAATCTATTCAGGTTAAGTTTGATTTTGTATAGAATGCAATTCTGTCCAAATTCTGAAAATAACTTCTTTTACTAAATGAGACTTGTAGGGATTTGACAGGCTTAGAGGTTGCAACAGAACCGCTTTTTTAGCTACAGGTGTGTATATCTGGGGAGGGGGTTGGGCAGCATCTTTCCTACTATAACTCCTAAGTGCCTCGCACAGTTAGCCGTTTGTGTCATAGTAGAGGTGCTTGTCTATGTGAGAGGAAATGCACTGTAGCACTATCGGTTAAAGGTTTTTGTCCATTTCTTGTCATCCAAATAATTTATTTCTTTTACATTTTTGTCAATGTACAACAAGCCTGTGGTCTTTTATTTAAAAAAAAAAAAAAAAAAGATTTCTGTGGCCTAGATGGTAGTGTTCAATAGAGCAATAGATTGAATGCCTTCATACAAACTGTAAAGGCTGCTGATATAAGAAGAAACCACATGATGGAACTTTTGGGTCCCCCAGTCGAACACTTAATTGTGGTTAAAACCACTTGCTTTGCAGCCAAAACACACTCAATGATTTGCTGTGGTTTGAACAAAATGAGATATCGTATTCTTTAGTGTTTGACAGCACTGTCATTCTTTGGTTTCACGTGTTATATTCATACTGTACTTCGCACGTCAGTTATAACATTCCCAATTTCTACATGGTGTAGCTGTAGGAACATCGCTGTAGGAAACCTGTTTGTCAAGTCAGGTCTTTTTTGTTCGATATCTTTTTCAGTGCCCATTTACAAAGACGACCTTTGCCTTCGATGTACAGCTGACCATTTTGTCACACTGGGCACTCTGCCTTCACAGGATTGCTCCTAATTAATTTGTGTGTCCTTTAAGGGGTTGCTTAATTGTTTTATGTAATTTCCTTTTTTTTTTTCTTTTTTTTTTTTTTTTTTAATTAAAACAATTACGCTGTACCATATCAACTAATCTGTTATAATATATATGGTTTTATGACACCATAATCTAATCCAAATGTGTTAAGTGTGCATCATCATCAAGTCTGTATGCAAGGCCCTGCTTAATCCTATGGATATTGTAGCTTGTGCACAGTTCATAGCAAGTGGGAAGAGAGCACCCATGTTGTTGAAATACATTAGCAAAAAAAGGAAAAACTAGTGAATTGGAACCAAAGATGCATGTAGTTACAGTTTTCTGCTATTACAGTCGGTTCGGTCATCCATAAGATTAACCAGTGGCCGTTTCTTCCTCGTACCTGCATGGAGCCCTTCCATTCCAAGTCTCAGCCCTTCACATCAAGTCTGTTTTGCATAAGACCCTGTAAAATTGTAGAAAAATGCCTTACTCCACTCAGCCGTACCTGGGGTTTCTGGATTGAAAATACCAAATGGTATGTTCTCCAAAATGGCCTATAAATATGCAGTTTAGGGTTTAACTTCATTTCAAAATGTTCTGTAAGGGAAATAACCACAAGGCCATATTGATGCACAGTCTACTTAATGCACGGTTTGATTGGTTGTCAAAATGATGCTACACAACTGTTCGGGGTTTCCTTTTGATTCAAATTAAGCTCTTATATTGTCTTTTTTTTTCCCCCCATAATGTTTTCTTTTTTAATTTCATTTTCTTTCTTTTGTTTTTGTGATTGGGTGGAATGTGCACCTGAGGGTCTGTTGCCAACGTGGATAAAGCACAATTTAAACGGCCAGGAGCAGTACCGCCACATGTTAAAAGAAGCACTTTTCCTTGGACACTTGTATCATTTCCCTGTATCTGCAGTTAAAGATGGATATTTTTTTCTTTTTGCCTTGCCTTTTTTTTTTTTTTTTTATTTGATTTTTTACAAGATTTAGTAATGAACCTAGAAGTTAACCCACATTACTAAAAATGACATCATCTGCACTTAAGTTATTAAAGGTGCCCCTGGTGGTTAAATCCAGAGTAATCCCTTTCTGCCGGTGATTTTCATCGTCATTACAGCTTTGATTTTGTTAAGAGACGTCTTGAGGTAGATAAACCAAATAAAAGCCCGTCAGTGTTTATCATGATTTTCCCCTTAAAAAGGCCCTTGTCACTTGTGTTTACACACTATTTAGGTATCCTCATCCTTTTGTTGTCAAATGTGGTTTTGCCCGTAGACACTTCTCTAAAGTGATATTGTCATTCTAACCTGACTGACCACACTGATATATCTTAATAAAACCTGGCCACACTCGTTAAATTTGGCATTTAGCTGAGTGGAATGAAGTGCTCTCATGCTGCTTGGTTTCAAAGTTGCACTTGCTCTTTGTACAGATTGGATTGAATTATGAACAGATATAACTTTTGTACTCAATTGTCAGTCGAAAGCGGCTGCCTCTTCACATCCTAACTGAATTGCCTTCGACCACTATTGACAGTCTACATCTATACGAGACTATGAGCTTCTGCTTCCAGTCCTTTTGTATTCAGGATATCAAGACATTGTAAGCACATGGCTGGCATTTTTATGTCCTGAATTAATTCAGAATTTTGATTGTATAACTTTAACACAGTTCTGTAGCCTGTAAGCTGCCATGTGGATTCTAGCTTCTTACGCTGACAAAGATAAGGAAAATGTTTATCAGACCCCTGGCTTCAATAAAACCAAGAATCCAAACTTTGGTTGACTTTCACATCTGTGTCCTTATCTAAACAATCTGTGTTTTTTTTCTGTGTTTTCTTCAATGTTCCAGCGCTTACATCTGCCCCAGAATGCCTAGATTTCTGATTGTACTGTACAAAAAAAAACACACACACACATTTTACAATAAAACATAAAACACACCATTCCATTAAACTGACAAACGATGCAAAGACGTGTTCGGAAAAAAGGAAAGAGGTGAATGCAAGTTGTAATAAATGTGCCTGCGGAGTTGACATTTAAGTAACGTAGAAACAATCCTATATTCCTAACATAGTGTAGTTGAATTTGTGTTTCAGGCTCATCTTGTCAGCGGTCATTGCTCTAGTGAAATGTTGTGACATCTCCATCTAAAAGCACGTTGTGTAAATTATAAAAGGAAGAAAAAAAAAATAACGCAGCATTTCAATTTCAATTCAAGATATATTCGTTTGTAATCAACTTTTTTGATGCCTACTCATTGAGGTACATAAACATACTTTCAGGTGCCTCCAGTATTTGTTTTTTTTTTTTGTCTTAACGTGTTATTACCACAAGAAACGCCAAAAGAGGGCAGTAAGGCACAGGAAGCCGTTTATTTCAGCTCAAAAGACGGGTCCATCTCTGAATTTTAGCTCATTTAATAAGGCTGCCGTAACGTGCGATAAGGTCCAGAGTGTTTAACGTGGACAAATGTCACACCTGCAAGACTCAGTTTTAGGCAGAAAACCCTCCGTACAACTATGACCACTACTGTACACATAAATAGGTCGGTTGTGCGTGTGATACCGTAATTCATGTAGGATACTGTTAGGTTAACCTAACAGTTGTGATAAGGTAGCAGTCACAGGATACCCTCGAAGATAAAGTACAGTAAAAAAAAACAAAAAAAAAAAAACTGGACTGTAATTCTCTGGAGAATACTGAAATGTTTATTTATTTTTTATCAGGCCTAGCGGAGGTGACTTGTAAACTAAGGGATACTGGTGATGACAAAGGAGTAAGCCAAACACAATGGAAGAGCCAGAAAAATGCAGCAGTGCTCGGTCCCGTCGGCGTGGTTCCGGCTGGATTCGTTTTGCAGGCTGTTTGGGAATACTTAAAACGGGCTCGTATCCTACACAAGAATGTGCCCTTTTTCTTTTTTATTTTTTCTTTTTTTTTTTTCTTTTTTTTTTTTTTTTTGAGGGGCGGAGACAAGCTCTCGCTCTCTGCGCATCCAGTGCGAGTTAAAGCGGCGTATAGGCTGGCTCACCGTACGCGGCCGGAGACTAACACAATTAAGTTTACAATAGGAAACAACGAGCTTCTCTCTCGGTCCTTCTGGGCCACGGATGGGTGGACGTTTTTTTTTTTTTTTTTTTTTCGGACGCAGAGACGAGTCACACCACCCGGTCTGCATTTTTTTTTTTTTTTTTTCTGTTTTTTTTTTTTTTTTTTTTTTTTTTTTTGGGGGTGCCGCTGAACAGCCCAGAATCGTTCCTGGTAAAGTGACACTGGGACTCGAACAAGTGACCCGCCTAACATAGTTTATAAGTGCGACTGTTCGAGAGAGAGAGAGGGAGAGGGAGAGACGCGACATTGCAACCTAGAAGAAATACCGCAGGAAGGACAATAAACGGATACCAGGCTGGATTTCCTGCGCGCAATGTTAAAGCGCACCTAACGCTACTGTTTCCCCTGTGGGGTAGCTATGAAAAGTGGACTGTCTGGTTTGTTTTCTCCATCCACTATCAGCCTGTATGGAACAACGTGTGCTTTCTGTCACATAAGCTGCGCCGTGAGGTAAAACCGGGAGGTTGTCACGGTGAGGTTTTTTTTTTTTTTTTTTTTTATGTCCTAACATACCTAAGTGAAGTAGTCCAGCTTCTCCCGAAAATCATCATGAGGACCACCGAGGAGGGAGACGGCTTTGACGGCGAGGCCTCCAACACTTCCATGATCTCCGGGGCCAGCAGTCCGTACCAGCCCACCACCGAGCCCGTCCATTCGCGGAACGTTTTGGGGGGGATAAGATGCGACGTGGAGTACCTCAAGTCGTACTTCGGGATCTTGAAGGTGGTTGAAGTGGTAAGTTGCGATGCGATGCGATGGCGCGGCGTAAACGAACGAGCAGGCACGTAAAAGAGTGGGTGACAAATGGCGTACAATTAGCGGACAACTAAACACCCCGTGACATATGGGAAACAAAAGCTGTTGCATGTAAACTTTGTCATTTTTTAAAAAAAATTATTATTATTATTTGGAGCCCTTTAATGTTCTACGTTATTCCCTCTTATAACAATCTTCGACTCATACCGTCCCGTCGCCTGTGCAGTAAAGTCTTATTTGCGCAGTATTACAGTTCTATTGTTTGTCACCTTTACATGTTACACATACGTTTCTTTAAGGGCAGAGCATTACTGGAACTCCCCACTGCCGCAGTGCATTTCACAACTGGGGGAAAACTGGGTTTACCCTAACGCACCTGACGTTTACCTGTGCGTCTGCACGTAGGTGTTGAAGTTCCCTCGCTCACTTCGGTCAGAACGTATTGGTCCGCGGGGTTCACATATTTCTATCACACGTCAAGCAGATATCTCAACTGGGAGAGGAGGCAAAATACGAGGGCTCCAAAAGCTCTGACACTTTCACCGGAGGAGGAAATCTCTATCGAGCCGGAGTCATTTCTCTTGTTCTGCTGCCAAAACATTCGTCTTGTGCGCTTATACACGTAGTGCAGTGTGTCCACAACAGGAAAAAAAACAACAACAAAAAAAAAAACAAAAACACGCAGCTAAGGAAACTAGCAATTACCTCAAACAACATTTGTGGGTAGCACGAGCAAACTGAAAGTCCAGCGGGATAATTGTGCATGGCTTGCGGGTAGTTGCGGTGGTTTTGGAGAAGAGAACATTCGGCTTCGCTGTTGCACACACCTGTGATGTTTACCCTCTTATCCGTGTGGGAAGGACACATAGAAAACCGTCTGTTGTTAGTGTGGGTGAAATGTGGAGCAGGAGTAAACCGTGGAAAGAGAAAAAAAAAAAAAATCATATTTCAGTCTTTCTTTTCCAGAGAAAATTAGGTGATATTATCTGTGGATGAGGTAATCACTCACAGAGTATAAACAATGTTTATTGTGTACTTAGCTGCATGTTTCTGATATGCTGTGCGTACACTGTGCATGTCCATGATGATTTGCTGTAAATAGTTACAGGAGTTACAATAGGAGTTCCTCCTCCTGCAACATTATTCCGACAGTGGAACGGACCCACGACTGAACCTTGGTCTCAGCACTTCTTTTATTATATTAACAGAAGTAGGGATGCGCATGCTGCCGAGGAGCAGCACGTTGTGACACTTCAAATGCCATGTGAACGTTGCAAAAAAAAAAAATTAAAATGATGATAGACAACAAGTGGAGAACCAATCTTTGCAAGTGATTATATCTCAAGTAGGCCATATGCAGTAAAATTAAACAGTACGGGTTAGATGGAACTAGCTGTATAAATATTCTATCAGTTCTTTACTAATCTCGTGTTTAAACTTTGTATTTGCTTTAGCTGTTTGTGCAGGTCTGACGCTGACTTTCCAGTTCTAGCTAGTCATATTCCTCCTCCAGCACCAAGGACGGGAGCATTGAAAGTCATTCAAGCTTACATTCAGTATCTTCGAGAAGGCTATAAAGGCTCGCTGCCAAACAGTAATAGCCTCAATGGCGTGCGTTGTTCCTGCTCTGTCCTCTAATCATTTAACTTTGTCCCAGCTGAGTCTGTGTCATATTTCAGAACTGATAAATGGAAAGAGTAAAGAGGACTGCAGACGATGTACTGTGCAAAGCAGACACAGTACAGCTCATCTAGTGCAGTCTCTGTGCTGTCTGTTAACACTCCTATGCCAAGAAGCTGCCGTGACTGTTATTTATGTTACTGAGTTAGCGGGAAGTTGCTCTCTGGCTAAAAGAGCAGCAGTCAGGTGTGCTGTTAATAGATCATCTGTGTACAGAGTGGCAGTTAGCATCAATGCTAAATGGACCCGTACCAGTGTGACTGTGTCAGAGTGCCTTGTATTCGCCGCTTTAAAGAAGACGAGGAGTTCTCAGGCAAAACGTTAGGACTTTTATGTCCGTGTCAGTTCTGCTAAACTTAAACGCCTCACCTATTCAATGGTCTTTGTCCATACATCCTCGTGACTTTGCGAGGGAGATGTTTATTTTACAGTATGCAGTCCACACTTGTTTGCACTGAGGTAGTCATTACAGACTGCCCTAACGCTGACCGTCTTGCCGAGAAATGTTTTGTTTCTCAGAGATCAGGGTGCTAATAGGCTTGCATAGTTGTTTTCACACCAGAGGACTACAATGCGTTTGCCCTGGCTTTTGGATGGATGGATATGCGGGCTGCTACCGACCCTAAACTGATCACAAACATGTCCCAGGGGGATGAAACCTGACCTAGGTGTGTCCACTCTGACAGCCGGTTTTCCTTTGTCTCGTTGCTGTGACTGTGTCAACGAAGGCCAACCCATACTCGGCCTACACTCACACAGTCCTTCACACTGACCGAAAGTTGATCCCACTCAGAGCTGGTTATTTCCACCAATAAAATCCATTTTTACCATGAATCCTCAGAGGCTTGTCTTCATCGAGGCATTTTCCTCTGCAGAGTAATTATCTTGCAATCACGCGCAAACTCACATTGCCCTATTTCTACAGCTATTCGAGGTAAATGTTATTGTATGGTATTTTTTCAGTTTGGATATCATGTAATGAAGTTAACAGATGTTCCATATGTCAGGGAGCACTTCCTGCTCTGAGAGAGACGCCATATGCTCACTTCTGTAGGGAGGCATAATGGCGCGCAGATACAGTTTGTGGGGACACAGGTGTGCAATTGCCAAAACACACCAACACGCACTTTGCTAATTCTCTGGAGAAAATGTAACCTGCACATACAGTAGACGCTGTGTGCTTCTGCAGAATATTCAGCATTTTGGTTAATTTTTTTTGTGCGTGTGGTCCCATTGAGTTTGGAGTACAACATAATGCGGTTTAATACTTGCAGCAAGTCCTCTTTTATTCCAAACTAGATTTTGGTGCACAACAGATGGCGTATAAGAGGGCGATCTGAGCTCAAAAGGACTTGAAAGGCAATTAATAATCCCAAGGATAAGAATGTGCCTGTAATGTGGGAGAGAGAGAGAAAGAGAGAGAGAGGGGTGAAACCGAAATAGTTCCCGTGATCACTCATTTATGCATGCACAAGGAACAGGTTGCCGTTGTAGCAGGTTGTGGAGAAGCTTGACAGAAAATCATTACTTACAAGATTAGTCAGTAGAGTGCCTTGTGATCCCCTGCATCCTCCCCTGCGGCGGCATGACACCTGCTACACAGGGACTTGGGGAGAGCAACATGCTTTCTTCAAGAGACATGACATCATCTCTCAGCCCAAGCGGCCCTCCACTCTTGTTTGGGTGTAACCTTTTTGGTTGTTTTACAGTCACAGATGGACTACTATCCAACTGCACGCTCTGACGAGGCCTCGGCAGCTGCACAAAAAAAGGCAACTTTCGTCTTAGCAGTAGGCTCGGTAGATCTGCGGTATTTTTCTTAACCGTTGATCGGGTGACTGCTCTACGTGCTACATTTGTGCACCTGTGGAACTTCCAAGGGATTGACGTCTGAGCCAAAAATGTCACAAAACATTCGCGAGTTGTCCACTGACAGTTCACCAGTGCCAGACAGCAACACTTTACGTGTCACAAACAGTACATGCTGATGATTAAACTGCATAAACAGGGCTGGCTATTGACTAACCCTAAGAGCAATAAAAAGGAAGGGGGGATGGGTCCTCTGCTATTGAGACTGTGGGTTGTTCCCAGTTTCTCTTGAACTAACTAAACCAGATTAGGTTTCACTCCGGTGATAATACTTTGTCTTTTCACTTTGATGTATTATAAACTAAGCTCAGAATTTTAGACACAACTTCTTCCGAGTCTTTTCTCTGAGAATTTTCTGCAGAAAAATATTCATTGCAGGACAAAAAAAACCAAACCCTTTGCTCTTGAATAGGTGAAATGAAGTATACATATTGTCTGTATTGCCAGTTATGTTATTAACCTTTCAAAGTGGAATTTTCTGGTTTATGGCCAGTCTGCTTATTCTAGTCACAGATTTTCCAGTCAACCGTCCTTCTTGCACCTTCTTAACTGAGTCCGCTATGTGACCAAAAGTTTGAGGACAACCCTGATCATGCACTTTTTTGTGGCATTGGTGTGCAGCTGGGTTTTTTTTAGGTTTAATGTGTTTAGTTATAGGGTCTGAATGCTGTAGCATGTAATGACAACAGTGTGCCCCCAACAGCCCCATCCAACACCTTTGGGATGAACATGAATGCAGACTGGAGGCCAGGCCGTATCGCTCTGATTTTGTGGCTGAATGGGAGCAAATCCTTGTAGCCAGGATCCAAAATCTTCTTAAAAGCAAGAACCAGAAATGATGGGACTTGAACAGCAGCAACAGCATTCCTGAGGTTTGGAATGACATGTTCAGGGATGTTTTTTAAATTGTCCTCAAACTTCTGATCATATAGTGCATCATATGTATGCACTCACACATGTGGTACAATTTGGTTTAAGAGGCCGTAGCAGGTAGAAGGCAGTGTTAATGGGATATTTTTGTGTTGGGAGATGAATTGTGTGTCTGCCTGTTTATTATCTGTTTAGTTAATGCTTGTTTTAGTGTACCCTTATATTTTTTGTCAAGTCAAAAGGTTGCATTTTCGTAAATGTTTAATGTATTACCACATGTCCTTTCATTTGTTTCATTTAAATTTACAGGGGAGGGGGGGGGCTACAGTTCAGATGACTTGCATGTCAAACTTCTTCCTTTGGCACAAGTACAGAATGTGTTGACTAAAAAGAGTAACAAACGGTTTATATATTCTATAAGCATTTAATACACATTGTCAGAACTGTCCCAGACTGATAGACCAACCAGATCTAGTCTAACCAAGTTTGAATTCAGCTGCTTCACATCAGTAATATCACTTCTCTTGGTTCTGTTATGTCTCTGGTTCCTCTGAGCCAGTTGGTAATCTGTGTGTGGTTTTGTCTGAGTATTGATGGCAGTAGAACACCTAAATAGCAGAATTCTTCCCATACTGTGGTTTGTTGATGGATTTTGGCTGGATAGAGGCATCATCACAGGCAGCCAGCAGTGGGACCCATGAGATACGTTCATGGCCTCTGGTCTATTCATAGGACAATCACTTCATCATCTGGGAAGTTTGGAATTTCAGTACTAACAAACAGTCACATTAAACTACAGAAATGGTTTGACCCAAAGTGCTTTTTATGCTCAGGAGCTGAGTAACCAGCAGGGATGCATTTATTATTATGCATTTTCCACTGAAACTAGAAGTGAAGTTGATCCTTATTGTAACTTAAACGCTGCCTCTAGTGGTTGGAACAGGTGTTATTGTTGAGAATATATGATAATCCTTCGTGTTGTTCATATGGCTTGTTTTGGCACTAATTAAATTTGTATTACAAATTGCTCAAATGTCACATGAGTTGAATGATTTGGCTGATCTGATCCAT
>JAPQRN010000018.1:22874638-22884817 GCA_037367275.1 Coranthus polyacanthus
AATGGGATGAAAGCGCCAACCCTGTGGACAACCCACTCCTCACATCCTGAGCCACAGTCACTCACTCGTCTTTCTCTCGTCTGGAATGAGCGTCGCACGTTGTCAAAATGTGAATGAAAAGTTACATATAAATACGAGTTATGGTTTAACACAGCACATACTGTAGCTGCTCCTGTCTTTATTTATGCGTGTTGTAATTTATTCCGTAGTGTTCCTGAATAAAAAAAAAATCTTCTTTGTTCCTCTCTTTTCAAGCTTACGTTACACTTCCCCCGAAGCTGTAAGTCTGTCTGGGTGAGCAACAGCTTAAGGCGCACTTCCTGTAAGGAGATACAGCTGTTAAAAGATAATGTTTACTTGTGCACTCTTAAACTGTTCTCTATCTTTCACACACAAACACACTTGTGTAAACAGCCACAGACACAAAGCTGTAATAGTGAAAGAAGAAGGCGTTAAAATGACCTCTGTTTCACGCAACACAACCCTAACCATGAGTTGCTATGTGAAAACGGTAAAAGGGTGCTCCGCCTGTGACACTCATCAGAAGAGCCGGACACATCAGATCAGTGGAAATGAAAGCAAGTCCAGACACTGTAATCTCAAACAAGTCCGGCCATCTTGTCTTTGTTTCAGTCAGTCATCCTCTGCTGGCCCGAGGGTAGGAACTCCCCCTGACTGAACCCAAACTGCTGCAGCTGCTGTTCTTTAAAAATACTGCCACTGAGCATCCTAGCAGGAATCCATATGATCTCCTTGTAATCAGAAAACACCTACAGCTAAACTACGGAAGCCTTTCTCTGTAGATCGTCGGGAATCTTTCTCATGCTCATGAAGGATCAAGCCTCAGATGTTTCTACAGCTATACAGCGAGGGATGAGCTAGCAGAGCTTTTTACTTCTTGTACTGGAAATGATCTGTAACAATTTGTCCTGCTCACATTGAAAAAAAAAAAAATATCCCCATGCTGTTTTAGTCTAGAGACTCTGCCGTTGCACATTATCAGAAAATATGAACAGCTCGGTTGTTTTGCGTGTAACCGACAAAAGATAAACTATATTTTCAGGTGGGATTCCAAAAAGGAGATGCAACTTTCAAAAGACCATGTAAGGTATGAGATTAGTCAAATGTACAGGTTATAAAGGTAGGGAACTTTACTGAATGCATATGTGTGGGCTGTAAAAACACACAAAAACGTCACACATCCCAAGGCCAGAAACACATTTCATACTGTGCTAAGAATTGTGAAAAACTTAAGTTGTTAATTTCTTAACACCTAGGCAGAAGGCTCACTTTGCACCCATTTGCCACACCGTGTACTCTGTATTAACAGCTTGTTCAAGTTAGGAAAATATTTCAAACGCTACAAAGACCTGCTTCTCGCAGCATATTAAGTGCACTCCCTGTGATTTCACATTCCTTATCAGGCGCGTTGCTGGCTGAGACTGAGAATCCTAATGAGAAATACACGGTGGTCTGACACACTGTGTATAATAATGCATGCTCAGCAGGATATGTGTCTGACTAATGCTCCCAAGAATGGTAAAGCTACAAGCTGTTTTCTCTGGATGCCTCACCTCTAATGTTTCAGTTCAGCGCGGATATAACGGAACCTGCAAGCTTCGAATTGTATCAAAGGACAACTTTAACACATCATTACAGCTGCCAGATGGAGGTTAAACTCTGACAAATGCAGACCGACATCCGGAGTTATGGTACACTTACACCTAACCCATGACATCTTCGGAGCCACACTAATGGTCTAGGGGTTTTAACGTATAGGCTCACAAGTTTTACGTTAAAACGGTATGATCACAAAAACATGATTGGTTTGCTATGATCCCTCCTGCCCCCCTCTTGCTTGTCATACATGAGAAAATTTGTTCAAACGCTGATATGAGTTTTCTGAAGTCATAGCTGGGTTATAGTTTTTTTCGTGACTAAATTCCCTACACGCCAATCTTGACAAAATTGTAAAAGTGTACTTCAAGTGCTGACCATGAACTCCGGCAGTGTTCTCTCCCTGATAGTGGCCTTTATTTAAACTGCGGTGGCCCACCTGTGCTATGGTGAAAACTCTGTACAGTATATCGACTATTTAACCAGGTGTGCACTCTCACCTACAGCATCGGTAGCAGAGGCAAATAAGGTTTTAGCCAGTGGTGGAAGAAGTATTCAGATCATTTACTTAAAGTAAAAGTGCAAATACCACACTGAAAGTATTCCTTCAAAACATTACTTCAGAAAAGCACGCAAGAATGATCAGCAAAATGTACTTAAAGTATAAAGTGTGAAAGTAGTTACTGTGCAGTAGAACTGTCCTCATCAGTGTTTCATTATTATTATTATTACTATAAATGGTGTTTTTAGACTCATATCAGTGCCGCATTCATGCGTTCGTTGCATTTTACTGCTGTACGAGGTTGAGCTCGTTTGAACTAGTTTATATACTGTTGGTAGTTTAACCTACAGCAATGCATCCCATTCTATAAAATCCCCATATGTTTGCAGCTTCACTGTCCTGTGAGAGCGACACATCTCTAAAATATCAGCCCAGAAAAACGGGCCTGTTTTGAGATTCGTGACAATGCATTTTCCAGCAAATCCACGAGAGTTTGTTTGGCTTAAGATGGAGAATTTACTCAACCTATGAAGGAAAGCTTCACCTTTCACACGTGGTTTTTCGCTGGACAGGAAGGGGGTGGAAAGTTGTCATCTGAAAAGTAACTAAAGCCGTCAGACGAATGCAGCAATAATAATAGTTTGCCTTTGAGATGAAGCAGAGTAGGAACATAAAGTTACAGAAGATGGAAACAGTCAAGCAAACTCCCGAGTACCACAGATCTGTAAGTACAGCAGTGCAGTAAATGCTTGATCACATTCCACCACTGGTTTTAGCCAAGGGCAAAAGATCACAAATCACTGTGAAGTAGCAGTAAAGAGGCAGTATTGTCTGTAAGTGCAGGGGGCTGCAGAGAAGAGCACTGCATTCGCTCACAGTTGGGGCTTTGCTCCAGGCTACGTTATTATGGCAACATAGTTAAGGATGTGACTGTGGGGAAGATGACTGCTCTCTCACTGTCCAACCTGAGCAGAATGTCACATGACACTAATGTGAGGGGTTCACACAGCATTCGTAAAACAAGTCAAGCAAGAGGTTCGGTTTGCTGGACAGCCACTGTGAGCAAAGTAGCTACACCTGTACAGGTTTTTCCACGTTCGGTTTGTGAATAAGTAACGTACAAACGGACACAGATCTGATCAGAGGCAGAAGAGATCACTTTAAATGACGAAAAAGGCTGCGGAGACACGTCTTTACGCACAGCTCGCGATTCGATAGAAATATTTACTGCACTTTTCAGGAGTTTCCCCCATCAGGGGTTTGATGCATTAGACCTTCACTACTCCTCCCCGTGAGTGAAACACCACTGGCCTATATTGAAAAATAATAGTTTAAGAGTTTGCTAAAGTAATTCTACGTGTGCTACTGCCATGACTGTGAAAAACACGAGCAAAGAGCAGGACCCGAAAGGCGGCGCGGATAGACTTTAAGTGCCCATTTGGGCGGACAGAGGTACAGCAATAGCTTCATTTGTTTCACGATGATTCTTCTGGTCATTTCTTACCACTTCAGCAATAAGCAGCATTCCCTTTCTCGAAGAGGCGAACTCCTTGCTCGGAAGAACAGACAATAAGACGCTCTGGCGCGGCTGAGTCGCGTTGGGAGCCTCGATGTCCCCCATTGTAGCAAAAGTTATTAACTCTTCTCCGACTTCAGATAGCCCAAAGTAGCCCCACGTAAGAGAGAGAGAGAGAGAGGCTCGAGGCAAATCGCAAAGATATGTGGAGGCGTGAGCCTTCTCGGAGGTGGAAACGGAAACAATGACAGCGCGGAAACAGAGCGAGAGCGAGCTCCCAAAAAGCGCAACATCTGCTTTCTCCAGATGTGAAACGTGATGCCCGCAGCTGCATAAAACACAACACTCGACTACCCGGTGGAAACACGCACCTCCAGACGCCACGGAGCAGTGGAAATGCTTTGATTGTCCATCTCAAATAACGAGAAGAATCCTCCAAAAAAAAAAAAAAACATTTTTAATGGAAACATCTCGCTGGGTACAGAATGTTGATTTACAGCCTTGCAGTAAAGTCTGTTTCAGAAGATACGCGAAAGCAATCAATGGTGGGGTGTGGTGTGGTGTCTCGTCGAGTCAGCCTTCGACTTGAGTCCGAGTTTCATTTCTTGGCTTGTTGAATGTGATGTTCTTGAAGAGCATGTAACTGTCCACACACAGCAGCCCAGCTGACAGCAAACCAACGATCTGCAAAAAAAGACATACACATACACATATAGGCAACACTTGGACATGACATTTTGTTGACAGCGTGGGGGGACAACTATATTATACATGTGGTATATAGTATGACATATAAAGGTTCACCCACGTGGCCGAGATTGCAATTATAGATGAAAGACATTTCTCACCCCTCCAACCAATGTGGCTTTTAGAGTGTATGTATTCACGGCGATCAGACTTAAGACAGCAAAGTAGACTGCTGCAAACACTGAGTTGAAAACATCCTGAAGGAGAACGGAAGAAATGTGAAATACAACATGAACAGTATTCTCAGCACCACTCGTACCACAGTTTACGGTTGTGTTGTAAAAACGTCACCTACAACGAGAGGCCAAAAGAAGAGAGTGAGCTTCTTGTTGAGTTTGAACAGGTACAGCAGCAGCAGGAGCAAAGTGATCACAAACTCCATGGCTGTGGCTGCTATGTACGTCGGTCTGGACGTTACAGCGAAACACACAAATGCCACCAACAGGGTCACCTAAAATAGCAGGAGGAAGAAAAAAAAAAAAAAACACAGCATAATAATTGATGCAATGAAAAGGAAAGAAATTAGAGAACATTGTTTACTTAATAATGAGCAAAATATTCCAATATAATACTTAGAATTTTCACCAAACTTCCAGCAGAGAGCAGCACATCGGTGTTTCTGACTCTCCTACTGTTTCATGTTTTACATCTCAGTTTTTTCAGAAAGAGGAAACTGTCGCCAGCTTTCTGACCGTGAGTTTTCACATCGTATTTCCCACCATCCAGTAAACAACCGCTGGGAATCCATTTGCTCTTTTGCAGAGGTCTGTGAAGTGCTTTTGCCATATTGGTTACTGATATCAACAAGCTGGTTTAATACAGCAATTCTGCCTCCCGTAACACTTCCCCTTTGTTATGTGACCAAGACACTAGTGTCTAAAGTGTCTAACAGTGTCCTTTTGAAAAATGTCCACGATACGCAAATATCTCACCATTTCTGCTGCTTTCAGGAGGCCCCTCTTGGATTTCAGAAAGGCAGCATCCACGTCTATGGCTGGTGTTTCACTCTGATCCTCCGACATGATGGTTCGATGTCATTTGCACAGCGTTGCTCGGCCTGTTTCCTGAATCAAGCAATTTCCTTTGAACTGAGGAAATGTCTGTTAGTAAGAATATGTGCAATATTTTCACACATGCAGCTACTTAGTACTTTTATATGGAAGAGTAAAACAACAGGCTTTTACGTGGAAAGATAAAAAAAAAAGCAAAGCAACAAAGTCACACTGGGAATTTTTATTATTCAAACATGTTAAACACATTTGTTTTTTTCTTTCTGTTACATCTTTACCGTATAAAAAAAAAACCAGCAACAGTATGTCAGTAACTATGACAATAATTTCTGAATTCCATATTGTTTCTTTCCACTGATTCATAGTATGGTTACATGTTTGTTGACTGTCATCTACGTTCATGCACACGAGCAGAACCTCAGAAAACATTTCTCTTAACAATATAGGTTCGTGTGTGCTGCAAGAGGAATAATTACAGTAATTATTGCAACTTGGCGTGAACTATTAGCCTACTTACAAACACACACCTGTAACATCATTAGTCATGTCACAAAGTCGTGACCTAAAACTTAATGCAATGTATGTCATTATCAGGAAGCAGCTGTGTTACATTACATCAAAACTACACAATGCTCTTTGCTCAGTGCTTCGCCGGTTCCTCCAGTTTAATTCCCTTAAAGCCGTGTACTGCTCGTCATAATAAATAACTTATTTTTAAATAGTTCAGAACATTCCCTGTTTAAAAATAAGACTTCACGTTGATCTGTAAAAAAAAAAAAAGGCGTATCTTCAGGATTTGCTTCCTCTTTCTCGTATTCAGTTCAGCAGTTTTATTTTCAGTGTGGCCAGTCACACTTCCAGGGCTCAGATTTGGGTGCTTTGAGACACTTCCCCAACTTCTCACAGCCTTCTGGGGCCCAGTTCTGTAAGAGCATGCAGAGAAATATCAAGAAAGAGATACGAAATGTATCTACAGAAACATCTATTTGTTCTTGTGAGAGTTAAGACGTTAATGTAAATGTAATATATTGTAAATTTATGAATTAACCTAAACTCTTTCAGTTGTTTTACATCGGTTTGTAAAGCACTTCCATCGACAGTTTTTGTCAAAAATAAAATTGACTAAGAGTTACTAAAAAAAATGTATAGATTTGATTTACCACAAGGGGGCAGTACTACTTTACAAATGAATCCTCAACTGCATTTCAGAGTCTGATCTTTGAGGACACAAAGCCACATCAGAAATTAGCTGCTTTAAGATAATCTGCAGTAAGTAATTTCTTCACAGATACTCGATCAAGGAAAAAAGTGCAGATTGGGGATATAACATGTGACTCCATCAATATGATAAACATCCTGGAGCCAACGGTGATGAACAAATACGAAAGAAAAGCTAAATATACTGGAGTGGAAAAATAACAGTTCTCTGGCTTTTGAAACTTGAAAATCATCTCTATTCAGTTTCAATCAGTTTATCTGATGAGGTGCCAACATTTCTTATTTCCATCTTTTTCTGTCTGTCTGTGAGGGCTTGATCAAAAAGAAACATAAATTATATTTGCATTATATATTTATATAATTATATTACTGCCATAAAAACTATGAAAACTGACAGGTGAGTTGCTACACACAACAACAAAAGCCTACTGTCATAGAAATTTGAGTTTAATTTTTAATCTACCAAAAAAAAAAAAAAAAAAAAAATCTGCTCATGTTATGAAAATCTCACCATCACAGCCAAGTCACACATGTTAAGCTGGGGAACACCAGGCACCAGGTCCTTCTTATGCTGCTCCACTATTGGTGAGATCATCCTTAGAACATCCTGGTACTCCCTAGTCAAAACACTACAAACACACACATGTATATGTACCAGTGATTCAAATTATTTATTAACTGATAATCATCATTTCAATTAATCAACACAGCATTTACCGTATGAAATGTTAAGAACTTGATGAAGAAAATGCCAAGTATTTTTCCAAAACCCTTTAAAGAGATATTGTGCTGGGAAAAACCAAAAACTAAATTATTTACTTTAGCTTTGTAGAACAGGAATAACGGCAAAAAAATCCTTATATTTGAAGGGAGCTGAGAAGTAAATGTCTGGCATTTTTGATTGGAAATTGGATAAACAAGCTATTTTCAAAACAGCAGACTATTCTTCTGCCGATCAATCCATCTGTCACCGTATTTATCTTGAAAGATCAATTGGACAACATGAAAATCACTGAACACAAGATAGAAGAAAAATAAAAGATACAAAGCACATAACCACATCAGAAAATGGTGAAAAGAGGAAGAAAAAAAAAAAAACAGTACACAACTTAAAACAATTGAAAAAGTCTGGCTGGATGCCTCAAAAGAAGCACTTTTCAAGAACTTTTATAAAAGACGAATTGAGGCTTAAACACACTTTGTCACGTGTACATTATCGGTATTTTCATACCTGTAAAGGTCATGTTCAGTGCATACCCACATAACACGCGTGGTAGGTTGTTTTTTTTAAAAAAAATCATTCCTGTTTTTCCCTTTAGTTCTTCAAGTTGTTTAACTGTGAATTTCAAAACCGCACACACAACAAGATGTACAAATGCACACAGAAATGAACATAAGTCCACAATTTGTCTGTGCTTTTGAAGGAATATGCTTAACTCATTATAACAAGAGAGGGGGCATGCAGTAGCTTTCAACAACAAAAACAGAAACATAAACGCATAAACACACACACACACACAGGCCGTCCACGCTGGTGCCCCCGGGGAAAACCCACTCAGCAGGGTGAACTATGTAACCCCTATCCCATCCCCTGTCTCTCAATTACTGCTGTTGGACACCAGTGCGGCACAGCACCTCTGTGCATTATTATATTCAGTGTGTAAAACACAGGGGCCCTGAAGGCTTTCAAAGGAACGCTGCTCTCAATAGGACCTGTAGGGTTAATGGGCTGTGTGTGCATGTGTGTGTGCGTGTTCGGGGAGTGGGCGTCTGGTGGCGTGACACACGGATACACAAATATCAGCAGTGCAATTACACCCCTGATACACTCGCCAGCAGCACCTGTGCCAGCCTTCCATCCTCCCTCCACTGCAAACCCAGCCTTCTGATTGGCCCCTGGGGAACATGTGCATGTGTGTGAGGTGAAGTGTCAATTAGAGTAATAACCCCAGGCCCTGTCCAGCTCACACCTACCCTCCCTCTTAGATCTCCCACAGGGCAGCGAGGCTTCCTCCATCAGCCAGCACCTGCTCCTTTTCTTGATACTCAGTCTTTACTTTCCCCCACAATTACTCGACTGGTAGTGCTCCGTCTGCAATTAGGCACTCTCCTTGTGAGCCGCATTCGTCATAAGCATACTATCTTTGCATTTTGACCCTAGCTGATAAGGAAAAAATCTCCCTTCCCTCAGTTAAAAAAAAAAAAAAAAATATCAGAGATTCAGATTAAATTGCCTCAGCTATCTAAAATCGCAAATTCTGCTTCCCATGATCCCAATCAGCAAGAGGGATATTTCATTCCCCTGCTATCTGCGCCTGCTACTGATAGCCATGATTCATTTTGTGATAAGTGATAAAGCAACTTAATACAAGTAAATGTAAGGGAGATTTATCAGAATGCTATAAGTATTCAATTCCTGCATACAAGTCTGCAAGCAAAGCAAGGCATGTACTAAGAAACTTGCACAAGACATAAAGTTTGTATTGTTTTGTCTATGCATTGAAAATTTTACAGTGCAGACCTCTAAATCAAAAACTAATAATATCATTTGTTTATGCCCCCTCTGCAAACAAATAATGAAAAGCCCACAGTCAGCACAGCTCATTATCATGATTATAACCCTTAGCTTACTGGTGTAGAGGCAAAATCTGGAATAATAAGCAGCCTCTATGCAAATGGAGTCTTTTGATTTATAATGTATGGCACCCAAGGGGGATGGGGGCATTGCTCAGGTGTGTCGCCACTCTGATTACTGATTCATAACACTATTGGTGGAACACACACACACACATGCACAGATATACACACAAACATCCACACAGTAGCAGAAGGTGGGGGAATTGAGGAGACAATCAAATACATCTGTCCTGCCTACCCCTCCCTCCACCATCTTCTCCACCCCGGTGGAAATTGAGCACTTCACTGAGGACTATTGATTGGGGATACAAGAGCTCGGTGGCAGGCAGCAGATGAGGCCATTCTGTGCAGGGCTGCCTGCAGTGTTTAGGGCAAGGACTGCACTCGGGATGACCGAGGGGCTCTGGGGACATGAGCTGAGGTAGGTTGGTAAGAGCGGAGGATGAGTTAACCTCAGGGCTGTAGGTCACAGAGACACAGGGTGAAGGCAGGAAAAGGCTACGAACAAATCCAGATCGGATCCAAACACTTCGAGTTAGCTACATGAAGACGTGGACCACCACACCTGGACAGACGGACCACCAACACATGCCCCTTGTCATTCTTCGATTGAAGCAAGTCTTCAGTTATAAACAAAAGAAACACAACGGTACTAGAAGCCGTTATATATCAGATCCCACATGATGTGGCAGATCACATCATTTTAATAGTGACTGTTCAGGACCGTGGATGTGTGTGTACTGCTTGCTACATCACAGCCTGCGACAGTAGTGAAGGTATGTGTGCAGACAGGCCCTACATCATCTTAAGTGGCTCTTTAGGTGCAGACAGAGATTAATGATATCTAGGCAGCCAGTCCAGCTGGGGGACCGAGGAGCACACGGACAAAATGTACACACACATGTACACACACACACACACACACACACACA
>JAPQRN010000018.1:22884917-22898024 GCA_037367275.1 Coranthus polyacanthus
GTCCAGCTGGGGGACCGAGGAGCACACGGACAAAATGTACACACACATGTACACACACACACACACACACACACACAGTACGATGGAGGAGAACGGTCCCAGTGGATCTAGAAGGGACAGCAGCTGAGTGGTAAGAAGTGAAAGAAAATGCATAACAGTAGCTGGAGAGAGAAAGAGAGAGGAGTAAAGGAAAAAAAAGTAAGACAAAAGTTTAGAGAGGAAGAAGAATTAATAGTGCAGATTAAAGTTGATAGCAGTGGGGGTCATGCAGACGGGTGTGGGGTGTGACAAACCCACTGATCCCTCTCTGCAGACATGAAAAATGAGCGTGCTTTCTTTTTTTCTTTCTTTTTTTTTTTACAATTTCTGGGCGCGCATGCACATACATCCAGAACTCAGCAGCACAACACGTGGCTGCATATTGATTGGTTTTTGCTTCTTTTTTTTTTTTTTTCTTCCAAGTAAATAGCAAGGCTAAAAGGTGGGCAAATGAAAAACAACATTAATGTTTTATCATCCAATCTCACTAAAAGAAGCTCGTGCGGGAGGCAAAGAGGAGACGAGGAGAGAAAATATAAGAGGCAGGGCTGCAGAGGTGAGAAAAGAAAGGTCAAACTATGAGGTTTTATGGCAACAGTGGAGAAAAAAATAAGATACTATGCACAAAACCAGTATTCCCTCGGAGTATGTTTAAGATTATTTCAATGTATACCTCACAGTGACAGCCTGTCCTATTTTCTAAACCATAATATAAAACACAAGCTGGAAGCGTGCGTGGCAAAGAATGGTTCTCATCTACATATCTTTGCATCCTTATTTAGTCATGTCTAGCTTTCATTGCCTGTGTCATCTCGCGTCACTGTCTCCTCTTGGTGATTCTTAACTCTCCTCTGAGCTGAGGCAGAGACACGCAAAACTCCATTAAACAGCATTCACTCTCAATTTAGACCTGAACAATTTATCTTGCGATTTTAACCTGCAGCGGTGCACTGGAGGGTCGAGGGGAAGATTGTGATCTTCAAGGAGTTGTTTGCAATCACCAAGAGAAGGGTGTAATCAGATGCACACTGGCTGAGCAGATCAGTTCGCTGTCTTCTCTTTTATACCACTAAATGAGCATTGATCATATGATACATATACACGCAACAAGCAAACTACTTTCATCTATTCTCTCTTTTCTGTTCCTTTTTGTCTTCTGTGTGACCCCTGAAAGTCAGCTGTAAGCAGAGCTGACTACTTAAGGTGACTGACCTGATAGGAAACCTTTCCCCAGGATCCCGTCCCAGGTGGAAAATGAGTGGCTGCATTGTGTGCTCCGTTTGGTCATGAGTCGTCACACCTGGAACATCTTGACCAGGACAGAAATTAATACCCTGTGAAAGAATAAACGCATAAAGTCACACGCCTGGGTTGCTTTTCACTGGAACAGCCAATTTTAAGCAAATCTCAAGATTATGTTTATGCTTATTTTACTTAATAACGGACCGTGCGCATTTTTTAACACGACAACCGAAGTGCATCACGTAAAAGCGCCAGATAGAACCATACATGCTTATTTCCGTCTGCATTCCCTCCTGGCAGCTTGATGGTATATTAAAATGTTAAAACATACAAACGCACATAAGCATATACAATTAGTAAGACAAGGACATAACCATATGTCATATAAAAACATTAAAGAAGACTTGCAAAAAAAAAAAAAAAACTGCCTGATGATTTTGTCATTACAGAAGTCAGACAGGTTTAGAGCCCTCAGTTGAATGTTTTTCCAGCACACCCTGTCCAGTGATACACAGTATATTATATGAGTCTGGACAGACATGGATGCAAACCGCAACTCGACTGCTTCGTGGAGGCGAACAACTGATAGGCAGTAACTGTAGGTTGTTTTTTTTTTTCTTTTCGATATGTATTTTCACGGTTGCTGCAGCATCTGAAAGCCAACGCACTATCTGACATCTGACTTCACACCCACATATAAAGAAATAATATTTGGTTTTACCCTCACAATGGTCAATCTTATGTCTGCACGCAGTATATGTGCCTTTAGGTATTTGCGGCGTAAACAGTGACATCGCATACAACTGAAGAGATCTTGACATTTAGATTCAGGCACAGAACCACCTGCTGCACTGAACTGAATGTTTAGTCTCACTGCAGCATCACCTATATACATACTGTCTTCACATTCACTGCATCGTTTACTGCAGCTACAGTTAGTATCTTATAAAGGGTTTCTGGTAACTTGCAAAATAGTAGATTTTTCTTCCTTTTGCAAACCCCCGTCATTTCTCCACAACTTGGCCCCCGCTCCCTGACTCCATTCTCATGAGCCTGGCAATGATCACAAGCTGATTGAGTCACACTCACTCCTCCAAAACCCCCTGGAGATCTGCCTTCTCCTTCAAAAAAAAAACCACACATACACACTTTTTGATGAGCACAACTAATATTGAGAAGGCATTCATCTGTAAGGCACTGTCGCTGCCCCCCTCTGAGATCGCTAAACAGAGCACCTCAAAATACATATAGAAGAGAGTGAGTGTGTGAGAAGATAGATACCCCCCGCCCTGCGCAGCCTTCTCTGATCCAGACTTGTCCTGTCTTTTGAAGCCAACAGCTTAGAAATGCAAAAAAGGAAAGAGGAAAAAAAAAAAAAAAACTCATCCCAGAGGAGCAGCAAGAAAAGACCTGCTGTGTGTATCTCCCTGTCTCTTGTAGCCAAGACATAACAGAAGAACTCCATATCTTTCCTGGCATTAATGCTATGGATACAACTAGGCTGCTTTCAAACTGGAGCAGAGCAGTCGCTACTACAAGATAAGGTGCAGAGACACCCAGGGGTAGCAGGATAGATTCTGAAAAAAAAGGGTGATATTGTGCACCTTTTTTGATCCAAAAGGAGAAAAGATCAAACTATTTATGTATCTTGAGGCTGAAATTTTAAACAATAAATATTCCCTCATACGAGCCTCTATTCGGAAACAACAATCCATGGATATGGAAAGGCAGTATTCCGCTGCAGCATGCCAATTTTTTGCCATGAAAAGTCAAGTGTTGTTGAAATGGGTGCAATAATGTTTTAAGTTTCTACTTGTGTAAAAAGTTCAGAACGGCAGTTGTGGTAGTCTGTCTACTGGCAAGTTCTGCAACAAAATTAATACCAGTAAATAATGTAAGTACGCAATAGAAGACCAAGTGTCGCCTTGTGAGGTTTTCAATAAGGTTAAAAAAGCTATTAAAGCTGTCAGATCTCCTACCGTAGCATAACTTACTCAACAATCGAGAGACAAAGGAGTGAAGACGATCTATATTTCACAATATTAACATCACTGCACTGCCTCCAGAGAGTTTGATGAGAGTCATTTAAGGCTGTGAAATTTCTCATTTTCCTCATGGCTGAGCTGCGTGAACACAGCCAGGACAGAGCAATACTTCTCCCAGCTATTAACCTGTAATTTTGTTCTTCCCTTGTTTATTTCTCACCATGGACCAAGAAAAGCAAATCATATTTTTAAAGTATTACTAACGCTATAAGAAGCAAGCAGGAAATCACAGTTTCTTTCCAAGTGAAATAGGTTTTTGATGGTACATTTCTGTTGCAAGATGGATAGTAAATATTTAGGGGCAACATAATTGGATAGAATGATGACAGTTATTGGGTAGTTATTAATTGAAGATATTTGTACCACAGAAGGCCAAAAAACTAAACGTATTCTGAAGATAACTTAGAAAACATTTTATTCAAATGCCAACTCAACCTGAGTGAAACGTTTACAAAATGAGTTCTGGATAATATGATGGAAGCAATTTATGAAATCGACAATAATAATGCGAAGCAGGGTGAGAATTTAAGTTTTCCTTGAAGTACACACAGACACATGTGCATCTGTATGGAGAATAGAACATGCATGTGCATGTTTCTCCTGTTCTTATTCTCTTTCATGTACACACATCAATCGATAGGCAACTCACAGGCAATCAGACGCCATTATTTGTGAAGTTCCACTTCAGTTCACATGAGTTGATAAAGGAGGCCGCTATTGATTCAGCGGCCCTGAAGGAGAGAGCAATTTAAGCGACCGATGGGGCATAAAACAAACTGGATCACAGAAAAAGCAGAGCCACGGAGAGAGGAGAGAGGGACATGTTTTTACAGACAGAACAGTGAAAGAAGGACCATAGTGTCCTGCTTTTCAAGTGTCAGATTTCACATTTCTTCTGATACATGTAATCAGCACGGGGGTTGATGTAATTAAGGTAGAGAGATACTGCTGGCATTTGTCTCTTTTTGAGCTCCGTGACGCCAAAAGAAAAAGACTACAGCAGGGAGTGAAGGAACATAAATGGAGAGGAAGAAAATATCCACTGGAGTTAACAAACACGTCAACTCGTTGATGAATGATGTAAGTTCGCTGATGTGGGGGCTCTTCATTAATATTCATTACGCTCTGATGTACACAGCAGTCAACTGATGAGCCATTTTCAAGATAATACCAACTGGGAAAGTGTTTGTGTGTTTGAGTGAGATTAGGAGAGACAAAGAGGAAGAGCAAATAAAAAACAGAGAAAACAGAGAGTTAGAAGAAAGTGTCTAAAAGAAGACTTACTGTTCTAAACTCATCCCAAGAGTTGCTCCAGGTCCAGTAGTGGGCCTTGTATTGTCCAAGCCTCACAGCCATCAACTCATTTCCACGGTAATAGAAGATGGGCCTGCTAAGGATGACAGGGAGGGAGAAATAATACACCACTACGCAATACACACTGCTCTTTTGTTAGAAAGGGAGCTAAATTTAATGATTATTTCATTATGAATGCGGTATTTCATGTCAATATTAATTTACTGACATTTAACATGAACATGATGATACAAATGTTTCCCCAAAACTCATTTAAAGTTAAGTTAATACAACTTTAGAATACAACTTTAGAAAGGCAACATTAACTTCATAAGTCAATTTTAAGATCTGTCAATATCATACTTTAGATATCTTAAGACACTTCGTGCCCTAAAATTCAGATTATGGGATTTTAGACTTCTAAAAGGAATTTGCTCTCACTATTTTCAAACCAACATCCAGTAAAGGGCCACTAACCTTCTACCCTCCTAACATGTTCCTCGTGCATGAGGAAAGTAACACTACTCTCATATGCAAATGTGATATCGTACATAAAATCACAATCAGTCAAAGAAAAAGGCAAATCTGGTCCCAAAGTTAAGGCCATAAAACATTGCAACATTGCAGCATACATCCAAAATGTGTGTACTCACCTGTTCTGGAGTGTGTGTGAGTGGTTCAGCAGAACTGGGGTCAGGTCCAGTCCGTCCAGGGTCCGGTCATCAGGAGGACTGATACCAGCAAGGGCCAGACTGGTGGTGTACAGATCCATCACACTGGCTAGGTGGAAGCTCACCTAATAAGAAAAAGGACATTTAAAGAGTACCACCACTGCCTACTGTACAAAAAGTCAACCTACAAGGCCAGCCCTCGCTACCCTAACCCCTGTGTAACCCCAGTTTGGTCTCTTAAACATCTCTTCCCACAGGTCACAGATTCATCTCTTTCCTGCCATTGATGCATTGTACACACTGCACTATAGGAGTACCACAAGTTTGTTCTCCTCGTGAACGTAAGCACGGTAACAATGCACAGTCATGATAGGATGTTTGTACATATGTAGGGAAGGGGTTCAATTCTTTAGTCTCCTGTGTAATCTCTGCTTGCAGTTTATTATAAAACCTCCAAAATATGTCTCTTTCTAAATTAGTTTCAGGGGGAAAAAAAAAAAGGAAAAAGGGAAAGAGGAGAGGAAGTAGGGAGAGGACAAGGCCCGGGCAAGCAGGCGGCTGGAGCTGGAGCGAGCTGGTGTTTTATCTCCTTCTCCCAGTCCCAGTGAAAAGCTTTATTTTATTTATAAACTTTGAACTATTTTCAGATAAAATGCCATTTTTTCGCTGTCATCCTTGATCTTCCGTTCCATTCTCTCCTGAGCGAGCCTTAGAGGGAGACGGCACGCTCACAATCAGATAGCGCTATCAGGCCTCTGCAGCTGCACCGCTATGTGCCTCTGCGCTCCTATCGTCAACCGGCACACATACAGACTCACACACACATACACGCTCGCACACACACACACACACACACACACACACAAGCTCCTAAGCACTGAAATGAATTCCCTTTTCTTCTGTATCCACAGAACTAGCCACAGAAAGGGCTCTGCAATGCATTCCATGATCTATCTGCACATCCAGACACTCGTTCTCACACATACACACACAAACAGCAACAGATTTAGTCCTTCACTCCATTTTTCTCTTTTAAAGTTCCCCTCGCCCACATATGCGCACACTCCAGCGCATGCAGACACACACATACACACACACACACACACAAACCATTAAAGAAGACAGGACAAAAGGACACAAGAAGAAGAGAAACTGACATTTAGTTGACAATAACTGCATGACCAAAAACTAAAACTTTCAGACCAGTCTGTCAGAGGACGAGCTCATGAACCGCCATCTTTTATTTTCTTTATTAGCCTTGGCCTCTTTTGCAGTCTACACTGAACTTCATTCTTTCTTCACCCTTTGTTCTTCCCCTTTTTTGTCTGACTCATCACTCTCTATTAATGCCTCACTCTTTCTCTCATTCTTCCAGCGCTGTGACTGCTGGTGTTGGTTATCTGAGGAGGCAGTGCTTCTATCCCTGTCTCTGCCACTCTGCCTGTGTGTCTACTGTCTGATAAACACAACAAAAGGAATTGTGATGCTCTACAACACTGCGGGTCCAAAACACCCCACCCTCCTCCCCAGCTTTGTTCACTCAGCCACCACCCTCCTCATCCTGGCCCCTTGGCCCCCTTAGGCACTAGGGGAATGCTGAATCTGCACCTGCTTCACACCAGCCAGACTCCTTCATTCCAGTACACCTCCCTTCACTTACCACAAATTAAAGGTTCAGTGTGTAAGACTGCGAGGGATTTAAGGGGATGTAATTGCAGATATGGAATATAATATTCATAATTATGTTTTCATTAGTGTATAATCACCAGAAAATAACAATCGTGTTTTTCGCTACCTTACGATGAGCCGTTTATATCTAAACAGGGAGCAGGTCGCCTCCATGGAGTCTGCCGTGTTTCACTGCCATGTTTCTACAGTGACATCAGAACAGCCTTCCTCTTCTACTTTTGTTCTGTTTTATGGTGAGTTAGCAGATCTAGCGTTAAAGCACATTATGTCACCTACTATGTTTGAGTGTGGACCGGAGTTATTATTCCCTTCACTGAAAAAAAAACACAGAATGAACCAAACCCATTTTTAGCTGCCGCCATAGTGCTGATGCCACCAGATATTACACACTGAACCTTTAATATTAATCATTTGTAAGCAGCTTGTTCAATAAGCTGAGCAAAGAGTTACAGAGCTGCACTAAGTTTCATCACTCAGTTGAATCCACTGATAAAAGACTTAATGTTTCTGATAAAGTTTTATAGAATACACATCTGAGTGGTTCTTTTAATATAAGAAAAACCACCCCAAAAATATCTCCTCGTCTCAGTGCTGTTAAGATGTCTCTGTGCACACTTAACAATAAACCTGCTGAAATCCCTTTTTAACAAAGGATTCCATGGTTGTTTGTTGTCTCCAGTATTTTGTTCCACCAGATTATTGACTATAGACTGCAGATCAACAGAGATTTCAGAAGAGTGCAAAATAAAAGAGGGAGCAACCCCCTGCCTGGTCTGTCCTTTCTCCCAAGCAGCGCAGAGTGATAAATCCAGAGCGGTAGAGTACAGTAGGTCCAACAAAGCAGCTTTGTCATCACAACCCCTGAGAGCTTCAGGGAGGATCTATAGACCCTCATCCTTATAGCCACAACTGCGAACATACACACTTGCGTCACACGCAGGTGTTGTAATGTTATTTACAAATGTATCTTTTCACTGGCATATAAAGTTTCCTTTTACACATACAGCTAATCTAGCATGCATATGTTTGTAGGAATGCAGGATGAAACAATAATTACACAGACATGTTCTGCACACTACCACATGCATATGCAGAAAGACTGGTCAATTATAATGTGGCAAAGGTGCAGCAAAGCCCTGCAAACATAAAAACATCCCTGGCAGTGTGGCAGTGCCAGCTTCTTTAGCACTCCTCCTCCTTTTCTCTTTTCTACACCAGCCACCTCTTTTACTTCTTACTTGCTTCCTTCCATGCACCCCCCCCCTCACCGCCACCACCCCACCACCACCACCNNNNTGGCATATTCAGATACTGAAGTCCTCATTACGGCTCAATCCAACCTCAGCAAACACACAAACAGATTAGCCGCTTAAGACGCTCCCAATCCCCCTCTCCCTCGCTACTCTGCAGTGCTATCAGGCCCCAGCACACCCCTGTGAGATGAGCCAGGGGCAAGGCTTACTGCAGACTGCAGCCTCCGCTCGCTCCTCCACCAAATCCCTCTGCGTCACAGCCCCGTGTCACAGCTGCCCCTAATACAATTAAAAGTCATTTGCAGAACGCATAGGCTTAGAGGATCACGGTGTGGGTGGGGGGTTAAATTGGGAAGGGGGAGAGAGGAGAGAGAGAGAGAGAGAGAGAGTTGGGGCATTAATTCCAGCCAAAAATACAGTATTTGAGGAAAGAGTGTAAACGCGCCCACACGCTTAGTGGCTACAATCATACAGTTTATCTTTCCTGTTTACGGAGTTCAATCGCTCGATAGAAGTTTAATAGAGCGAAGATTAACTGCTTGCTATGCCAGTGGGTCAGAATACGCTCATGTAAAGTGGTAAATGATACACAAATTATACAAAATGCAGCCACCATTCAACAGAGAGGATTAGTGAAATAATTATTCCTTTACTCTCAACCTGCTTTTCAGTACTGTACGCTGCCTGTAGCTTTGAAGAGAACATTTCAGCTGCTGGTACCTGTTGTTGATGGGCAGATCATTAGTGACGGGAAATAAAACAACGGCTCTGCGCTCTCTCCAGCAACTCGAGATTTCTTGAACGACAGTGCTGGAATTGTTTTTGGAGGTTTTATTAGTTACGCTTAAATTAAAAAGGAGTATTCTCACTGAGCCCTCTTTTATACGTCCAGGCCACCAAGCAATGGCCGGTTCCCTCATGCCTCCTTCAAAGGTGGTCTCTTTCCCACAGAGGAAAGGTCCGTTGCTGCCACCTGAGGAATCACAAGCACATAAACACACGTATCGATCAGGCATGCATATGGGACGGAGAAAGCATCGGACGAGCAGTTTGGTGTTAAAAATGTGCTTTTGTACACACTTACTTTCAATGGGACCTGACATAACAGCAGCCCCATTGTCTGAAGTGAAGAACACAAAAGTATTGTTTTCGATATGAAGATCGCGTAGAAGTGACAATATCCGTCCAACACTGTAATCCAGCTCCATGACTGCATCTCCATACCTACAGCACATAGAGCCAATCAGAGCTTACGTGACTCGGCTTGAGCAACAGATTCATGTAGAGTTAAATACATCTCCTTTGTGTCAATAAAAGATTCGGTAAAGTAAGGTACCGGCCACGCTGGCTCTTTCCCAGAAAGAGTTTGGAGGCGTAGACCGGGGCGTGAGTGGCATCAGGTGCCCAGTAGAGGAAGAAGGGCCGCTGGGACCGATTCTGCTCAAGTATGAAGTCAAAAGCTTCCTGCAGAGGAGGGAGGTGACTGTTACAACATTGTCTCTGCAGAGGTCATGGAATAAACCTCTTTCTCACTTGATACATAGTAATTCTTTCAACGTTTTGAGTAAGGTCGACGGATTATCGGGACTGATATTCAACAGGTTTAAAATAATGTAGATTTTTTGTTTTTTAGCACCTCCTGAACACTAATGAAGTCTGATACAACAACCCTGCTGTAAATCCCACATTCTCAAAGTTCATATTGAAACTATTTTAGAGCGGTCTCCATTCAATATTTTGTTGAATGGACACCTTGCAGGAGTCACAAAATGAGACAACATTACACTAACACTAATTTAGACCTTCATAGAGTATATAACAATGAAAAGTGACATGTTCTGTAATCAAAATGTTGCCTTTTTTTATTTTACCATCGCCACATTAATACCACTAACATCAGCCTCGTAAGACTCACTAAGGGGGGCTCGGCAAATCTCTGCTTGACGGATCTATCCACTTCTGCGATGACATATTACACCTTTCAAGCATGCAGTGCGTCTCTGCATGATGCTTTTGATCCCTTTAGGACCAGAATGGGAGGGACCGACAGAGGCATTCGAGATAGTCAGTATGAGTGTGCGCAAAGTCAACCATCCACTTCTACCAGTGAAGTGGAACACACACTAATGATTAAAGGCCAAAATCTGATTTTAATTGACTGTCAACTAAATTATGTAATTACCTTTCAAAGGAAAATGTGAAGCAAATGTGTACTCTGCATTATCTGAGCCATTACTCACCTGCAAGTAGATCTGTGTGAGATTTGACTCTCCAGTCTTTTTGTTGATCTTAAATTCCTCATAGTATCTAAAAAAAAAAAAAAAACCAGAGTATGTGAAATTATATATTCCTTAGACTTTTAAATGCTTATTTAATCACCCATACAAAATACCTATTTTTCCGTGATTTGATTGTTTGGTCTCAAAATCGACCAAAAAGCACTGCACATCATATCATTAAGAGAATAAACACAGTATTCTCTCTTGCGCACTGTGTTTGGAGGATTTTTTTTTTTTTTTTTGTGAAAGACACATTTGGGAAGTCCCAGCAGAGCTAAGCAGAGGGAACAGTTATGAGGTGTTGCTGAAGCGTAGCACGGCGAGCACAGAAGCAGTGACAGGCATCTCTCTTTCTTACGCTTCACTTCTTCCAGGTGTCCTCACACACACTCAACGCAACCTGCCGTCTCTCGAGGGCGTGTGTGTCTGTGAGTATATATGTCTACGTGTGTGCGTGTCTGTCCAGGGCCCAGGTATGCTGCGCTGATTAAACCCACGGCTAAGCGAAAAACACGCCCGGATGCCAGTTCCAATGACCCTGAATACGCATATGGCTGTTTTGGGGAAAACAAATGGGCGGAAAATGGAATACATAAGCACAGCTGGTACAGGGAAGGAAGAGGAGGGAGACACTCATCTCATCCAGAGAAGCAACTAGACACTGAGTCATGGGGAAAGAAGATTTTAATAGATTTTCAGCCTCTGTTTCTGTGTCTGTGATATATATTTGCCCGTGCCTGCGCATGATACTACCTGCCAACCATCTCAGAGTTGTTGTAGACAGGGATGTTGGGTCTAAAGCTGCTGTTGTAAGGACCGAAGTGGCAGTTTGGTGCACCAAACCACCGATCAAAACCATTCTTTAGGGGCAGGTATTGAGGTCTGTGGCCAAGATGCCTGTAATGAAAAATACAATATTCTCACACTGTTTAAGGTTAGTGTAACCAAAAGACCACAGCTTGGTTTATGCATGTTTTAGACCATTACAATTTTCCCAAGAGAAACATACAGTAATCTGTTTTAGAGTAAACCACAGGATGTCATTTTTGAAAAGAAGTTTTTATAGACAATGCAGTGAAAATGTCTTTCACGAGTGAGCATTTTTAGTTGCATTACCACTGAATAAAAACTACAGGCTTTCTGGCGAATGCAGAATGATTCTCTTACAATACTGAAATGATTACAAGTACACTACTGTCCAAGTAACACAAAATTTACATAGAAAAAAAAAATGTATTTTGAAGATTTACTATAGTAATTACTCAACAGATATTGTTTTCACTAGTGTCTGTCTGTGTGTGTGTGTGTGAAAATAATAATTCACCAACAGATACATCGATCTTTATGAAACTTCGTACATATATTGACTGAGTGAATATCAATTTTCTAGCTTAAAAATGAACACAGTAGTGTCTGAAACTCATCTGAAAACCATTTTCTCTGTAAAGCTACACTGTTAAAAAAAAGTGGGGAAAAAACACCCTCTTTTCTTAATGAGGCTTTTATTGTGAAACATATAACAGGGACATGCTCTGAGTGCTGTCACTTTGTCTTAGAATTATATCTGTTTATAATTCTTGATATTTTAAAAAGTTTCCATGCTCAGTATCTAACAATAAAGGCTTATTTTAATGACTCTAAAGTCTTTTTAACTGATCTACAGGTCAGTATTTCTCTTGAACTGTCTACTGTCATGTTAATGAAATATCACGTATCCTGACTATGTTGGCTGTTAAAACAACCAGGAACCTGAAGGCGTGTGTTTGTGTTCATGCAGCTTTGTGACTGTAACACTGATTAGAGATGAATTTGATTATTTGTGTCTTTTGTCTAAGCGCAGGGTTTGCATCCCCTCTTGGATGCATTTTTCAGTACAAATCAGCATTTTAAAATTCGTATCAAGCTACGTCATTCGACTATTTGAAGCTGCTAATGTATAACGATCACCATCAAAACCACCAAAAATCACCTAAAACGTTTTAGAAACAGCAAAGATTTGATTAGGAAAAAAAAAACAAAAAAAACATACCATTTTCCAACTATCTTGCTGACATAGCCCTTTTTCTTCAGCGTCTGGGGTAACAAAATCTCATCCTTTGAGATTCCTCCCACTATCTCCTGAGGTGTGTATGCTGTAAAAAGATTAAAGTTTAGTGTGCCAAAATGTCCATGCTGTACGTCACAGGCTAAATGATGATTCTAATTATTTTCATACTGATACTTCGTTCACTAAGGATATACTGAGAGTGCCGTACCATTTCTAGCGTGGCCATTGGTGGTGTAGAAACCGTTTCTGACGGGCAGCCTCCCAGTGAGAAGTGCAGCTCTAGCTGTTGTAAAAAAATGACCGAGAAACGTTTTAGCTCCCCCGAATGTAGGGCTGGGTGATGAAATTATAAGGATAACTATTTCAATATAAATGTCATTATTGCTTTGTTTTTTGCCTTTTGAGGTTTATTTTATTTGCACCTTCAAATAAAACAGTTACAAAATGTGTTGATGTTTTACTCAAGTTTACACTCGAATATTTTAATGTTCAAATTTGAAGTTGTCGTTGAAATGTTCTGCCTTTTGGCAAGTGTTTGTCACGTTCTGA
>JAPQRN010000018.1:22917363-22929053 GCA_037367275.1 Coranthus polyacanthus
GACGGACGGGGTGGGGGGGGGGCAAGGAGCAAATCAACATCATATCAGGGTAATAATAACACACATACAGTAAATGCTAGACACAGATGCAGGGGGACTTTGCAGCTTATTGAAGTATGTATCATGTCACAGATGGTTTCAAATGAAAATAGTGATGCAGTATATCCATTCGCTGATGAATAAAAAAAAAGCAGCATAAGCAGAATTTTCATTATTGCAATGCCGCTTACAGCAAAACAAAAACACCTTACTTTACGAGTTTGGTCCACTTTTTTAAGAGGCCATCTGTGTAGTTTTTAGGGTAATCAGTATACCATTCGCTTAAGCGTGTCTGCTAAAAAGCTTCAGAAAATACATGACGTAAATGTGTTAACCTGTTAGGGGTTACCATAGTATGTGGGAAGGCTAAAAAAACCAAAAAAACAACTCTTTTTGACTGGAAAAAGGTTTGCCCTCAGATCTTCAGCTTATGCTCAAACTTTACAAATAGGAATAATCAGTAAAAACAAAGCAACATTCAAACGACTGGGTGTCAAAACTAGCTTTGAGGTTAGCTTTACTGTAGCTTAACACTGGTGTTCATCATTTAAATCTACAGTAAATGTAGTTAATGGATTTCCTGCACCTGGATGAAACAAACATGACTAACCACACACACACACACACACACACAGACACACACACACACAGATAGATGAGGACCAAGAGGGAGGCTCACTACTGTGCCACTTTACCCCAAAGGATGGTAATGTTCCACACTGAATTATTGACAAATCAAGGACAGGCGTAAATTTGGTGCATAATTTGAAACACAGCCCCCATTTTTTTCCTCTTTAATGACAAACTATATGGACTTGGGCTTTTATGTCAATAGCAGTCTACAATGCACATGGCTGAGTCCTGTTCTGCAGGATGCAAACTGACCTGGGGTGGATGAAGCAGTACAAAGATTGAACCCTTTTATACAATCTGTGGGAATGTATGTCAAAGGCTCTCTTTTGTAAACAAGATTCGTAAGGTTATCGACCTATGGCCTAAATGCAGAGATGTTTTTGAAAGTGTCCACCCTTAATCTGTTTTCATCCACGTTCAGCTACATGCACTGTCGTCCTGTAAAGAGCCATATTACCTCTGTTACCAACAGTCTCCTCCACCCAGGGTCAACATTTTTGATTTCAGTGAAAATTGAGTGTTTAACTTGGAAAAAAAAAAAAAAATCGATAAATTTGAGAAACAAATGTACTGTGAAAAAAAATCATATTCTGGACATTAATCTTTAAAGGTTTCTGTTATTTGGCAAACACATTTTTGGACCTCTTTAAATACTATGTACATTCACATTAAGTTACTGATGTTACTTTAAATATATTTATATGTATCTATATTATATGACACCCTATGGGCAGTTGCTGAGGTTCCATTCAGTAGCTGAATTCTCTTCATATTGCACCTCCGTCCTCTCACTGTCTTACAATGCGAGCAGTACAAAATATTCTACAAGAGGGGTTTCATCTCATTAATATAGATACAACAAATCAAACAATAAGTACAATGTGGGGCTTCATCTCAAAAAAAAAGAGTGTCCTTACTCTGACTTCACTGCTCAGCCCAAACTTAAAGGAGGAAAATGAAAGGTAACAGAACCAAAACAAAGTCCATCTTTCTGGATATACACAAGGGCAGCACATGTGGACATCAGCGACAAGAGACATTATTGAAAAATGAAAAGAGGAACAATATCTACAAGCAGGTTCGATCCCTTCCCACGTGACTGCTCTGAGGCTCTGTCCAAAGCAGGCCGGGGTTTAGGGGCAGACTTGAGTCAAGTAGTCAGGGAAGAGCGTTTGAAGGGAGGTGTGGGGTGAGGGGAGGTAGAAAGAGAAAGGAGAACCAAGTCTACACCGCCCTTCACTAGGCTCTTTAATCTGTTCATCATGCTTTGGAAAAGGAGGGAGTGAATGTAAAGGTAACAGCAATTCGTTGAAATATCTCCTTGTGATGGAGCTTTAAAAAAACAACTTACAAACAAATTTTTTTTTTTTCTTATGTATCCGTAGTTTGCAATGCGTTCCTGGACAAGCTTGTTTTGAGGTTTTTGGCAGCTCCATGAATGTTATCGTCATCTCCTTTGAGGCTGTGTAGCTTTTACTTTCCACTTTTTTTTTTTTTTTTTTTGTTTTTGTTTTTTTTTTTACTCTGTCCTCTCTGTTACCATTCACTAAAATCACACTGTGGCAGGGTTTCCATCCATTCCATTAAGTCTTTCTTGTAGGCAAGTTCACAGCATCGTCCATATTCACAGTCTGGGCCATCACTGAGGAATCGCTGTGGTTTTTGTCCAGACTGCAGGAGGCAGCTGCAGGTCACAGTTTTTGTCTGACTATCTCTGGGTCCTGTTTGCAGCTTCTTTGCAGCCATTTCCTCTCAGGGCTGGCTTATCTGCTGAGGAGGTGATGTTGCTTTGCGTTTGGTTATGAGTGCTTCTCCTTATCGCTTACTTACTCACTTTGGCAGTGTAATACAAAGGTTTGGATCAGGTTATTTTCATCTTTGAATTCATTTGGGTTCACATGGTGCAGAGAGGTGAGTCCGGTGTAGATTTTCTTGGCTCGCTAGCAAGGTAGTTAGCAGTTTAAAATTTATTTAGTTTCATATCATTATTATCATCATCAGCATCATCATCATCATCATCACTATTATTCTTTATTTAGAATATTTGGACTTTTCTTTATTTCCCTTAAAGCCAGAAAGAAATATTTAATAAATACTAAGCTGTGTTTCTGAGGAATGAATCGCATCACAGGTTTTTTTTTCCCCTTCCCTCATTCATTTGAAAAAAAAAAGGTATTATGTCTCTTGCCTGTCTCTATTAGGACATGTAAAAAAAAAAGTGCCACATCAGTGAACTGTTTGGACTGGTAGTGCACATCTCAGGGCAGGGTACAGTTCTCTCATTGGTGCTAAATTAAAGGGAAATCCTACCCCGGTGCTTATGTGTCTGGTCATCTCCCGATCAGTGTTGCTTTACCACAGCCCTTGTCTTGTGTCCTTAGGTGGACCATACTGATATTATTGAGAGTATGTCTTCAAGTCATGCTCTTGACAAACACATCTGATATGTTTCTGTTACTGAACACAGAGATAGGAGATGCTTTTCATGCTTTACATTACACTGAGCCCCAGGGTGGAATCTTTAAATTGGTGGCTGTGGATATGAAAAGAGAAAAGCAGAAAATGCATTTTGATCTTATTGTAATGAGTTGAGAAAACAAGTCCGTCATCAGGTAGTGAGACGAGTCTCAGAAGAGCTTATGCTGAGAGGGAAACAAGGATTGACATAAAGGAAGAGGAAAGGGAGCGGTGTGCGATGAAGATTCCTCAGTTTGGTTTTGTGTGGAGTGTGGGCACTGTCGCATCAGTATGCAGAAAAGTTCAGGGGTCAGACGTCAGCGAGAGGTGGCATCCAGTAGCGCGGGGGTGGCTGGAGTTGTGGAGCGAGAGGCACTGCTGGAACTGCTCTCCTTGGGGCTCGCAGAAACACTTCCACTTCCACTGCCCGCCCCTCCTGCAATACTGCTCTGACCTGCCAGGGACAGGGCTCCTGGAGGAGTGCTCTCTGAGTGGGTGGGAGGCGCACTGGAGGATGCTGAAGAGGTGGAAGAGGAGGAGGGGGTGCCCAGAGGGACGCTGCTGCCCCCCGGAAGCCCCTGTAGGCCTTGGCCGCAGACGTGGTGGTGCTTCTCCCAGTCTTTGTGTTGGCAGAAGGAGCCACAGTAGCGAGCCGTGTTGCAGCCGCTGCACGTCTCGCTGGCTTTCCTACCACAGTTCCAGCAGCTCTGGTGAGACAGTGGGAAAAGAGTGGGTTGATAAAAATAAGTTTCCTTTTTGTCTCAGCTGATGTGCCTCTAAATATGCAACAATGTTTACTCCTTTGGAACAAATTTATTCTGTTACTTTCTGTATAGGGATTTTGTATCAAGTCTTGGTTCAAGGCCACTGGTTTGTGTTGCCAGCAGGTGGTGGTCAACTGCTCTGTAATAGTCTGGCACTCTGCTCCGGCCACCTGGGTCCGGCTGCCATATTTACAGAGACAACTGGACTGATTCTGCTTTAACAACACTGTATAGAGCTGCACTAGGGCTGTGTGATACGACCAAAACCTCATATACTGATATAGGTCTTTTCATAGATTCATACTGTGATATAGCACATTTTCTGTAAATTCAGTGAATAAATAGTTTATATAAAAATGCATGGATTTGCATGCATTTGTTTTTACATTTTTTTTATTATATGCTTGACAAATAAAAAAATATTGATTATTTTTCAACAATTAAGCATATAAAACAATAAAAAAAAAACAGATAACACTTTTTAATTAGTTGCAAAAATAAATATAGGCCTAAAATGTGAATATGGGCCTAACATGAATAGTGGTATATAAAAGACCAAATATAGACAATTTTTAAGTTTCAACTGTAACACTAAATTAAGGTTCACAATATAAATAAATAAAATATAACACTCCCTGCAGCGTGGAAGACCCATCCAATGACAAAAATAAAGTTTGTAATTTGCGACACAACAAAATAAACAATAAAGCATTGTTTGAAATGATGCAAAAATATGAATGACATTTTTCTACTGTCACGCGGTATACTGTATATGATCATATTACACCGCGCTAAGCTGCACCAAACCAGGATCAGCCAGCTGATCCACGATAAAACGGCTGCACAGTAAAGGGCAAGTTAGAGGGGGCAAAGTGAGGGGCGAGGGAGCGAAACAGAGTCAAAGGGGACTGAAGAAAGATATGGGTAAGGCGTTTATGATACTCACTTCACTGGAGTCCTCCTGCTGGTTAATGACGGTTAGTGCATCCTCAGAGGCTTGCCTCTTGGCCTCAGCCAGTGCCCTCTCCATTTTAGAGCGCTCAGCTGATATCATCTCATGAGCTTTTCTTTCAGCGTCTGACACTGCCTTCTGCAGCTCTGACATCGCCTGTCGCTTCACCTCGTTCACTGCCTCTTCTGAGAGAGAGAGAGAGAGAGAGAGGCGTTAGTCCCTCAGACCACTGTCCCATCGTGTGAACTCTTTCATCCTTTATTGAGGCTTTTTAAGCTGCCATCTTGTTGCATCTCAGCAAACAGATGTACAGCATGCAAGATTTAAAACTTTCTGCCAGAAAATGGAAACAGCCAGACTTCAGTAATTAATTCAAACACGTCTGGTCACAATAATTTCCTGTGCCGTCAACAGCAGATGTCCCAAAAATTTTGTCACCAACTTGGCTGTTCATCTAACATTCTGGGATTCCCTGTTTGTGTTGACTGTTGTCTTGTCATCGGAATAGTTTTGACAGAAATTGTAAGACAGAGCGTAGAACCAAGAGCCCAGTGGTGGGGATGTATATCTCCACTGCAGAGATTTGTATGATATAGATTTTATTGTGGGGCCTTTTTGTTTTTCCAGCATAAGCACAAACGGTATGAGTGAGGAGGCTGGGTTTTTTACAACAGGCAGGTGTGTAGACTCCTTTCCAGATGGCAGTTTAAAATAGAAACGTCCCGCAGTCCCTTCGCAGTATGAGGCAGGAGTGATTACATTTTGCCATCTTTCATTATTGGCCTCACAGTGAACAACAAATGTACAGTACATGATTTCTCATAGGGTTGTGTACACCTGAGAAATAGGTCGCCAAATATACACTATTTATTAATCAAATGCTGAGATCATATGCCATTATCACAAGATATGAAATCTTCTAAAATGAAATTCCCTTCTGACGACAAGGACAGCAACAATTTTAAAGATTAAATGATTTGTCTCTCTTCTTCTCCACCTCCTCCAGATGTGCTAAATAGATGCACAAACACACACTAAGACAAAAAATACACACAAGTGGTTCTCCAGGTGTATTTGGTCTACGAGGAGGTGAGACTGTTTTCTTTACTGCTTGCTGGTTTGAGTCAGTGTTTATTAAAGAGGAAACTCATTAATAACTTTTCCTCACAGCTCCACTCCAGTTGTTTTAAACTGCTTTGCAAAAAGGCAGCGGGTGAATCTTTATCCACACATTGCTGGGCTTGTGCACACGATTGCGTGTGCATGTACTGTCTGTCTGCATGTCTCCACTTGATTCTTATGCTCATACCCTGCTAAAAAATGTTGGTATTCTGTCAATCCTATCAACACTACATACAGTCACACTCACAAAACTCATTGCTTGCCTTCATCCTATCTTTACCTTTATCCTTCATTTCATTCCCCCCCTCTCCTTTCTTATTTGTGTACCCCTCCTCCTCTTTCTTCACTATCTGCATTATCCCGAGCTTCTCAATTATCTGGCCTAATGCATACACCACTAAGATTACTTTGCAAATTTAATTAATTCTTATCAAGGAGACTGCATAGCAGATGCTGGGGCAATTAGCACTTAATGGAAAACACAGGGGCAGCAATATTAACGTTTTAATTCTGCAGGGATTTGGCAAGTCCCTGAGACATGTTATTTCTGTCCATTTTTTTAACACCTCAGATCTTATTTTTCAAAAGTGCTGCGGTCTGTCAACCTGAACCAGACCAGAGAATATGTGTCTGGCTTTAATTAAAAGCAAGAGGCGCCGCAGCTACATCAGGTAGACTACCTGGCTTCTGAGATAGAGGTGACACATACTCTCTTCTCACTCTCTCACACACACACACACACATATTAGAGGTGAGATGCTGGCAGTGAGACATGTTACTCACCCTGCTTGTTTTGGAGGTGCTTTAGTGCTGGGGAGAGCGGGATGCTTGTAGTACCTGTATGAAAAACAACTGCAATTAAAAGAGCTTTTTCTGCTGGTGAAAATGCAGCACAGTGTTTTGCCGACAGCAGCAGCATCTTTCCTCCACAGGGTATTAGAGTATGACTGCAACATAATAGTGCTGGGACTGGGGTGGAACAAGGGCTGAGCCACATGACTCCTGGGATGGGCTCTATCTAACATGCAGCACACAAGAAGGCCCAGGCAAGGCAACACTCTCACCGACCCATTCGTCAGAATAAAATGTTTCTGTTGTATGTTTCTGCAAGCCACAGATACATATATTCTCGTCGTTTCTGAACCAAAAAATACGTTTCGTATCAACATTTTGCCGTTTTGGCTATAATACCAACGATATAAATGATGTTCACATGTAACTAAACTGCTTTATTTTGACTTTATTTTACTTTATTTTGACAAAGAATTTAAATGTTGTTAATTAACGTAATAATTTCCAAGTGGCAAAAATGATCATGAAATTTCCCTTGTTTTTAGCTGATTGTGACGACAGCTTTATTAAGCTTTGCGTGGTTAGGTTTACGTACTGACAACACTTGGTTAGTTTTAGATACAAAACAAGGCTTGGTTTAATACAGAAAATATCTGGAAAGATGTGATGAAAAAAAATGACTCTTAATGTCCTTAAACCAAACCACGATCTCTTCCTAACCTCATTGTCTAATCCTAAAAACCTACAGGAGTTGGGATGCACTCTCCACTGTCTGGTGGCAAAGTCCTGGATTTTGAAAATCTCGATTTTGAGGATCCTTAATTGATAAATTATATTGAGATTATATATATATGTATATATCTGTGGTTTGCAGAAACTTACAATAACAATATTTTATTCCGGAGAGTGGGTCGCTCTCACCTGCTCCTCCTCAGCTACAAACTGAGCCAAAATATTAATTCAGGATTTTCTTCAGTGCCTAAACATCTCTATTTGATTTAGTTCAAGAACAGGTTTGTGTACATTGCACGAGGCCAGAAAACAACCAATAAAAAGGAGATGCAGAGCCTTGAGAGTGTTTGTCAGGACATTGGAGACCAGTTAAACTTCAACCTGTGCTGCGCTGCTGCGGCCTGCCTTGGGCCAGGTGACTGCATTTTCACTGCAGCTTTAACTGCAGTGGCCTTTCATAGTGGTGACAGATGGAGGGCATTTAGCCCTAATGACACAGAGGGCCGCCAATCCTCTGGCCTTATGGACCTATGGCTGTAAGGCCTCTGAACTATCTTTCTCAGTACTTAGTGAGGGCCATGAAGACCAATGATGGTGACTGTGTTTATGTGTGTGTGTGTGCGCTTTGTTAGTCTGTGTGAGGTGTCTGTGTGAAGACAATACAAAGAAGGGCTCGGCTTGGCTCTTACCAGCTTTCCTCCAGATTTCTTCGGGCAGGTATCCTGAGGGAGGCCTGTGCAAGAAGTCTCTGTGGATTTCTGAAACACACAAGCAGACACACACACTCAGTCTCAAATACACACACACACAGTGACAGACACACTCAAACAACCAAAACAACAACCCTTTGTTTCCAGTTTCAGTTTTCTATTTTTGGGACCAATGCGTATGATTTATGTTTGTGTCAACATTAGTAAATAAGCTGTCATCACCTTTTTCATATTGAATGGGAATTTGGGTGGTGGAATTGAAGTGATTATGTATGAGCATACTGGTAGCACAAGGGTGCAATCAGGCAGTTAAAGATCCAGGATGTTGCAACTACATTTTTTTTTTACCTCAGAGTTTGAGCTAAAACTAGTACATCTGCAGAAACACATCTTCTTCAAAGTGACTTTATGTTTCTAAATTCATATTCTATGTCATTTTTGTCCCCCTACCTTGCTATAAGTGTTTTGCTTTGTGTTTGTCTACCTGTCTGTCTGCCTGTCTGCCTTTCAGCAGCCGAGGAAGTTCCTATGGGCAGTGACTCGCTGCTGCTAGCTGTGTTGGAGGAGGAGTTGTGGTGAGGAGTAGGAGGAGGAAGAGGAGGAGGAGGAGGAGGAAGGCAGTGCTGTCCGTTGCTCCCACCTTTTTTCATCTCCTCAACGTCACTGTATCGCCGAATCCAGTGATTCATCTCCTCCCGGTCGGCCTCCTGGCAGCGGCGCAGCACCGTCAGAGAGCGGCGCGTCTTCTCCACCATGTCCATGATGCAGTTCAGGAGCTGCAATGGGACAGGATCAGGAGTTAGTTAAACTCATCAGACATCATGAAAAGCAGAGTGGATGAGACTAGTCCCTTTATGTAAAGCCTACCTCCCACACTAACCCTCAGGTTGCCTGAGAGCATAAACAAAACTGAAGGCTTATTGCCTACACAAAATTTTCAGCTGTAGCAGAATTTTTTAAATAATCAAAGCATGACAATCCATTATAAAACTCCACAGGTACTACAAAGTCTGTTCAAAAGAAAACAGTTAACCTTTATGTAACCATACAAACTGTATTTAAAACCACCTAGCAGAGATGTGTATGTCTTTGACTGTCTGCTTCTGTCTGCTTATCGGTTCATGGTTTGTGTGCTTGTCAGTGATTTTCAATGTCTGAGAGCATTACAACAATGATAATGTAACAGCTGGCCTGCTGATGAAAAAGTTGAGCCAATTCCTTCCACCCCTCTGCTCTGTTCCCTGCCAACTCAACAGATTTCCTCTCTTTTCTCTCCCTGTTGTAAACAGTGTCACTGTTTTCCACAGTGCCCAGTGTTTCCATCCCATCCCGGTCTCTAAATGGGTTTAGCATGGTTGACATTCAATCCATATCGTTATTCCCATTCCTCTTTCTTCTCTGTCTTTCCTTCTTTGTGTCTCTGCCTCTTTTCCTCTGTCTCTCCGCCCCCTCCCTTCCCCCTGAGTTAGCTATATTTATTTCAGTGAAGTGTTTCTAATTTGGCAGGGGTCCAGGCCTGGCCGGTTCTCTCCATGACTGCAGCTCTTTTCTCAGCTGCTCTCCCCAGCTGGAGCTACTCTCTGCTGGGTCCTGAGCTCCATCTGGGGCCCTGTTTCTGTGTGTGTGTGTGTGTGTGTGTGTGTGTGTGTGTGTGCATGAATGTGTGTCTAGTGTTCATGATGTTGTCTTCATGGAGTTGGGTGCCAGAAAGCCAGATAGGTGTTTGTCTGTTGTTAATTCACCACTCTGACACAGACCTCTTAAGGTCAGCTGTTCATCAACTGCTAACTCAGCTGGGACTGAGTCTCTTCTGTCTGTCAACAGTCCCCGTCCCTGTCGTCTGTGTGCCATCTTTAGCTCTAAAACTAACTTAACCTACTACCCACTGACCCCTTTTTTGCTTTGTTATTTTTCATGAATAAAACAAAGAGGAGAGTGACATTAAAAACACTGATGCATACATTATCAAGGTGCTTCCATTCCTCTGCCCACTCTCGATCTGTAAGACGGTGGTCAATCACCTCCTCTTGGCGGGCTCCATGCACAGCTGCAACAAAGGCACATAGGACAGGGTCTCTGTTAGACTCAGCACATATGCACACATCATATACTCTATTACTTACACTTGGCTAGTCCAAGTCGGGAGTGTTTCACAAGGGAAAACGTGTAGTTATTTTAAACCAAATAAAGCCATATTTTAAAGTCCCTACGTAAAACATACTTTTATCAGAGAGCCTTTCCTGATTTTACTTGAATTTGAATTTCCTTGAACTGTCTTTAATCTCCTTTTATTGGGTTTGTATAGAACAAATAGTTTTCTTTATCTGTTTTATTGTTGCCTTTGTGAAGCACTCTGAAACTTGAATTTTGAAAAGGGCTCTATAAACAAAGATTATTATTAATATTACTGTCATTATTGCTGTTCATATGTCATGTTTTATTTTTTGTTGTAATGTTGTATTTTCTTGTATTATATTTAGATCTTTTTTTCTGTACATGTACTTTTGTATTTTGAAATTAGGCACACCAGTTTAATGAAATGTGCTATTTAACTAAAGTGGCCTTGTCTTGTAACAGGTTGAATAGCAGCACCGATAAAGTCTATCTAGATTAAATGTAACCAAAACACTCCATGCTGTATAAGAAAGGTCAATAGAGCTTTAATGCCATGCATCATAAAAGCCACAAAAGAACATTTTTAACAAGCTAAGTTAAAATTTCATTTCATAACTGGCAGCAGGCTCTTACGTCGCATACTACAGCCTCAATTCCAGTCAGTGGGACAATTTGTCAAAGAAGTAATTTCTTTCCTTTTGGGAAAGCAGAAGGAAGGCATATATGGTTGCCACAGTTGTAGCACATAGGCATGTATGGCTGTGGGCTTATTATAGACACACTGCCATAAGGATTATCACACTGGACTGACAACTGGCCTTTGTTCTCTTCATACACCCCACTTACATGCACAAGTCCATGCGGTCTTTTACTTGACTCTGTAACTGGACAATGTGACTATACTGCAGGTCTTGCAATTTGTGATTGCTTTGAATGCTGAGCAGCTGTTCTACCTGTCTGTCTGTGCCTGTCTCGGGCGTCACGGTGTTCATTATGTCTGTAAACGTCTCTGTATTGGTGTGCCAGGGCCATGTCCTCTAAGCGGTAGTGCTGGGGACCCACTTGGGGGTTAGGAGGGTGGGGCAGGCCGTTGGGAGGGTGCGTAGGGAGACCGTTGGGAGGTGGGTGAGCAGGAAGGCCTGTGCTCGGGCTGAAGCGTTGACTTGGGCTGATGGTACAGGGCCTCTTAGCCAGGTGCTCTGCATGTAAGCCATCTCTCTCAGAGCTGTCTTTGGTCCTGCAGAGGAGGACAGGGAAGTTGGTTACAACATGATTGAATTTTTAAATAAAATTACACATAGACAAGGATTTGATAAAACCTGTTGTAGCAGATAATGTCAGGCCCAAACAGCAGGATCGTTATAATGTCAAAAA
>JAPQRN010000018.1:22930729-22948629 GCA_037367275.1 Coranthus polyacanthus
TCAAAGGCGAATAAATGTAATGCTGCCACATGTAGATGGTGTGTCCTAGTGTGTGTGTGTGTGTGTGTGTGTGTGTGTGTGTGTGTGTGTGTGTGTGTGTGTGTGTGTGCTCATACTTGGTTATCCATGTGTATATTTTGTGCATGTGACTGTACACATCCCTGGCTCTAGTATCTGACAAATCAGAGGAACAGCTGGCACACTGTAGTCCCTGCCCTAGCCTGAACCCCCTCCCCACTAAACCGAGCCCGCCTGCTGGGTATAAACCAGAGGTCGGGAGGCGGAGGTGTGCGGATTACAGTGAGATTGCGCGTTCAGCTCCAACCCCAGTCCCATCCAACCCACCACACTCTGTTCAGGATGTGCTCAGTGTTAGGGTCAGCACATCACCATCTGGACACATCCCTGACATATGGACAGCTGCTGGGAGCCTGCAGGTCAGGCAGTCAGAGAGAGCAGAGGGAGGGAGCAAGTGAGAGGTGAAGAAGTGCGACGAAAAGAAGGAGTGATAGGAACGGAATGAAAGAACAGGAATAGAAAGAAAAGGAGATGCCACCGCAGTCAACCTCATTACCCATACCGACTGACCGTGTATCACTATTTATTTTATTATACTTATTGTCACAAAAGGAAATCTGCTTAGTTTTATCCATTCATTTAAAATTAAAACTTTCATTTAAGTTTTTACTCCACTGTACGTCATTTATGTCTAATGTACATTGTGTAATGTCTGTACTAGCAACCTCCATAATTGTCCCTTGGGGATCATTAAAGTTTTTTCTGATCCTGAAATTTGAAGCGCTGTGTCGTCTTCTAAGCCGGTTGAATAAAACATAGTGTTGGTCTACTTTCTTCCATCCTCTCTTCTCTGCCTCTCTCTTTCTTTTCCTATTATGCATTTGTCTCATCCCTCCCTCCCAGACAGCTGGCAGAGCCAGTCTGGCATCAGACTTCCGCCTCCCGCAAACAGGATTTATAGCCTCCCCTTGTCACTTGGCATTCCGAAATATCCAGAAATAATTCATTTATAGCACTGTATGTGTGAGCATTGCCCAATGTATGTGTGTCCCTGAAGTCTGTGTCTAAGTGTTTGCTTGTGTTTAAGAGGAGAGATGCTACCTGTCAGGGGTCCTTCTCTTGCCATGCTCATTCATCTCCAGCATTATCTCAGAGGAGTCAAGGGGCGAGCTGGCATTGGCGTCCAGGAGAAGTTGCTCGTGTTGGGCCAGATACTGAGCTGGAGTTTGTTTGGCCAATCTTGCACAATGGAGTAACTCCCTCTGAAGCAGGGGCAGGTTTGCCTGCAGCGATAAAGAGAGGAAAAGAGACAGCGCTGGATTAGGAATGAAATAAGTTGTTGTAGAAAGGATATAGATTTATCGAACTGATGTAGATGTAGGGAACAGCGTTAAGTGGACAAGAATTGAGCTAGAAACCTATGGTGGAACAATAAATAGATAGGGTGAGAGTGAAATAATGCCAGATTAGGGTGAGAAAAAAAGAAAGTGATAGATGAAGAGACAAGATGAGATAAGACAGGTCCCTTGACACATTCCTCTGCCATGTGTCTCTCTCTCTCCAGGGCGTGCTGATTTGTGTATTATGTGTGTATGTGTGTGTGTAAAAGTGTGTGTAACAGTGCTGTCAAATAGCTCTCTCAGACCTGTCTGGTTGATAAAACACAGCAATTGCTGCAATGTCCCAGATGTGGAGGATCACTGCACGCCAGGAGGTCTAACTCTCTCACACACACATACACACACCACTTTCCTGGACATTTACAAGCATATCCTACCAGGGTCTATATTCAGTGTGACATGATCACGCCTAAAGGTTTCCATTCAAGACAGCATTTGCCTCCCCGTATCTCTATAAGCCCATGTTTGTGGACACATAAAAGCAAGGAGCACATAGAAAAGGAAAAACCCATCCAGAATTCATACACAGTGAGTCAGGTAATATACAGCCAAGCTACACTTGCATGCATACACACAGCCACGAACAAAGGCCATCTAGACAGAAGCAGTAAGGTGTGTTCTTGTCAACTGAAGTGATCAGGCCTGACTTATCTTGCATGAAATCTATTTACAGGCATTTACCTTCAGGAAGGGAATGACGAAAGGCCTCAGAGGGAAGTTGGTGGCCTCATGAAGTTTAGAGTGAAACTCTTCGATGGTGAGAGTGGAGTTCTGCCGCAAGAGAAGACGATAAAGGAGAGCGTCACAAAGAGTTCACACACAGGTCACCGAAATTGAACTCTCACAAATGAACTGCTTTACACTAATGTAGAGCAGACGTGGGAAGTAATGAAGTCCAAGTAATTTGTTACTGTACTTATTTTGTGTATCTGTTATTTACCTGCATATTTAATTTTTCTGATAACTTTTTACTTTTATCCTGTACATTTAATACAAATATACAAATATTTTCTACTCCTTACATTTTCTAAACAAGCTCACTACTTTAGTTTTATTGAATTTGAGGGGAATTCTTGATTCTTTTTATTTTGCATCCTTCCCACCGTTCTTCCCAACATGAAGATCAATTTCAACCCATATGAATGGGACAGTAAGATATAAAAAGATGATACCCCACAGGCATCCATCAGTACATGTCGCGCAGGACAAATGGAACAAGACGAGACGAGACAAGAAAGGAAGACGGGACATCAGTAAAAAAAAGAGTCTTAATGTTTTGGGTTCTGTTGCTGACATTGATTGGCAGCATGTTTGAAGTTAGAATGGTTTAAGAGTCTTTGCATAATATTAATATGACATAATATTCAGTTAGCTGTGCACAGAAACAGCTGGTACAAACCTTGAAATGGTTATGTTTTATGAGACATTTCATCGTAAAACATTTCATTTTTAAGTTTTTACTCTGGGTAAAACATTAAAAAAAGAGTAAAAAAGTTGAATCGATACTTTTACCAGTCTTTTGTTTTGCATAAGCATCTCTACTATGTGTGTACTTTTGCCACCTCTGATGTACAGTGACTCAGTAACTCATTAGAATATATCCACAAACATACAACTACAACTTACCACCAGCCCCAACACAAGACTGCGCACCCTCTCTCCAATCTCAGGTGATATATCGTTCCCAAACTGCTGCAGTGTGGTCAGGAAGCGCTTCAGTTTGCAAAGTTGCCGGGCACCGCACGCTGGTGGCAGCTGCTGATTGGACAGTGAAGCTGTCGAGGACATGGCTGGCCCGTTACTGAATCCGTTAGGAGTTGATGGAGCACCGTTCAGTGATGTAGGAGAGTGGCTGCTCCCGTTCAGCACTGCAAACCAACAGAAATTAAGAAGACACGGTGTTAATCATGAGTTCTCAGAGAGGGCTGAAGGGACATCTGACAAATCTGGGGGAACGATGAGGACAGAGACTCATCCCATTGGTATATGTGTGTGCAGTCTACATTAATTACAAGCAAATCACACAATAGACTCAAATTTTGCACCGCATTGACAATACAGGATACAGAAGGTGACTTCATAGGTGCACTTTAATGCTAGTTTGACTGAAGGCTGCGAATGTGGGTTTGCACTACCTCCAGCTGTCACACAAGTGGTACCATTTGACCACCTCCCCCAGTATCTCTCCCCTGTATCAGTCTATTTCACCCTACTCCTCACCCTCACTCTCTCACTCACTAGGACACAACTATAAGAGGAACTTGTTAAAGAGGTGCCAAAAATAGTCCTTTGGCCTGTGTTACTTTTATTCCAATAGCAGGTGTGCAGCTAAATCTGGTGCTGCACATGTCCACCAGCTGAAAGTAGATTTGCAGCTTTAAGGTTCAGAATAGTCACAGCATTCATACACATATATAATCACTCACATATTCGTCTTAATGTGGGCACAAACAAATACACACAGCTCACACGTAAATATTTTGATTTTTTTTTTTTTTTTTGCTTGCATCTGTGCCAGCTGACACAAATACATGCAGACAAGACTCTTTTAAACTATGATTAGCAAAAATTTTACAAAGACTCTGTCCAAATGTTCTGCCGTGTCACCTATCACTGGCCTATTTTTTTAGGCATTTATATGGATCATATAAATTTTGAATCAGTAATGATGGAAAAATGTAACAAGATTTTCTCCGCAATTAAACGGATACAGTTGCCTTTGTATGAAATGTCGGCGCCTGTAATAAAATAAAAGGATTTCATTATAACGGCATATGCAAGCACTTACGCTGAGTATGGCATCTAGACTATAATTTTATTACCGCTATAGCTTTTCAAAATGTATTTACAGTTCTCCACAGTAAGTCACTCTGTGGACTGTAACGCTATATTTCTGTACTTGAAAACAGGACTATATACAGTTTAGCTGTTTGAGTCTAGCCTAGTTCCTGTGGTTCTTCTCAAACATGCTAGTTGCTCTAATCTGTGGGCAGAGGGCCTGAACACATATGGACTAACCCATGTGATCCCAACAGGCAGCACTTGTGTTCTGGTTTTAGATAGGGAGAGGTGCAAGGAGAGAACTGCTCTGCCGACCACCCGCCACAACAGGTGAAACAACACGGCCTGTCATTGCTATATAGGGAAGAAAGTAGTCTACACACCACAACGCAACCCTGGCAGATCTCCCCTGTACCACCACCTCCCTAACCAGCTGGTAAACAACACAGACACACATGCACACACACAATGCCACAGCCGCACTTGCACATGCGCTTAACAACACTTGTCCCACCAGCAAGGGCATTCTGCACCGCAAAAGACACAGAGAGATGCCGGCTGAGGCACACACCTGACACACAAGTGACTTCAACACTTGTTCACCACAACAGGGAAGAAATGCATATTTGGAATTTCAGTCCTTTTATGCAAGTACTGAGTCGACACTTGATCTAAGGGGGAGAGATACTCTGTATACCCTGTTGTGTGGCTATGTACTTGGATGTACATATAACATTAATTGCATTGTGTAGCTGTGTTAAATGGACACTGAAAAACATTTACTCAGATTTGCTTTTGAGTGAAATACATAGCTACTTGAACCCGGACGTCCAATCCCCATTTAACATAAATATGTAAATATGCTTATTTAAGTATGAATGCATTTAAACATATAGAAAAGAGTCTGAAAAGTTGATTTGTATAAATCTGGTGGCTGTCTCAAATGCTCACTGGATCAGTAGTCTAGCACACCTACACGCTCACTGTTTTCTCACACCTACCTGGTTTACTGCCTGCTAATGATGCTTCAGCCTCAGCACAAAAGATCATCTTCAAGTAAACAAAACATATATCTTACAGCATTTAAGCTAAACAGATGTGGATCATGTACAGTGACTACTGGTTATACTAATAATACATGCACAAGTATTTTACTGAACGATTTTGAATTAAAGTGACTTCAACTTTAGAAAATAGTTACAAAATATAAAGTGTCCTTACTTGATTTACTGGTGGTAGGGGTGAATGAAGCGTTGCGATTGGCTGCTTGGCTAACAGCCGGGGGTGGAGGAGGCATGGTGGGTGGGGTGGACCTGGGCTGGGTTTTTACATCCGCAGGTGAATCTGGCATTGTTCCAACCTTATGCACTCTGCTACCTGGAAGGAGAAGACAGACAGAACAGACATCAAAATAAAGCTCCAGCATAAAAAGAAAAAAAAAAATCCTTTCAAATACTTTCAAAGTGGAGACAGCTGGTTAAGGGAAAGAACATTTTAACTTGGGAAACATCGATTGTCTTTAAGCCTCATAAAAGAACCAAAACAAATCAATACAGGGACTGGACATGAGTCCAAACTTGTATTGTGTCTCTTGTTGGAGATTCATGGGCCTGGGAGACATACAGTAACACCTGCTCACCCGCTCAGCTGCTGCTGACTGGGCCCCCCCTTCTCTTTCCTCTCCCTCGCTCTCCTTCACACATACACACTCCGTGTAGCTCCAACATCCCAATCAGTGCCCCTCACTGTAACCTCCAACCAACACACACATTCACATACATGCTCTCCTCTCCGCCTGTCCCCTCTTGTCCCCTAGTTCAGACAGGCAGCTTGACAGCCAGTGACAAGTGCAGCTGGATCTGCTGCTGTCCATCACTGTGGACTGGCTTTCAGCAGAGCTCCGTCCTGCTACCAGAGGCTCCACAGTCCTCTGCCAGACACCCTGCCAGCACCAAACAAGGCAAGACCAGGCTCTGACGGGAATGATGGTACAGTAAGGGACATGAGAAGAAAACACAACATGAAGTGTACGTGCCATGTTGCCATACACTCTACATGATTGTCAAAGGGCCTTAAGTGTGTCTCCACAAAAATACTGTCATGCACAAAAGAAGTGCATTTTTACTTAAAGTATCACAACGGACTATATTTATTTTATACATAAGCAGCAGCATTATTATTTAGTGGAGTGCATGTCAAGGACTGTCTGTCTGTGTGTTTACTGTCTTTTGGTCTGTGTGTCTGTTTGTCTGTCTCTGCAGCTGCTGGAACCAGATCTTTCTGCAATGTAAACCTGAGCTGAGAGGTGTGATGACTTTTGCAGCTTGTGAGAAGATAGCTTTAGAGTATGTGTACATGTGAACGCATACTGTGAGACAGCGCAATAAATTTGCACTGTGCAGTGTAAAACACTGTACAGTACTGCATAAAACAATGAAGTCACTTTCCATTTAATATTCAAGCTGTTGATTCTACACAACTTTAGTAAACACATCTATTCATTCTGAAAAAAACGAGACAGTTTTCTCCTATACTCTTGCAAAGCACCTTTTTGACATGGCATTCTCGTGTGATCTGGCTTAGCAGTCACTACGAATGTGTGAAAAGAATATTGCATCTGTATGCAAATGCAGTGAGGTGCTAAATCACTTTGAAATAATGTATTTTCAAACTAAAAATCAAACTACAAACACTGTGTTTTTCTCTCTACAACTCCTGCCTCATTGGCTTCAGCCCTTGTTGTTAGCCTATTTCTGAGAGCTCATATAGAAGCATTTAACAGCTGGTCTATGTATTTAAAGAGTGCCACTCTGGAGTGTGCTGTATGAGAGCCATTGACACAGTGATCCTCAAGAACATGAGGGGCATGCCTGTGTTTGCCTCATGCCAGAAGCTTTGAACATAAACAGACAAGGTTGTAGATAAAGGCAGACAGTGCTTTTATAAATAGACACACAAAATAAAACACACAAAGTCTCCATGCCAGCACATGAGGAAGTCTCCTTTTCACACAGCATGTAACGTAGCGTTTTCAAAATGTACATACATATACAGCATCCTTCATAATAAAAGCATTTAACCACCTGCGTGACTATATCTGTCATTGGACTTATCTAGACCAATGCAAATGGTTTTTCTACCCATAACAACAACGGGAAAGAGAAGGAGAAGGGAATTTTTGACTTTTAACCCAACATGTATTCACACCATTCCATCACAAAAAATGCCATTGTCATCAGCAGCATCTGCAAAAACACACAAGTGAGCTAAACAAAACGTAATAACACCCTTAACTGCAACCCCAACAGGTCATTTACACCCAGCCCTCCCTGTTTCTCTCATGCTCTCTTTCACACACACCCCAAAATATATTAAAAATGAAGGACCACCGGAGGAATCGATGTGCCGGAGAGGAGAGGAGAGGAGAGGAGAGGAGAGGAGAGGAGCTCTTGCTGGTTTCTGTCAGTACTCACACTCCAGCATTTTGGATTAACTGGAGGCTTTGTAGGCAGATATTAGGACACCCTGATAGTAAGGAATTACAGAAGACCAGGCTGGAGACAGGATGTTCCTAATTTTGGAGATATTGCTCAAGTGAAAAAAGCACTCCTGGAGGCTTGTTTTATTTGTGAGTTAAAGTACACATCCATAGATACATATAGCAGTGTGGAATCGAGATAGCAATGGAAATGTATGCACTTTAACCAAAATTGTTTAAATAAAACTTTTTTTAAAATGTAATTTATTATTTTTATGATAATTGACCTGCAGAAGTCTGATGCCTTGTTAAGTGTTGTAAAATATGTGGCAGAATGAATAGAATGATCAGATCTATTTTCAGAGAGATCATTGTCAGAGTTACATTATTGTTGCATGCTAAAGCAGTGCTTAATTTTCTACACTTACAACCACAGTTAGGGTGCCCTGATCATAACAAGCAAAATATGTTTGCATGTTTGTGTGGGATAATATGGGGATTGTTACCAATGCTGAGAATGTCTATCTAACTAAAAAAAGAAGAAGAAAAATAGCCCCGGATATGTTCACCTGTTATTTTTGATCATTTGATCATCAGGTCTGACGTGGTTTGAACTTTATTTATTCCCTAAGGGAAATTCATTTGTCCTTTAGCTCAAAAAACATTAAAACAACTTATTAGAACAGTATTACTATTATCAAAATAGTCATAGTAGTGAGTAGAAATGTACAGCAAGTCAAGTTAAAGCAGTTGTCCAGTTCAGGTCTCCCATTATGTGCCATGGACTAAGGTGTTGTACAGCCTGGTGGCAGAGGGGGCAATGGATCTTTTATACCTCCTGCAGCATAGTGAGGTGAATCATCTACGTCAGCTGCTTCTATGGTTGGTTAGAATGTGGTGTAGAGAATGGTCCAAATTGTCTATGAGTCCATTTCTCCACCACGGCCCACAGTAAGTCCACCTTCCTTCCAATCACAAGGTTTTTCAGTTTCGCCAGCCACCTTAAGTACTTGTGTTTGATGCTGAATGCAGCATGAACTGCTCATACAGTAACAGGCTGCACTGCCCCAGTACACGTTGTTTTTACCCCTGCAGGTGAAAGAAAATAATACAGACTAATTATGTATGCATGAAGGGCATACAGTACAGTATACATATCTTATGACCCTTATGTTCTGAATAGACCTTCTTACTTATTTCCTTGTGCACATGCTCCACAAAATTCATTTCAAATTTGCAACACATTGGATGGAAAACTAACTTTAATCTGACTGAACTGTATTCCCTTCAAACTGAAAATGTGGGACATTGTCTCAATATGTGGGACATGGGACAAAGGCTCAAAAGGCTGTGCAGTACCTCAGAATGTGGGACACCTGGTCACAGTATGCAATGATAACATGTTACTGACAAAAAGAATAAAGAAACCTAATGGCTGTATGGAAAAATTAAACATCTCTTGTTCATTTACTCTCCCATGTCTTTCCTATCTCTGTAGGTGACCAAGACAATCTTTGCCATCCTACTGGCTTTTATCATCACATGGACGCCGTATAATGTCATGGTGTTGATTTCAACCTTTTGCCAGTCATGTGTCCCTGACACTGTTTGGGCTATTGGCTACTGGCTGTGTTATGTCAACTCTACTATCAACCCAGCTTGTTACGCCCTGTGCAACGCTACCTTCAAAAAGACATTCAGGAATCTGCTGCTGTGCCAGTACAAGAACATAGGTACAAGATGAGGTGGAAGGAGAAGACTGAAGGTGGGATGGATTGGGAAGGGGTCAACCACTGGAAGAGTAGAGCAACAATGGTGGACAGACAAGGCAGAAAATGGTGTTGAAATGTGAGTAAAAAGGACTAAAGGAGATGGGAGAACAGTGCTTAGGAATGTACAAGGAGAGTTCCTTTTAAACAGAAAAGACGGGATGGCAGGAATGAGCAATTTTTGATTGTTCTGTGTTACTGCGTGAATGAATGCCAGCTATCCCTATTGGTACATAAATCAAAATGTGTAATGTGTATAAACCACAATTTACTTGAGCTGGCAGCTTCCCCTAAGATGGATTAAATGACAGACTGCATGGAAAGATGGTTTAACAAAGGAAGTATAAAACTGCAAATGTGGAATATGAATGAATACAAGTTAGTAAATAGAGAGTGAGGGCAAAATGGAAAAAAATATTAGAATAATGTAGGCTTATGATTAAATATTAGTGGCAATGTGTACCAATGAAAATAAGACTACAGCATGCATTGCTACAAAGGTAACGTAGGCAGTTGAATGAATGAATCAGTCAATCAATCAATCATTCAATCAAAGTTTTAAATTTTGGTGATTAAATGATTACTATAAGATGATGACAGGATGTCCTACAGAATCATACTGAAGTAAAGGATAGAGGAAAAGAGTAAATTATATTATCCAATATTTTTTCTCAATGTAGATATGATATATCTACCTAGGTAGCTGTAAAGTAGCACTCTACTGGTTTGTAACATGCTGCTTGATAGGGTAGTAAAATTATTCTTCAGCAAGAAAAAGGTTTTTAAAACATAATCCCCCAAAATGTGGCTAATTATTCTTTGCCAATCAAGATTGAAAAATAGTAAATAGCCATTGGCTGTAATTTTTGCTGTAGCTGGCTGGCATTTAACTATGTGAAGCTATGGCTGTTGGTATAGTTATTGCAAGGGCTATATCTGTCTGTTTTTTTATCTATTAATGCTGCAAGAAACAATGATCAGGCCCTCCCACCTATCCATTTGCAGGCCACAGTCAAGGACTTTTGTTGTGGGTGCTCTTATCAGATGTTGTTCAAAGGAGTTAATTATCACTTCCTGTGTCCACTATGTGGTACCAGAGAAATCCCACCAATTATATATAATTTCAAATAATGGCTGGAAATGGCAAAAATTGCATATATTAACCAAAAGGCAGACTTCCTGGCATAGTGTATGGCTACATGAGGAATTTTTATGCGTCTGGACCTGATATGTGTGCCTGCCAAATTTGGTGCATCTACATGGATTGAAGGCGGGGGCTTAATTTTTAAATATTTTGTAGGGGCACTATTGATCAATTTCTGATGAAACATCAAATTTCACAGCATTGCTATGTTAACACATTATAAAAGCCACCTTTTTGATAACTTTTCATCACAAAGGTCTTTAGATGAAACTGACCACATTTGAAGTTAAATTCTCTAGGAGCAGTGTGTTTCAAGGTAAAGTCCAAAAGCTGGAAATGGCAAAAACAGTGCAAAAATTGCATTTTCAAATCAAAATGGCTTACTTCCTGATGGTTTTTGAGTATGTGTCCAAGAGGCTTTTTTGTGTCAAAACCATAGGAGACAGGAAATATGATAGCATAAGATGTTGCCATAGCACCGCCATCTAGCAGTGAGTTTGAATGGTCTCTTAATGTGCGGCAGGTATAAATCAAAACCAGGAATCTAAATTAGTCCGTTTTGATTTTTGTAAATTATTTTTTTGGAAAAGAAAAGAATATTTACAGTTTCATTAGGGCCTTCACACTGGTTAGTGGTGACGCCCTAATTAACATCATCATGAAGACAGACACTAGTTAAACTGATGTGTTATTTACTATATGAGCTACCGAAGGAGTTCAGGAATTAGGCATGCCATTTCACTGCACACATATCCTGCTTGCTTGCTTCTGGACTTCTATGGGCTCTGTAGAATCACTTACAGCTTGCTTATTTGGATGGGGATGAAGAGATGGATCAGGAATTAATGGATATATACACAAGATGAGAGAGGTGGGATCATAGACATTGTGGACATTTAAGATTCATCATGTGATATTCAGTGACATCTAGTGGTGAAGTTGCAGATTGCAACCAACTGAACATACCCCTCACCCTCCCCTACAGTGGCCACAAAGAAACACAAAGTCCCTCATCAGTGTCAATATTTGATTTGTCTGTTCTGGGCTTTTTAGTTAAGGGATAATAACTCCACCTACTATGAAAACAGAGAAGAGGAGGAAGAATGGAGGTCCATTTGAGTTATGGTAGAAACATGGCGGAGCAACATGGTGGACTCCATGGAGGTGAGCCGCTCTCTCTTTTCATTGTAAGGTGATGAAAATAAACAGTTCTTATTTTCATGTGATTGCACACTAATGAAAACTTTGAATAGTTTATTCCATTTCTGCAATTAGATCCTCCTAAATACCTCTAAATCTTATACACTGGAATTTTAAGGCTTTCTACTGAAGGACAGGATGATTCTGCATAGAATACTACATGCTGTTGGAGGTCAATTGGAACACACTAGCAGCAAAGAACTACCTGTACTACTGAGATACTTCGACCATCCACCCCAATAATTTTTGTTCCTTATTAAAATTTAGGTGGTCAATTTTTTGTGGTAATTTCAGTTTATAAGTATAATAATCAACATAAAAAAATTATGACGGACAGATTTTTTTTGGGCACTGTGCATTAGTAACCTTCACTTTAATAGCCAATAGTTGTTTGTGTTTACAGTGTACAATTAAAAGCATTTTGGAAAATGGTTAGTATTTTGCAAGTTTGCACAGTTGTAGAGATTGTCTTCTCTTTGAGGAACTGCACTTTTGCTGTGCACCTCTAATACTGCTACAAATTCAACACACCAAAGAGTAGTGATGCTGCATTTATAGATTTTTTACATCTGATATTTTTGTCAAGTTGGTCACATGGCATTACAAAGCTATGAATTTACCCAACTCAGAGTTTTTTGAGTCTAAGTCTGAGTGCTGCAGCATGTAATGACAACAGTGTGCCCCCAGCAGCTTGGTTAAAAATAATTTAAAAAAAGGTCCTGAGAAAGATTTTGTTTCAACATGGCAGTGCCCCTATGCATGAAGTCCAATCGCTAAAGAAATGGTTTTCCAGTGTGGTGAAAAACTGAAGTGTCCTGCACAGCTAACTGACCTCAGCCCCATCCAACACCTTTGGGATGATCATGAATGCAGACTGGGGGTCAGACCTTATCATCCTGAGTTTGAGGCTGAATGGGAGCAAATCCTTGTAGCCAGGTTCCATTTTTTCTTTAAAGCAAGGACCAGAAATGATGGGACTTACACAGCAGCAACAGCCTGAGGTTTGGAATGACATGCTCAGCAATTACAATTATATGCCATGACCAACTCAAAAGGCCATGGAAAAAACAATTGTAAAATATTAACTAAATTATTGATAAGGAAACAACAAACTTCAACTAAACTTACACAAAAGGATGAGTTGTGGATGTCAATAATGTGTGTAAGTGGATGAGTGATAAATGTGGAGTAGGAGTGTTGGATTGGCAGTAAATGAAAATAATGAAGAACCAAACAAGTGGCAGGGTGCAGAGAGTCTCAAAGAGACACTCTCAGGGGAAGCTTTTCAAGGTGAGCAGGAGCTTTGGGCCCAGGTGCTCCAGGTCAGCCTAAGTGGAGCTTCACCTGCAAAGAAAAGAGACCAGAGAAGCAACAGGCCTGGGGGCCATCACACATACAGGATATTTTTTAAATTGTCCTCAAAGTTTTGGTCATATAGTGTATTATGGGGGCTTCATATGTGTAGTGCTGTCTGAGAGCACCAGAACAAAACATTTTTTTCTCAGTCATCACTACATGTCATGAAGAGAACCAATGAAACAAATAGAATGATTAAAGATGCCATATTGACATTTAAGGTGTATTGATTGACTGAAAGTCTCAACTCATGCAGTGAGACAGGCAAGAAAACGGTCCACCTTAAAAGCTTCCACCAGTCACCTTTGAGCAGAATAATTTTAATCTTAATTAATTTTCATTTTAATTCATGAAGAAACATTTCAAATCCAGCCTGCTCCACTTGAAATGAAATCTTCTGCTATGTTTTAGGCTATAGTTGAGCCTCTGTTTTTTTGCATATCAAGTGAGGAAGTCAGATCGCAAGTGAATGCAAGGTCTGAACAGGGCCAATTACTCTTTGTGTCCAATCTTTAATTCTTATGCTTGAGATATAGTTAAACTAACAATTAACAGACAAACTAGTTACACAACCATAACAACAGTTGATTTAGTTAATGCTACTGGTGTCTTTATGACACCAACTCAACTTACGAATTATTAGGGTAGGTCTGGTAAGAACTTTGTGCATGGTTAGAGTTTTTTACGGCCTGAAAAGAATTTGTGTCAGGCCCATTTCAAATGCAGTTCCCCCATCTGGGAAGTAAAATGTCTACCAGTCAGCTGAAGTACTGAAAATCCTCCATGGCTCAGCAGGACGTAGGCTGGGTTTCTGTCTGCTTACAATGTGACTGTGTCAGCTTAGCATGGCTCAGGAGCTTGTCAAGACCTAGTCAGGCACCAATTCCTCAAACTGAGGAGAAAAAGGAGGCAAAAAGTTGTTCACAGCAAATGTTGTCATCCTGTTCATCCAGAGGAGGAGTGACTACAACATAGGAGTAATTAATAATGTTTACTCAGCGTAGGACAGTAAAAAGACACTAAATATAGCCAAGTCAAAATAATGAGTCCTTGAAGTGTCATCTGACACACACTGGCTTCTGTCAACCTCCTTCAACTAAACCTTTCTTTGATGACTCTGATGTGGATATTTTGACTTGGAGTTGTCTTGGTCTTGGTTTCACCTACAGTTTGGGCTTTGTTGTTGTCGTTCTCTCATCTCGTTAATTAGAAACCAAGAGATAACATTCATATTAGAAAGCAACTGGGCATGCTGATAAGCACTGGTGGTTGACAATGAATGTTCATTTTTCTTGTAAAAGAAATAATTGAGTATCCTAAGACCGGTGTATCTGATGTCAGGTTTGTAATTTCGAAGTGGTAATAAATTCAGAATGTCCTGGATATGAGCAGAGCCTTTTATTAGACTCTGCAGGTGCGGTCACTCTTCTGTGGATTGAAAGGTAGATGACAGACCAAGCAGGTGTTTTTCAACTTTAGTGATTTTTGTGTTTTCAATGGCATTCAACTGAGCAGCAGTAAATAGTCTTTTTGCCAATCAGTGAGTGTAATCGCAATGACTTTGTGGTGTTGTGTGCATGTCCTCTACAGAAAAATACTGAAAAATGACATAAATCTTGAGATCCACCAAAAAATGATTTAGAGGGGCCTTGATTTTACACACATATTAATAATAATATGAGTATTACTCACTTCACTATTGTGAAGCTCTAATTGTTTAAGTCAGTAAAGCAGCCTGGCAGTCAGTTAAATTTCTCAAAAATTCTGTTATCATCAATTTTGCACTTGTTTCTTCTTTTCAGTTAGTTGTGCAGCTAACCAACCAGTGATTCATTCTGCCAATCAAATGGTAAAATGTAATCTTCTTGAGCAGTTCTTTCATAATTACACAAAATCAATTTTCTCTGTGACTCTCTTCCCTTCTGTGTCTTTTTGATCCAACCATTATCTTTTTTCTGTCAAACCCTCTCTTGTTTCATACTGAACACATATTGTAATCTCAATCCAGACTTTATTATGTATCACAAACAGAGGTTTTTCAAAGATAACGCCTCCTCTCTGGCTTTTATATTTGCATGTGACATTGATCGGTAGTTGAATACTTTATGTGAGTTAATACAAGAATCAAATGATAAGAGAACAAGAATACATCTGTAACAAGGGTGAGCATATATTTGGGGGCACAAGTTGTAAAGAGTAAAGTGTGGCAAGAATCTGACCATCTGATCATTGGTGGGGAAAACTGCTCATATTTTATCCAACTACTCATTGGATGGCCATAAGAGCTTTAAGCCTATGAGTAAGTAATGTACAGTGAAGTCTAACAAGCACGATCAATTTTTATTCAGCTCCGCTTACAATAGAACAAATTGCCCCCATTTCAAATTCAGCACTTGTCAACTGTATGTCAGTTGCTTTCTTTCATCCAATCAGATCAATTATTCTGTTACTTTCATATTGTGAAGGCAATCTTATTTCATCCTGTACTTTGTTTTATTGCTGAGAAAGCATGGAACATGGGAGCAAGTCTGGCTTACAGTATTTGTGTGATGTGAAAGATATGTTTATATATATTTTAATACCACAATATGGTGTCAGATTTCTATCAAAAGTCGAGAGAGGAAGAAAACACGGTCACAAGCAACTTATATGATTTCACATGTGCAGATATTAACTGCCCACTCAAATTCACCTTTTATTACGTATACATTACTGGTTTTATGGACATTGCATCATGGATCTCTGTTGTGGTGGTGTTCTGTAGGGGCTGCTGCAAGCAAGAAATAAAACACACACAGAGGGAAAAATCACCACCTGCACATGCACAACTCAACTGCATGCACACAAAACATCCATGTGCAAGTAGAAAATGCACTTTCTCACTTGCTCTGCTTGTGAAGCTGAATTCTGCTGGTTCGAGTTGATCTGACTTTTGATACTTTGGGGTCGAACCCAAAAGAAGCACTGGCCCTCTTATGATTGGTCACTTTCAACACGGTCACATCTCACAACCTCTTGAACCTTAATTGATTGACAGAAGTGTAGCTCTGCTGCTACAACAATGCTATGGCAACAATAGCGGAGGAGTAAACACACAACTGTAATATAAAAAATGGAATTAGAATTTTCAAAAAACTGCTGTTGTCGTAATTTGAGGTGAAAATATAGTGGCTTAGACTTTAAATCTGTGGTCAATGTATCAAGATAAATCATACTCTGATGACATGACTGACATTTCTGGAGTTTTCCACTAGCAGCTCTCAGTAGCAGCTCTCTTTAGCAGCTAGCGGGATCAGCGTTCATGGCAATGCAGTGAGAACGGCCTTATCTTAGCAAGTATAAATATATAATATATGAAATATAACCAAAAAGACTTGTTGAAAGATCTGTAGTGGTTAAATGTGATATATATCTCGTTTTCAACTTTCTTTCTATCTTTTTACCTTTAAACACAGATTCTCTCCTGTGAACGTCAGATTTACAATGAAATCGTCAAGACCATCACAACTGAATGTGCGCTTGTTAGACATATTTCTGATCAGCATCGACAGGACAAAGAACAAACCCAGGTCTATATATTAAAGTTCAATTTCAAAACCACCAAGGTCAGGAGACAAGCTTTAAGGCAATAATTTTTCAAATGCACAAATTTAAATAATTAGCAACAAAGTTCAAGTGTCAAATGAATTTCCACAACAGTCCAGTAAATCTGAAAGAGAACTGAGCTGAGTGTTCAGAAGATGAAACCTACTGAAACTACTGGTCATTCAGTCACACACTGTGACAGACCAGTCATGATCAGGGACCAACCATCGGTGTCATGTGACCATCATACAGAGGTGCTTCCACATATGTTGCTATCAGCTGCTTATACAACTGTACATGGAGGTGGAATCATGAAAGTTGGTCCTAATATGACGTATAAGAGACTGTAGACTGTTCACATACTGCACTTTGAGGCCGCTGTGCACGAGCAGAAAGAGAGCGAGTGCGAACAGCACAGCGATGGTCGACCGTTGGTGACTACATAAGAGCTGTTCAACACTGATCGTAGGTCAGATCGCACATGAAGTAAACAAAATACATTAATTTTGTTATTTTATCTTAATCCATTAATTATTTTTAAATTAATCATAACATTAAAGCATACATTTTGACAGCCCTAATTTTAATAGTTTTAAAAGAAAACAGAGAGAAGATTGTGTTTTATAGTCACACCCAAGTATGCTGCTGTTCCAATTGTAGAATGACTGTTCAGTGTCCTCCCATACTCGAGAGCAAACTCTGAACTCCAAATTCCACAAGTTCAAAGTTGCCCTTCTTTGCTTCTTTCTTTCTTCTCTGACTCAATCTCACATGGTGGATGTTTTGTGCACCTGTACAGTCCTTATGGTTGATGCAGCTGCTTGATTCCTTTGCCTTTAAGAGTTAACACCCCCTCTGTACTTTAATTTTTCTGAGTCTGCCATGCTACAGCTGATCCCAGCTTCGTTTGGGTTTGCTTATGTCAGTTGTGATAATATTGTACTCAACAAAGATTTTTATGCAAAATTTGCTGGGGTCTTCTTAAAAATGAAAGTTGGTCCAGTTGGCAACAACACCAGACAAGTTTAAAACAAATCAATGTTTCCAGATTCAATCACTCTCAATGATTTGTTATAAACTGGTTTGTTATAAACTGGATGGATGGATGGATGGATGGATGGATGGATGGATGGATGGATGGATGGATGGATGGATGGATGGATGGATGG
>JAPQRN010000018.1:22965006-22978458 GCA_037367275.1 Coranthus polyacanthus
ATGTCTTCGAGCCGCTCCATAATGGTATGAAAGAAGATAAAACAGAACGAAACTCTGTCTGTAATACAGCGCAGTGTAACGGATCATTGACCCACCCACTCAAGCACGTATGCTGAAATGCTGGAATGCTGCTTTTACAAATTGCACCCATAGACCCCTGACATTTGTTTGCAATTGAGCAGAAAAGTGTTGGTTGTTTGAATCATCCAGACATGATGGGAATTCAAAATTCAATCCAAAGTAATGTCCTTGACTTTCACGGCTGTTTTCTGCCACATAACAACTCTAATAAGTGCACTACATAATGCATTACTGTAGCTATTCCAGCCTGTCAAACTACTTTTCAATTTTACGTGCTTTTGCTGGCTTTATTATGAGTAACTGTGTTTCACTTTTCATGTCCTCATATTTCACTTGAAATACGAAGCAAGACAGTAATAATGAACTCAAATGGTGTTTAGATTTTACTTAGGGTCAGATTACTCCTCACACTCAAAGAATGAGACACACTGACAGGAGAAGTAGGCATATTTTTACACAAAGGTAAGTGCGCTAATTATACATTCTTTGGTCGGACTTGCCAGGCTGAGTAAGAACACTGAGCGCAGGGTCACAGCTGACCAACACAAGTGCAAACTGACAAAGGAGGAAGTGACACCTGATTAAATCAAGTGTTGACTCAAGAACAGGATACGCAGCTTGAGCACAGAGGGAAACGGACAGTAAAAAAATCCTCATTGTGCAGGTGAATACACCCCCATACGTTCACATGAGTAAGTCACTGCTATATATGACTGTGTTTTCCCAAGAGACAATAAGTGTGTGCGCTTACGAGTGTGCGTTTGTGTGTGCAGACAGTTGGTGGTGCTGGCACTGGAGATAGTGAGTAGGGGGGGATGAGGCACTGTATCAAGTTGTGAACATCTGTTCCTCATAGAAACCACAGAGCTGGTGCTGAGGAAATAGAGAGGATAACTGCTCTCTCTCTCTCTCTCTCTCTATCCTCTGCCCACCTCTCTCTCTCTCTTTCACACACACACACACTCACCTCATTACCACCTTGTCTTTCCTCCCACACATCCCTCACCTTTTTTCTTTTCCTTATTTACTCTTTTGCATCATCACTAACATCCATATTTCTGATAACCTCTGTTACATTTATTTATTAGAATGTGTATTTGTGCCAAAAGATACAGTGATGTAATAATTCTATTTATTGTTTACATAAACTTTTTTCTTCAGGCAAACAGTTCTTTCTGTATTGTGATTGTGTTCATTATAGGCTCTTGATCATCAGCTGATGATATATTATACAGTCACATCAAATAGGAAAAGTTAAGTGTTTAATTAGTTCTACTAGATTATTAAAGTTATTATGGGTAAAATAACTCTTCTTTTGGATAGAATACTGTAAAGAATAGCCTATTCATAGCAATGGAGGATTAGGATTGGCACCAAATTATGAAGTCTATGATATAGCAGACATGAGCCAAGGCTTTGTTAGGGATTCACTGCACCTTTTCCCTCAAAGTCCCTTGATTTAGTCCTTGCTTCTTTTCTTCCTTCCTCCGTCTCTCTCTTTGCCTTCCTCCCTCTATCTGGGCTTGCTGTGAGGGTGTGCAAGTGCTGGGTGGCAGTTCCTTATTGTAGAGTGTCTATATGAAAGTGTGTGTTTGCATGTGTGTGTGTGTGTGCGTGTGCGTCTGTATGCTGTGTGCGGCTGATAAGACCCAGGGAGAAGAGCCAGCGTGCCGACATATTCTTGCCACTGCGGTTATCGCCCGTCGCAGCTGTGCCTGAGCTCTGCGACATCTGCTCCCTCACAGGAAGCCTATGCTGCAACTCACAACACCTCACACTCACATGCACATGCACACGCATGCACATACACACACACACACACACACACAACACTAATGTTCCTCCATACAGTGTGAACAAATCGCTGGACTGCACCCACACACACAGTTACATCAGGTAAACTACTTGAGACAAAGAGCTGTGTTTACAGTTCACTCTGACACATTTTGATTTCCTCAGTGTATATGCATTCGTATGTGTGTATACAGTATGTGTGTGATGAATGGGTTGGAGCACCGACACCAGAGTTCTACTGGGTTTTTATCACAGAATTACAGGGGGGATGCTTATGACTAAGCCTAATTATAGAGGCCTTATCACTGCAACGTTCACAAAGCTCATTACTGCCAAGAGACGGAAGGCGCTGCAGGTAATTCACTACGTCGGGTATTAGTTCTCTCTCTGGCTTACAGTTTCTACATATTTAGAGTCTATAAAATTAGGCCTTTAATGTGTGATTCTTAATGCATCTGCCTCTCCTCGAACCCTTTGCTGATTTAAGTGGCGTTTTTTATTTTTACCTAGAGGCACTACTTCAGTGTTTTCAGTGCTTTAAGAATCAATTACATTTTTTTTCATCTTTGGCTTCTTTCCTGGATGTCTTTCAAGTATCCCTCATCTGTCTGCAAAATGCACCCTTAAAAGTTTTTCCCCTGTCATTCACCGTGATGCACCCTCATGACCTGCATGTGGATTACGCATTCATTTAGGCTGAATAGTGGTGAAATTCAAGAGTAGAGTTCTGTTCCCTGCAGCTGTATGGGGAAGCCCAGAGGACAACCCCCCACCCACACCATGCTTGAAAACCTTGTTCCCTTCCCCTTCCTGTGGTACAGGACAAATGTGCTCCACTGGGTATGTTAACAATACTGACAAGTTTTCTGTTTTTGGAAGTTCATGTATGAAGTATAATTCAGGACAAATAGAGGAAACTGTTAAGAAAATTTGCACGTGGCGCAACCAGTTGATGTATCCTTATTTAATGATTCAAGTTAGTCTTTAAACTGAACTTGTTTTAGAGATATAAAAGCAACAACACATCAAATGGCTCAGTGATATACCATATTACTGTAGCAAAGAAAACTCACTGAGATGGTAATCATCAAATATCTGGTCTAGTAGCAAGATGAAGAAACCTCAGATTGGCCTTTTAACATGCCTCTGGTGCTAAGTCAACACAAACTGATTATCCGTCAATCACTCTAACTTAATGAGCAGACCTGACAGCTGCAGGACCCTCCATCACTCATCACGGTAACACACTGCCAAAAGATTTCATAAGACATGCTGGCCCTTTAGGACGACGGGCTCCTACCTTCCCTACATCTGTAGTGGCTGCTGGTTGCCAGGTTTGGATCAAGGCTTCCAGGCTGGAGTCTGTGGGCACTGAGTTTATCCTTCAGCTGCTTGTGGCTGATCAGTGTGACTGTGGGGACACGCAGAGCTCTCAGGTCAGCCTTCTTCTGGTGCTCCAAATGCACCTCAGCAGACATTTTTGAACTTGTAATTCACCAGTGCTGGTATTTGAACTTCAGAATTTTAAGGCGCTTAGCTTGTTAAGTGACACACAGTTGGTGTAAAGTTCAATTACTGTATGCCCAAATAATGTAGCCAAGATAGACAATCCTTAAAAAGACGAACCAAGTTTGAAAGTCAAAATCAGCTCCAAAATGCTAGAGAGTGATCCTTTTGGACATTGTCTTCCAAAGCATATCCTTAAGGTTTTTGCATGGTTTTCCACATGATTTTCAGTCAGTTTTCCCAGTAATTCATGGTAAACCCTTAGAATTTCCATGCAGGGACCAGAACTTAGCTGCGGTAGAATCTTCAAACAATTAACACTAAAAGGTTGCTTCCTCTCCCTCCTCTCACGTCCTGGATTCCTCTGACACTTTCTTTTTGTCTGCATTCAGCTATGCATTAGAAAAATGCATGGCTGGTGTATGCTGATATCCACTGCAGACAGTCACAACTTGAATGAACATCTCTCTTTCTTTTCTGTATGTCTGTCGTAATCTCTTTTCTCCTTTCCAGCAGTGTGTATGAGGCAGCTGACTGTGCGTGAGTGTATGTCAGCGGCAGGTCAACTTGTCTCGTGGCTCTGGCTGAGGGGTTGTGCTCTCGTCTGAACCCTCCTCCTGCCCTGCCTGCCGCTGCGGCTCAAAAGAGAAGTGTGTTTGTATGATACAGAAAGTGTGTGTTGCAGGGCTGCAGTCCCTGGGGAGGCCAGGCAGCAGTGCTGGTTGTGGCGATAGCTGCAGACGGCAGCAGGCAGCAGGACCTGGGCCTCCATCTGGGCTTCCTCTGCCAGGAACCAGCTGTGTCTGCGGCCAGCAGCCACTCTGTCCCTCCTTGCATGTTCCATTTATGTTACTCCCCCCTCTCTTCTTGTTAAGGTCTTCTGCTTTTGTGCACCTTGCTTAGTGCCTGCATTGAGACTTTCTATTGTCCCATGTCCAAAGAATCATCTCTCTTGGCTGTACTTTGTAGTTTCTTCATTTTCTTAAACAAAAGCTCTGCATGGATTTAGAAATCATACTTTTTAATGTTTTAAATTGTGTATGGATTTTGCATTCCGATCCACTTTATTATACATCACACATTTTTATGTGCACATCATTTAGAAGCATCATTTCTTGAGAGATATCATTGCATCAAACTTGGACTACAAGGATTTGTCACATTAAAGCACATTGTTGACCTCTATGGATTTGAATTTTCTGGTAATTCCCCTGCTTTGACAGTTTCAACCAAAGTTTGCATGACAGCTTACAGAGAAGCTGTGGGCATGGTTTTTAATTATCAGCACAGGCATTTTCATAAAGAAGAGGTTTTCCCCCTCACAACAGTTCCTATGAAATACAGTACACCATTTGTTCTTACAAAACAAAGCTTGTTTGTCTTCTCCAAGATGTGTTTCAGTTTGAGAAAGAAAAATAAAAAATATCCAGTACTTCTCTAAAGTCTTATTAGTGTTATTTTAAGTACTACCTTGTTATCTGCAGCTATGCCTATGGAACATGACCTTTTTGGGCTTGGCCATATTAACCTCTTTCTGTGATTCCTTCCTCTTATTCCCATGACACTACAGTCCAAAAAACATACGCTAAAATGTTGCTGTCACACAAGCGGAATCAAAGACGCAAAAATAAACTTTACAGAGTCGGGACAGCTGAATGGGCTCTCATGTGAAACTCTAGTAACACTGTAGCTATCACCTCCTTGACCTCTGACCTCACAGGACTCATTAACCCCTTACCCAAATGGAGTGGCCTGTGTGGTTATGACAGCAGTACTCCTCACCGACACACACAGACACACGTGAATACATCACCACATATTTTTGTTGAAGCGAGTAGTGTGCCGATGAAAGAAGCGAGAGGGGATGTGAGCGCACAGATGTGCCAAGTGCCTGGCTGAAACTAACACACAGATGGTCATCAACAGAGAGGAAGTGAGAGAAACTTATGCTGTGTTCTCTGTCTTTGGGTGTGGGGGACAGTGAAAGTGGGAGAGACAGAGAGATGGAACTGATTTCTTTGTAAATCTACAGTATTTACAAAACTCGAAGTTTAGGTGTTTTTTTGTTGTTGTTTTTTTCCAGAAAGTAAATCAGTGGGATTTCCCTACATTGAGAAACATTCATTCACACAAAAAATCTGAATTCATAATGCTATTGATCCTTTACTGTGTGAGAACACAGTAACACTGGAGAATCAAGTAATTTAATGTACATTAAAGCAGCACCTTAGTGCTGGATCTGGTTTATTAACTTTCTATTAACTTTATTTGGTGCATGATGCTGATGTAACCTCTCCATAAACTTTCATGGTTTTACCTGTGTGAGAGATCTACATGCACATATAGCATATTGTACTAACAGATGGAAAAAAGATACATGTGAGCCATCGTCAAATATGTTTTATGTAATTTCATATTTATATAAGATTCAACATGTCAAAATGTTTTGCTGTATGTATGTTTTGTCTTTGCTCATTTACCCCAATTTACTCTGCTGGTACAAATAGACATACACACATTTTTTTCCCTGCATGTTACCTGTTATAGAAGTCTTGCTCTTTTTGCCCCCTCCCCTCAGATGTTGGCAGGTATAAAATGAGTTTTTGGGGAGAGAGAGATAATGATTCCCCCATAATCACCAGAGGCCAGCTCTGGTTCTGGCAGGTGCTATCACAGTAGCAACCCAGTGGTGCCTTCTCCCCTGAGATAAGGTCAGGGGCATGACGGGAGGGAGGATGGGTGGAGGGAGGAGCAGGGGAGGAGAGGAGAACAGGGCAGAGGGGGGCAAAACGTGCGTTACAGGCGAGCGGCTAGCCTTGCCTTATCTCCCCCCAGCGGCTGCCGCTACTGGCTCCCAGATGCGTCGGGCCAGAGCAGCCGTGTCAGAAAGATCCCTCTATCAGCGACACACAGGCACCCCTCACCAAATACAAACCCAGCAGGAGGACACACCAGGACTTCATTACCTCTTTAAAAACTCCAATCAGCATGCAGGAGAGAAGCAAAATAATGTGCAACTTTGTTGGTGTATCAGAAATTCAGAGGAAATTAATGAAACGGGTCTTTTTGTTTATTTAATAGCGTATTAATTGTCTTATTGTCTAATTGCCATATGTTGTCATTTCCCGTGAAGTAAATTTGTCTCCTGTTTGACTTTAAATAAACGCACAGTTCTTTCCTTTTCTGGTCAGCACTAGGACAAGAGGCGACTTGACTTCACCTTGTACGGCAAAAGTAAAGCATGTGAAAGTCAGTAGCAGGGACGGCTGGTGTCTGGTGGCGAGAGGCGGCCATATGGTGAAGCTTCTTGTCTGCCTGCGAGACACCTGGCCACCACTAACCAGCTGAACTTTTCAACTCCACAGCCGTCCTTAAAGCACTATGAGCCAATTCCAAGGATGCGGCCCCTGAATTGAGACACAGCTAATATGCGCTCCAGAGTGGCACAGCCAGGTTCTGAACGGCTTTGCTTCAAATATAGCTTTCGTGACTGTATATATATATTCAAATGGTGTCGAGCGAAAAATATCAGAAGAGAAAAAAAAGATCTCTCAAGCAGTATCTGACATAATTCAAGTCTCTCTTTGGAACTCCAACCCTCACAAATGTTTCTTTCAGCAGGCAGATTAAAACATTATCAGCTAAATAAAATAAATCCACTTAATAAATCTACATGCCTTAAAGTCTTAGAAACATTTGGTATTATTTTTACACTACGTGAGACACTATGAAGGAAAGAGGGAAGAGACTATCGCTTCAATATGCCTGTCTGGACAACAACAAACTAAAAATTACAAAACTAAATAAAAAAAAAAAAGTATGCTGAGTACTGCACTGGGTTGAAGGTATAAAAATCGAGGACAGGACTGGTTCAAATAAATAATTTAAGAAAATATGGAATAAACGCGTTTTATTGCAAATAAAATAAAATGTTTTATTTGATGGTTTCAGTGAAATTGTGAATTCTGTTAAGCCTCACTTAACAGAACAGAGACAACAGGTGGAAGACATCATAAAGGACAGATAATTGCCTGGAGTATTTCACTGCGTTCTTCCGTACACAACTTTCTTTACTTGACAATTATGATCAAATGAAGTGCAACATGTGTACCTGGGTGGTGCCCTCATAGTGCCGAACACATGACACGCCTCACCCTCAGTGGTCAACATCTTGGCTACGTAGCAGAGGGGAAATTACCACCAAACTTGTGGTGGCCGAGGAAGCTGCGGCATAACTATCTTCAGCTTTGTTGCTTTTGCAAAGATGTGACACATTGTCGGTGCAGATGGTGCTGCAATTTCCGCCTTCTATGAAACAGTGAATACACACATGCAAGTAAAATCATGTTCATTTTTACTCAATTTGAATAAATATTGAAGTCAAGAGAGCAAACAAGCCGGAAGATATTTTGGCGATGATGCTCAACGATTCGTAGTGATTTTCGTGAAGTGTGCAACAGTAAGTACATAGTGTATATAGTGAGAAACGTATTGACGGGAGTATATGAAATCAGACACAGTGTTTATTTCCATTTGCAAACAGCGGCACAGAAAGATTTGGAAAAGCTCAACATGAGGCCAGTGTCTCATCTAAAGGGAATAACGGCAACTAATGTGATACTACATCAACAAGAAAAAACACAGTACACACTGGCAACCTCCTTCTATCAGCAAACAGCACTACCAGACAAATAAGTCAGTCGAGGCTTGTTCACCTTTTCTCTCTGTGGTGTTTTTAGAATACACACCTGTTTGGCACAGACAGCTTCAGAAAAACCTCCAGATCTTAACAGAACTCTATAAGTTAAACCGTCCCCATCTGTCACAGTCGAGCTCCACACAGATGCACATGGAGCGCCTCCTCTTTCTTATCCTTCGTACAGCAGACTTGGCACTCATTCAAGAACTGTCAAAGCACACCTGCTAAATTAAGCCTGTTCTCATATATACACACAGACACAAGGTAAGGAATACACTGCACTGTATGCACAAATGAACACACATCATCATACGTGTACACACGCTGATATATACTCGCTGCGATATTAAACTGACCCGGATTGATAGGGTCGCAGGTGTTATTGTTCAAAAATATATTTTGCTTTTTCTGCATTTATGTGTATATACAGCGCAGCAACTCCTTAAACCAACATCCAGTCATTATAAAAATAAAAAGATTTTTTTTCAAAGATACAGAGATAAGTAGAATAGTACATGCAAAATTTGCAGGATTGGTTATTTTCAGTTAGTACCTGGATTGATATTGAACTATGAATGAAGCTGATATTAAAAAAGGATTATATGATTTCTTTTCAGTGACGGATTAATGTTGTTACAATAAAAGTATGTAAAGTATATACAGTGCATTGCACTCATTGTTCGTAGATGCCTCGGACTGCTGTTTGAGTTGTGTCTACTTTATCAACTTTATGAATATGACTTTTTTTTTCTGCCATGCAGTCTGACAGTTGATGACAATCTGAGAACATCAGAAATTGTATGAAAATTGCAATATGATACATTGATGCTGATATGATAACATGATAAAAAGTCATATTTTGCAGTTTTATTAATATTATATTTATTTATTTATTTATTTATTTATTTATTATAACTCTTGCTGCCCCAACCCCAAACACATGATCTACTGATCTCCCATCTCTGCTGACCCCCTTAAACCCAGACTCTCCCCTCCCTCGTGGCTCGTGGCATGCACAGCCGCTGAGCTGCTCTAAATAGGTGCCACTGTGAATTGGAGACAGATGGAAACGAAGGTTCCCTGCAGAGTGGTTCCCCTGCAGCTGTGCTGTGTACCCGGTGCCAGGGAGTGATGACAGCTCAGCAAGGGGGCACCGAGAGACATAGAAGACAACACCATCTCTGTCCCACACACAAACACACACATGCACACATTCACATACACAAGCTGTGCAAAGGTGCAAAGAGGAGGGGTGTTAGCTCCAGTACCAGCCTCCAGGAATGTGAAAGTAGAGATTTAAGTGAGGAGACAAGCGATAGACTGGTATAACACAACACCTTTCCACCTCTCTATGGCAACCAAACAAACAGACACACTAACACATGCCTAAAGACTCATACATTAAAGATTACCCCTCTGTTGTCTAACTAATTATCACTAAATGGTTAATGGGGTTAGGTATACAGAGTTAACCACTTCATAAATTGTAACTATTCAGCATTAATATTGTTAGTATTAACACGTGTTGGGTAGTAATCATTGCAACAGTTATTTTCAAAGTTTCTAAAATTCTTAATTACATCAGTATTTCAGTTTGACATTTAAAACAAGCATGTTTCCTTTTTTTACCAGGAGCCATAGCATTCTCTGGTCTGTATAATAGAAAGCTGGTGCTTAGCTTAACATAATAGCACCTCAAAGGATGTGGTTACATGTAGTACTATTTCTTGATCAGACTACACTACTTTCCTGTAGTGTTGTTATGTTTGTTTGTTTGTCAGATAAACAACAACAGCTCCAGATAGTCACCCCATCAGGCCAAGAAGTAGTCTGCAACATGACCCTCCTAAAAACATAATTTTTCATTGTTCACAACTTGGATTTTTAAACATTAAACAAGTGAGATGTGATATTTTGATCAGCGTCCTTTTGCTCATTTACACCAACAGAAGTCAGGTTAGTTGTTTCCTGCTGGCAGTAAAAGTGATTTCCCAAAATGCCAAATGATTCCCATAACAAGTTACTGTAAATGTAACCTGCAATACAGCTTATTTTTCCAGCAAAGTAAAACTATCAATGGGTGAGGTCAATAAGTTATGATAATTTTCCAACACCACAGTTTGTTTCAAGACTTTTCACAAAAAAACTCAATTAGTTTTTGATTGCAGTCAGTTTTCTTGACATTTTCTTCATTTTTAACTGAAGCTCCAACAGCAGTAAGTGAATTTAAATCACTCTATAGGCAGACTGTCTCGACTTTTTTGCCTTTTCAGCTAAATGTGAGACCAAAGTCCTTATTTTGGCGGCAGCAATATGAAACTCAGGGTAATTTGTGCTGTAGTCAACAATACTAGTCCTATGAGACAGTGTCACTTGATGGTGCAGAAGAGCCAAGTAGTTTGACAAAGGTTTGTGTGTGTGTGTGTGTGTGTGTGTGTGTGTGTGTGTGTGAGTGAGGCCTGCAGAATTTACCTGCAGCTAATTAGTCTTGTCTAGCTGTCTGACATATTGTGTTCAGGGTCATGTATATTTCATGAGAGCAGGCTTCCTGTAAAGGTCATTGTGGAATTTTCAAATGAAGAGACACCTGCTTTATTCATCACATATAATTGTATGAATTATCAACTCTTTGCCTAAGTTGGAACTCTGTGGAGATAAAATACAGCAGTGGATAGTTTAGAGCCAGGCTCTATTGAACACAATCATTTTTTAGCAATTACAGGGTGCTGAAGATGATTATTTGAGTAACATTGTTGGAATCATCAAAATAGTTTCTTACAATAATTACCGCTGCTGCTCTTACATTGAAATATTGTGTGTATGTGTGTGTTTCTGTGTGCTTTCGCACATGTGTCACTTTATGCTGAGAGAAACAGAAGAAGAACAGGGTGAGATGAAGAAACTGTCAGTGTGCTCCTGCTCATTAGAGCTGTATTTTACACATAGAAGGGAGTCCAGGGAGTACTTCTGTTTGATCTGCTTTGCATAAACCAATCCAATCTAACCCAGCTTGTGAGGAAAAATCAATTAAATTCTCTGTAATTGGACTGACAGTGCACTCCAAAGTAGAACAGCAATCAATATTAAAAATGAAAAATGAAGCTAAAGGCCATCTCACTCCATTGATTTGCAGTGAGGGGAGGAGGGATGTAGATATTATTGCCACATAGGAATATGAGCTATTGAGCTCCATAATGTTGTTATTGTCTCAGTATTGAAATGGATAGGCTGAAAGTGAGCATGGGCTGACAGCGCCAATTAGGGTTCACTGATCTGTAAACAGACCCAGGTCAAATTGTATTTGCAAATACTTTGTTTATTCTGCTTTAGAGCCGCACGGAAGGATGGAGGATGATCCACTGTTAATTGTACAGACACTCGAACACAACCAATGTACCCACTACAGCAGGCAAATTACCTGAAACATGTTGTTAATACTATTACGTTTGCACTATGTTAGTTAACTGATGAGCAGAGCTATTTAACCACTTCTTGAAATTGCCAGATAGAATCTTTATTCTACTCTACTCTATTCCTTTTACTGTGGCCAAGGCTGGACACCTTCCCTCACATCTAGCCTCTGTAGCTAAATCTACATATTGAGTGGTGTAAGGGATACCTTCAAATTTTGGAACATCAAGTTTCTTATTGATTAAAGCTACACTGTTGTTGGTTACAGTTTTACTCAATTGATTAAACACTACTAATTCTATTAACTAAACACTCCAAAGCATAACACCAGTTACCAAAAGACTGACACATTTCCCAAAACTCTAAACACTGCTGTACTCTGCCTGTAGATCTAACGTCACGTGAGATGTTGATGAGAATCTCAGACCAGAGCCTGGATACTGAGGCAGAATAAATGTGATATCTTTTCATTCTTTTTCTTGATATCATTTCTTTACGTGTACAAACTGTTTGTTTTTTTTTCATTGGTAAATACATGGAAAATGGTTTTACTGTAGTCTGTGTTCATCAGTTGAATACATTTATACTTCATTTAATTTTTCACTTAGTGTCTGTATATTTCGATTTAGTTGATGTAGTGTTTTTGTATTTGATGGCTTTTGTGTGGTATCTGAAGACAGAGTTTGGTTTTGACCTGAAAGTTTGAAGGTTGTGTAGATGAGTTTGTAGTTATGAATTTGTGTTTAGAGTTTTGGGAAAACTCGGAAAATCCATTTCAGAAAATGTGTCTCAGCAATAGAGGAAAACTGTATATATATATATGTATACATGTATATATGTACTCTCTGGTTCTCTTATGGCTCTTATGACAAAGTGTGGTAAACATAACACAGTTCAGGCTTCAGTCTCAGTCCTTCTCTTAACTCTCTGACTCTCTCCGTCTTGCACTCCTTTCTCTGTACTGCAGAACTACAGAACTGTAATGTTGCTCAGTCCCACACATTGGCTCCAAAATCTGGCAGATGGATAGACAGACAGATGTGGACTAATCAGCAGACAGATGGATTGACCAACTTCTAAAAGACAGGCAGATGTTCAGATAGTTAGACAGAGAATTAAAATTACATTTGTGGGTCACGAAGGACACCTAACATGAAATATACACATATCCTCTAATAACCCAGGGCTGTACACAACCAAACGTATCACTCTGATACTATACGGTGTATAGGTTCAAATTCATTTAGGCTAAATTTGGAAGGAGCTTTCTCAACGGGGTAAAACACTATCGTCTACTTCAGGAAATGTGTTAAGTTCAGTGTGTAATAAGCTCAATGACAAGCACAACAACAACAAGCTACAAAAGGATTACCCAGTGCAGTGCAGAAACATTCAATCCACACTGTCCAGGTGTAAAAAATATACGTAATATCAATCTGATGTCAGCTATAATGTGCAGTTGATAGGGTAAATCTGTGGTGACTAGGTTGTATGTCAGAGAGACACGAATGTATATATGTGTTCTTTAGGACATCCAGTTTAGCACATTAGAGAGGGCAAGAATCCTCCACCGTCTACAGCGTTACATCCCCACAACCACAATCCACTCCTTCCACCTCTCGCTGTCCTCTCCTGCCTGTCAGCTTATCAGGACCCTGGCAGACACTCTGATCAGGGTTGCTAAGCGCTGCCCGTATGTTTGTTTGCTCCTTATCCCACCTCATGGCATGGCACGAGGCACAGTGCGCCCCGAGCCCCTCAGTGAACCCTGCATGGAGGAAAGAGATAAAACAAAAAAACTGCCACGAAGATTGTAGTCAGAGAAGAGGCAGCAATCATCACTGGAGGAATCTATGTGTCCTTCCCAGAGGAGAGGAGAGGAGAAGAGAGGAGAGGACGGGAGAGGAGAGGAGAGGAGGGGAGGGGGGGGGGGGGGGGGGGAGGGGCGGGGAGGGGCGGGG
>JAPQRN010000018.1:22978558-23001225 GCA_037367275.1 Coranthus polyacanthus
GAGAGGAGAGGAGAGGAGGAGAGGAGAGGAGAGGAGAGGAGAGGAGGGGAGAGGAGGGGAGAGGAGAGGAGGGTAGAGGAGAGGAGAGGAGAGGAGAAGGAGAAGGAGAGGAGACCCTTCCTGTTTAAGTTGTTGTTTCCTGCAGGTTGGGATGTGGTTGCACACTGGTACACAGCTGCCTGCAGTAGTTGGAGAGAAAGTAACTTTTAAAAAAATCATCCCTTTGGGGCTTGCATCACATCTGGTGTCTTTTGACTGGTTGCATCTTTGCTATATGATTTCACTTCAATTCTTTATTGCCCGATGTTGCAACTGATCGTTAAAGCACTTTTCATACCAGGTTATACCTCTAAGTGCTTCATGACAGTGGTTGTTGTGTAAGTTGTTTTCATTTAACACAAAGCACCGAGGTTCAGCCTCCCTCGGTTTTACACCATTTGTGAAAATGTTTAATAATGTTTAATTTACATGTATTGATCTTTTTTTTTTTCATTTTAAATTTGTGAATGGATCGTTACATACCTTCAGAAATGAGCATCTTCTCTGACTGTCTTGGTTGCCTACATCCATCATAACAGCCTGTAGACTCATTTCTATGTAGCGGATTCAGGTCAGATTTTCTGCTCACTCCTGAGTTCTTCAATGCCTCTTCAATGTTGCAATAGCGTACAACATTATTTACCAAACACCCAGGTCCCAGCACAAAACAGAAACAACACAAACTTCACGTAAGCACATGAACACAAGCTAAAATAATGGTAAGTTTTATCACACATTTTCCCCAAATTTGATAAGAAATCCCTCCTACAACAATATGTCATAGTTCCTTAGGATATAATCAGTTTTGATGAAGTGAGTTATTGGAGACTTTATCTGATGCCACAGATAAGTTTTGAATTGGATTTGCTGCGTGGAATTGATTCAGTTCAGGTAAAGCAATAACAGCTGAATTTCTGGACAAGAGATAAAGACATTTAATACGTATATTCATAATTACATTTAGTTTTTTTGATATTTTTTGTTGCGGTACTAGGATGCTATTGTTACTTTGTAGAAGATCTGTGTCTGCTTTTATGGGAATGAAAAGGACTAGCAGACGATGATACATATGTTTTGATATGTACTGCGCAACACTCCCTTTGTCTGCGTGCCGCATATCTTCTGAACTGCTCCATTCATGGTAAATGTGTAAGTTTATGTGAATAAAACAAGACAAAGATGACAGATGTAGCAAAGGTTGGGAAAACATAACCTTTAAAAATAAAAGGAAAGGATTAAAGGCTCAATTGTTATCTGGAATTTACACTTGAAGTTAGGAGAATTGCTGCTTTTATGTTCTTGTGCTGTGGCTTGAGTCAAGAAATCTGCCTCATTATGTGTTTAATATCTAAATAAATGTAATGCTCCACTTCATAGCTTCATTCTTCTCAGCTAGGTCTAGAACTTTATGTCATGATGAAGGTCAGAAACAGAGGCACGACAAAAAAAAAATACTGTAAAGAGACAAACAGTAAAAAAAAAAAAAAAAAAAAAAAAGAGCTGGATAGGCATAGCCAAACAGCGAGAGGGAAACAGAAAGAGGGAGAGATGAGAGACAGCACATAGCCCGGTGGAGGGAGAGGAGGAGGAGGCAGTGAGTAAATAGTCAGCGGCTCTAATAGGAATATCAAGCCAGTGAAAGGTAAACAGGCTTCTCCAGGCAGATACAAAGGGAATGTGGCGGCTTTGAGAGCGCTGGAGTGCCGGCACGCCACTGTGGCACGGCGATAACGGCCCCAGGCCTGCCTGCATCCCAGAGATAAGGCCGAGCACTGGCATGTGTCGCCCCTGATCCCAATTTCACAGTCAATATTCATCCAGCCCGACAAACAAGCAACATTTAAGATAAAAAATAAATATAGAGTCCTTCTGCTATTACCTCCTGTTTATTAATCTGCACACAGCACCCACTGCCTTTTAAACAGTAGTAAACACCCAGCCTTCCCCACCACAACCCCTCCCTCTTCCCTCCATCAGACCCCCACCCCCTTCCAGGCACTTCACTCCTCCTCCGAATCCTCTCCTCCTCATCTTCCCCCTGTCTTCCTGCACATCTGGGGATTTGCATGGCTTCGCTTATTCTTCAGCTATTGCCTCAGGGATGTGTGTCGCTTTGTGTCTCTGCATTTGCGCACGAGTCAGTGTGTATATGTGCATGTGTGAGAGAAAGCGCACCTGCGTATGCATGTGTGCGTTATATTGTGCACAGATATGTTTCAGGTGGAAGTGTGCCTCAACGTGCGATGTGTGTGTTCATTCTTTAGTCGTGTGTTTGAGCATCTTTGCTTGCAGTGTTTATGTTAGCATATGGAGTCAGGCTGAAGCTATAAACCTGAACCTCTCCCTGTCCCCCTTTTTAACGGTCTCCTTCCCTGACCTGGTACCAGCTCTGCAACAAAGAGTCTAACAAGTCACACAAGTCACATTCAGCCACAAAATCAACATTTTGTTAAAGGTTCAAATGAAAGAATACATGTCATTGTCCTCACCTTTGTGAAATGTGTGTTGTTCTTGAAAGCTAGTGTCCCAACAATGTGTAAACACTAGCTACTGTAGCTTAGAAATTGAATCTGTTAATGTCAACAAATGACCAGCTACCAGTACAACACAGATTCAACGCAAAGTAAGCACATGGCCGAGCGCACTGAACCTGAAGTCCAAAAAAGAAAAAAAAATCAAATAACCCACATACTTTCACTTAAAAATAATATTTGACTGGAAAAAAAATAATATTTAACTTACAAATAATACACGACAAGGAAGACTTATAGTGGCGAAGAGAAAAATCTTGAGACAGAATGAACTAAGTTGAAGATTACAGTAGTGAAATTATATTATCCTTTTTGGAAATGTTCCCACAAAAAATGAGATGTGTGGATTAAATAACTTGCTAAGATTGATATTATTTTTGAAATGCAGGCCTTTAGATGCATCGGATAGGCCAGCTGGGCTCTTATTACCATCTGCAACAGTCACAGAGAAGAGTAAACTGAGAGTTTGCTTTATTTCTTTTGGTGGAATAAGCAAAACGCATTCTCTTCACTTAGCTTCATTAGTTTGTGACACAGTTCATCGGAAAAAGGTGGCAGAGGTTGAGCTATAGCCGGGACTGACACAGGTACATGCACACACCCATTGTAGTTTTCAAGACATTACACTCAGCCAGTCCCATTATTTGCTGGCAGCTGGAATATAATCATTCTTACCAGTGCTCTTTATTGCTCCCTGACCGCCAATGCTCAGCCTCCCTATCATCCTCGCCATTACACCTGACCTGCCTCATCACAGCTCACTCACTCATCCCCTCCCGTCTCTGTGGCCTTCTCCTGCCCTTCCTTTCTCTCCTCAGTACAGACCTGTCCATGCCTGGCCAGCTGGCCATATCCCTTTAAATCTGGCCTGAGCTGAGCCGCTGTCTCCAGGAGATTACTGCACACTCTCCTAGGCTCCACAGATGGGAGAGACAGGCTGCCAGCTGGCACAGGGACACCCACTATCCCCACTGGAAACTGGCCAACAGGCCTGGCTCTCCGCTCTATACACTCTGCCCATTCACACTCTTGATAGCTAACCCTCTGACTTCCTGCTCTTGCATTTTTTTTTGTATCCCTCCACCTCTCTGTCTGCTACAGGGATAGAAGAAGTTCTTGAATCTTTTACTTAAGGAAAACGAGGAAGGGCACCATCTCTCTCTCGTCCCTCCTGCCTCTCTTTCAAGCAGAGTTATTATAGTTGAGCAGATTTCATTCACTTTTATTCTTAGTCTATCACTTTAGTTTTAGGAGTGCATAAGGAGCTTTATTTTTATTTATTTATTAGTTCTGAGGAAATGACTAATTCAAGGTTTGATTTAGTTTTAGAGTTTTCATGTGCTTCATGTATTGTGAGGAAAGTCTTGATTTGTACAATCTGAAAATGGTCGGATGAAAGAATGCATGACATCAGAATTGCTTATTGAATGTCCCATATCGTGCAAGACCATTTTATTCTTATTCACCTTGAACTATTAGCATTGCTCAACTTGCAGCAGGGCTCACCTGGAACTAAATGAAAGATTAAAATAAATATAGTATAAAATAGTCTAAAATGAAAACAAAGCCGATTTGACCAGCAATTTCTATTTTGTTTTGCTTTTTGTTGCATTGCCCTTTGTAGCTTTTATTTGGTTTTCTTTTTTAAAGGCTGTTATTTTTATTTCAGTTTTATTTCTAGTTCTAACTTTAGTCTTAGCTTCTGTTACGTATACTATATACTAACCCTGTGTTTCAAGCATATAATTTTCTTTCTCTCTCTCACACACACACACACACACACACTCGCTTTATCTCACTGGCCTCCATTTTTTGAATGCAGAGGAGAGAAAGGTGGGGACTGAGGGTTATTGAAAGGTGTCACATGTGCAGATGTGATAAAGGTGCCAGGTAGCGATAACCAAGCACCCTTCATCACTATGTAACAACACACAGGCTGTCCTCTTGAGTTAAAACAGAACACACACACATGCACACTCACACATGTATATAATGTTTCAGGGTAGGACAAGTTCATTATCCCTGTGTGTGGCGGCATGATAAGGCCCAGATCTCCTGAAATAGCTATGCTATTGAGTTAAGACCTTCCAGCTAAATAGAAAAAAGAACCCAAGGTAGAATATATATCATTATCCTTTCTGCCCTGTTATCTGTCAGCTTCTATTACAGGAGAATAAACCACTTTCTTCACAGAGGTAAATTGTTATGAAGAAATACATTTTGTAACGTACTGAGGATGTATTGTCGTCCTAATGACACTGTTTTCCCTATACTTACATTTAACAGTCTCCTGCTGTATTTTCCAAGCAGGCTAAGCTGCTCCTTTGCCACAGTTGGCACTTTCTGCATGTAGACCATGGGGAATGTGTCAAGTGCACCAAATCTGGGGACAGCACTGTCAACACATCTGTCTCACTGTTGTAGATAGTGATGTGATATGAAAATTGCTCTTCTATCTTTAGCTCAATGATTTATCCTGGTGAAGTTTTTGACTTCTCTCCACACATTAAGTTTCTTTTACACGGAGCGTCTAGTCCCTTGTTCAGTGTATGTACAGTTCTATATAACAGGACGGCCTGAGCTGGCTCAGAGAAAATGTGCAGAAACTTTTCTCCCCAGCCTTCTGCCAGACCACCTGCTGAGCACTGAGATGATTACAGTGCGAGATTGCTGTGCCAGATTACTATGACCCGAAGGACCCCTCCAGATGGACACGTATACACACACACACACACACACATAAAACACACACAAACACCTGGCATCTCATTTTAGGACACTATATTGCAACCATAGCTGCTTGTGTTGATTACACAGATTGCATATAATGCATACTCAATCATCTCTCATGACCATTGGCTCTGTGCATGAGTAGAGGGTGGTTTGTCAGTAGATATTAACTGACCCACTGCAACTAATGCAGATAAGTCACAAGTTAAGGGGAGAGTTAAAGGAAGCATGTGTGCGTGGGAATGCAGGAGGGAAAGTGTCCAGTAGGAAGGCAAGCATACCTTCATGTGTAGATTCAGTGTGTGATATTTAGTGGCACGTAGCAGTGAATTTGCAGATTGCAACCAACCGAATACCCCGCCACCCACACCTAAAGGCACGAAAAAGTCCCTTGTTAGAGCCAGTGTTTGTTTTGGCCATTCTGGGCTTTTTAGCTAAGGGGATAATAACTCTGGTCCACACTCAAACACAGGTAATTCACCTTAACGTTGGATGCCACCTGCTCTAAAACGAAAACAAAAAAAAAAACACACTCTTTTATTGTTCCCTTTATCCCTTCCTAACACATACTGTTTATTTGGATGTTGTTTGCAATCCCTTGATTTCAGAAACACTGTCAATGTAGAACAATTACAGCACATTCTTCAAGGTCAGGCAGACAGTGCGTCGACTGCCTAAGTTTCTCTTCTAAACAAACTTGGCTCACTTGAGGGTTTGTTCAAAATTTGAATGATGATCTGATTGGTTATCTTTCTTGTTCAAACCTAATTCTTCAATGATGATGCTTGATTCCCAGATCTTAACAGACAATTGCCTGAGAAAAATCTTGTTACTAATGGGAATGATGGCCAAAACCACAAAAATAAGATTTGCATAAACCAACTTATTGCAGTGCTCTTTATGACAAAATATCTTATGCTCAGCAGGTCTCCTCCGAGTCAGATTATGTTTTTCCCCAGCACGTATAGAGTGAATTAATTAACACAAGTAAGACAACACACACAGGTGCTCTCATCAGCATTATAACAACAGAGCCACTGATCCAAGATAAAGTACAATCTTCAAAATATGTAAATCAACATGCAGTTCTTTACATGATTAATGTGGCAACAAGGAACACAGGATTTTATACAAAAAGTGTTCAAAACATCATCAGAAATATTATTGTTTATTTTGGAGCCATTTATTTCAACTTGCTCTGGGGTTGAAAGGTGCGTTTTCCATCCAGCTGTTTTTATTTGCATTTTCAATTGGTGCACACAAAAAAACCCCAGAGAAACCAGAGGGAAAAAAATCCTCAAAATATTGCACACAAGTCTTTGGTTGGCATATTAATAAAAGGTAAAGGTAAATAAGTGCAACATTCAGTAAATTAATACAAGAAACAAATGACATGTTAGATGGAAAACATCAATTAAATGCCACCACATAAGAAGAGCTGTAGAACGAAATGTCAGACAATGATTCTGACAGACTGTGGAAGAGTTTTAAACAACATTATACTGCATGGTCGAGACCAGCAGTTTCAGTTCGGTCCGGTTCAGTTTGAGGTGCAAAAGCAGTCAGCCAGCTTCAGGAAAATTTGGTTAAAATTTGTGATACATTTGGATGGAAAGCCACCTCATGACTCCAGCCTGCACAGATGATGGTCAGAAAACATCTGCAGATTAAATTCAGCAGGGCCCAGTGAATGTGAAACGAAGAGGGTAAGCAGAGAGAAGCAGAGGGAGCGGTCCGTGTTAACTGACATGACAGTGCATCACTTTGCATCATACGTGATGGACTGTCAGATTGTCTCACATCCAACTGCACATCTCTCTTCACCAGACTGTGGACGTCACATGATATCAATGAAATGGAGAAGTTTACTTGAGGCTCTGTCCTCCTCACTCCTCTCCATGTATGCGCCCCCTCCAACCAATAACACCCCCCGCCCTCACCCCACGCACCCACACTCCTCCACCCCTCCACCCGCTTTCCTCTCCTGCCATGTTTGCAGAAGCGAGGGCTTTGGAGGGTGGCACTCTGATGGCGTGAAGCCAGATGGCAGCCACAAGGCAGGCGACGTGGCGCAGAGCAACGAAGGGTGCACACATACACACACCCCCATACACAATCACTCACTCACACTTTCTCTTCTTAATGAACAGCCATGAATTATTCATCACACACACTTGCATACACACACACACATGCCTCTCGCAGGACACATACACAGCTCCTGTCAGCAACAGAAGGCTCTGCGACTTCTCTCTATTTTATTATCATTTCTCTAGGCATTTTCCTTGGTTGTAAAGGAATACCAGGTGGTGCTCGACCCCTCAAACTATCAACTCCTCCTCCTTCCTCCCTCCTATTTCCACCTCCGTGCACCCTGTCCCTCGCTCACCCTCTCTGTCTCAGTGCCTGTCATCCCCTCAGCCTGTTTTTCAGTTGCTTCTTCCTTCTCTCCTGCTCTGACTTCCTCAGCTCATCATGAGTAGGTGCTTTACAGGTCTATACGCAGAGGAAAAAAAAAAACAAGGGAAGCAAACCAGGGAGAAAGCATGGGTGACAGTTTTCCAAGAGGTTGTAGGCAGAGAATTCACAGGGGGAAACGCCTGCCAAGATGGGGCTCACTTCTTCTCATCCAGCCTCAGCAGCTCCCACTGTGGAGACAAAGTCAAGAAGTTTAACATCGAAGATTGAGAGGGTGCTTAGTCTCAGTGTGCACACCATTGACACTTTTGATACACACATGGGTCTTAGTAACATATAACACTGCTACTCAGAAATCCTAGATTTTTTTCTCGTCTTCAAATATATTTTTAGCACGTGTGCCAAATATATGCTATATCCTGCTGACATTTCCATTCATTTTAACATGAATACCATAAGATTAATTATATTTGGTTTATTCAGAGGCTTGTGAGGATAACTTGTAGCAACTTGTTAAGGAAACTGCCTGTTAGTGCTGACCAATCATATTTTAAAATGACATATTATAATTTACATTGATATTTTTATGAATCATAATATCACCATACTCGCAATATGGACATGTGTAATAAACAGTGAATGAGAAAAGTCCATTTATTAAAAAAAACAGAGGAGAGCAGGAAGGACTGATGCCTGTGTTCTTCACACATTCAGCAAGTTCATTTTTGATAAAAAAAAAAAAATCTGTCCAATGTCAGGAGCGTACACATTAAATAAAGTACCTTTTTCATTTTGTAGGAAATCTGATAAAATGTGCCTATCTACCATCTTTATCAGCTGACCCCTCTGGTGCTGAAAAAACGTTCATCTTTCAGGTTACTTTGTATATTTACCATATCCTCATCGCACGATTGACCAATTTATTGCACATTGCACATGTGTCCTCATGTTGCGCTGGTCGATTACCTATAAGGGTAAACAGTTTCACCTTTACACTTTACATAATAACTTTACATGCTACAAAGCGAGGTCATGTAACGTTCTTAATCATGTTTATTCTCACATTACAGGTCACCATTAATGCTCATTTAGTATGAAAATTGGCTTGCTGTGACATAAAAACCTCAAAACTGCTAATCGGTCAGGCTAATTTTATCTTGTGCTCCTTGTCTGTCTTTTGATACATTAAATGTGAATACTCCACTGGATTTTTATGGACCTGCATCATCACATCTACTCTCAGTAACTTTTGATGTATAATAATTGACTGCTCTCCTGGATCCTTCCATATGCAATGTCTAGCACTAAAATTCTGCTTTCATCAGAGCGACTTTCAGTTTTACAACATGTTGTCTTTATCACTAAAGATGGCTGCTGTTTAGGATAATGTAACACACAAGAAGGTTATTTGCTGCTCAGCTTCTCCTTTTCTCAACATGGGGATAGTGGGTGTGACAGATATGACAGATGGATGGACGAAAACTTGCCCTTGCTGTCAGAGAGGTTCAAGGTATGAAAGGGAGATGTGAAGGGGAAGGGGTGGGTCTGGTGGAACAGAGGGAGGAACAGAGCTCTCTGGGGAGACAGACAGAGGAGGAAGTCTGATAAGGTGTGCTGGGATGAGAGGAGAGATTGAGGAAAAAGTTAAGAGGGAGGTGGAAAGGGGAAAGGGGAAAGGGAAAGATCTATAGAGTAAGAGAGGAGAGGGACATGCTATGCTGTTGTAAGAAAGGTCACCAGCCTCCCCCGTGAGGTTGAGTGGTATTTGAACCTCACTTCTCTGGTTACAATGGCTTCTCACTGTCACAGTGTGCGCCTGTAGGTGAAATGTGCACTGCTGTGCAAGTGTGTATTTATCTGGCAGCGGACAAAGGCGGAAGCTGGGTTTAATTGTCTGTAACAAAAAGCTGACTCCTTTAGGATCCATTTCTGTGCTGAGCATCATCTGAGAGACCACGATAAACATAAACACACACACACATACACAGTACAGCACAAAGGGCTTGGAAACAGGCCCCGTGTGCTGCACTGTGTTCAGCTTGTTCATCATTTCAGCACTTAAGGAGGTACAGAGTCAGTGTGTGAGCGGAAAAAACTGCAAAATTAAACACACACACACACACACACACACACACACACACACACACACACATGCATACATTAACTTACATTACTTTCCTGGAGATTCACCCTAACCTTAACCACAGCATATCTAAATCTTAAATCTTTTTGATGCAAGATTTGAACATGCTAAGTAAATTAAGTAAGGCATGCTACACGTTCACGTAGCCACATCGTCCAGTTTCTCCTCTAGGGTCCTGAATGTTTTGGAACAACATTTGTTCAGAGTTTTCTCTGCCGGAGGGTCTCATTTAAGTTAGACATGCCCAGACTAATGGTACTGGAGACTGGTACATTCTGACTGAGACAATAGAGGCTTTAAACTAACTGTCCTGAGGCAAACCAGGACCATCATCTTCTGGTGAAGAAGATGAAAATGGCCTACATGAAACTTTAAATATTTTTTAAATAAAGAGCACTGGTTAAATGTGTCTCCTGTGGCTTTTTTCATTCAATCTAACCTGGCACACAGTGACAGATACAAGCAAAGGCTTTTCCCGGTAAAAGAAGGAAAGGACCTTGATGTAATGTAGCAAAAGTCCCAGTTAATATTAAACCTGTGTCTAGATGTGGGTGCATCTTTAAAACAGAACTTGTGTTAGATGTTTAAAAAAAAATATGTTATACTTTAAGGACTTTAAGGATCTAACCAGCCCTTCATTTAGTCTGTAGATGTAAATGTATATCTGTGACTGTGACTTTCTAGATCAGAAATCTGATTATCTGAGGAGGGGAATGCCATTTCTGACAGCAAGTTGAGACTAGGTTTGTGCATGCATGTGTGTGCGCATTTCTGAGAAGCAAAGAGCAATGGGGTGAGAGATCAGGAGGTCAAAATAAGATGTTTAAGTCTGCCGTGATTGTGATGAAGTGAGACAAGGAGGAAGGGCAGAGGAGGCCACAGTCATTATCACCTGGGCTTTGCTCCTGTGAGGCATCCCTCTGCGCACGACTCACAACCAGTGCCTCAGTTTCTTACTCCGCTAATCAATAGATCTTTGGTCTGATTGGTTACGATTGAGTCTTCAAGAGGAGTGGGAGGCTGCATGCGAAGACCTTGATGACCTTCTTTCATCAGGTGACCTCACATTGATATTTATAGACACACACGCATTCACATGTATGAATAACAAAAAGGGTTGCTGTCAATTTTTGTGTGGAGTGGGAAGGCAGAAAAAATGCGAAACACGAGACAGGTCATTTGCATTTAAGATGCCAAAGTACCTTAGATTTCTATATTTAGTACATGTTTTATTGTTATACATGTTGCATATATGTGGTTTAATATTAGATATATTTTCTAATAATACTGTAAGTTGTCTGTGATGTTGTATTTTTCCCAGTGAACAAAGACCCTTTATCACCTCATGAATGAGGTGTATATGCCAAGTAGCCAAAGCTAACAGGAACATTTTTATCTGTAAATACACATATTTATTTGGAAGGATACGGTATTCATAGATTAACTTAAAACACTTATGCAATGTAAGCATCACAGTTTTTTTTTACAGTGAATGCTAATTTGCAAGCTTGCCCATTGAAGGCCTTTTATGAAACTAAGAAGTTAAACGAGTGAAGATAAAAGAAAATAAATTGAGTACAGCAAGATGCCAAAGAGCCAAATAAAACTGAGTGCAGCAGGATACTAAAGGTACACATTTAAAGGCATTACATTAAAAAAACTAGACACGAGTACAAGGTATACTGCTGAATTAACCAGGATTTGGTAGTGTTTTAAACAGTGAAATTTGCAGCAGATGAAAATATCAGGTAATGCGTCCAGAACATTGCTCTTTTCAAAGTTAAGTTCCAGTCATTTTTCTTCCGCTATCCAGTAAAAATTTGGCGACAAAACAAACGATGATTATGTGATGCTGTATTGTACAATCAGCTATATTTAGGCAGAAAAGTAAACAAGAACCAAAGGTACCAGAAAGTTTGCTTGTTGCAGCAGCAGAAGTGCGTGGCTGCACCTCGGTTGTATTAATAGAGCTGGTGTACAGTGAACCATCCTTTCTGCAAGTTTGACTAACTGTGGTACCTAGAAAGCTTTTCCCCCGTAGACTCCCATTACAAAAATTCTGATGATCAATTAATGTTAACAATATTTCTTTTTTCTATTCCTCGAAATGCTGTTTTTATAGATGTGACGTCGATGTGTTGGTGAGCGACACAACGCCAGAACGAGAATAAACCATCGTTCATCGAAAGCAACTTTAGCGGACCGAATTAGACTTTATAAATATAATGCGTTCACCTGCAATATCAATGTGGATATCTTACGATCAAATTAACAAATGTGCAGCTAAACCCCAGTTTGTGTTTAGATTTATCCCTATTAATATGACCTTGATCTTGGACATAATCTGAACAAATCCTCTCTCTCTGTTCTTCTAACATGTCCTGGAGTGAATTTGTTTGAGTGCTGTGCAGCTGAAGGTCCCAGTTTGAGAGCTTTCAGGGGGCTGGGGCCTCCCTCCCTCTATGTCTGTCCTAAATGGCTATGTAATTGCAGGGCTGCCGGCTGCGGGCCCCTGCTGTGTGGAGATGAGAGCTTTACTGCTTCGATCCTGACCTCTTGATCCCACCTCTAATTCTGTCTTTCTCACTCTCTCTTTTTCAGTCTATTCCCTGTTAATTTCTGTCTCTTTCTCCCTTGTCCCTCTCACACACATATACGCAGTGAAACATGCACAGCTACATTTCTGTATGTGGTAAATAGTCAAATCTCCAGCCCAGCAGGGAGGTGGACCCACACAGGGCTGCGGTTGGTCAGGCCAGGTTTGTTAATGCACCGGAGTGTGAAGGCCTAGCAGGTGCCATCTTTAAAGCCTCAACAGTGACACAGAGATAAAGAAAGAAGCCGACACATACAGCTGACTGAATTCTTTGTCCCTGCATGGGGCTTCTCCGTGATCTAATAGAGGAATAATTGAGGTATTGTGTGTGAGATCATAAAAAAAAAAAAAAAAAAATGCTTTTCATATGATCAAAAAATATTTTGATTAAAATATTGTCATTTGTGAGTCTCGTCGAAGCATAATTCTTCTGTGGGCTCGGAAAAAAAAAAAACATTGTTAATGAACATTTCGCTAAATCATTGTGCTTGTTGTCATATAAATTTAGTTGTAAGTCACACAGACAGCTTCCAAATTAAAAAAAAAAAAATAGATCTTTAAATGACAGTGTTTAGTTGCGGACAGACAGATGGACAAACAGATGGATGGAAGGACAGTTCTGTGGTTTTGTCAGGCTGAAGTAGGGAATTCTTAATGATCAATTTCTTTTTTTCCCTCCCCAACACTAAATCCTTGCAAGCCTATTACAGAAATATTGCCATAATGTTGTGTTTTTCTCTCCAAAGTTCAGAGGGATTTAAAAGAAACTGCTATTAAAATTCATGTGTGCAGCTTGGTTTCACAGCAGCTGTTGACATAATTACAGTGAGAAAAAAGTGTGAAATTAATTCCAAATTTAATGTAAATTATAGTGATTGGCAGAGCTGTGCTAATCGCCATTCATGTAAAAAGAAAATATGCATGCCTGGAGCTTGTGTGGGTGCACGGGGAGCCACACAGATAAATAGACCATCAGAAAATGGACAGATACAGACGTGCACAAAGATGAATGTAAAATGCATGAACAAACATAGAAGTCCTCAAGCAACAAGAAAAAGCTACATTAAACGTACTCCGGCAAACACTAACACAACGTTTCTTATAATGTGCAAAATAATATGAAGTTCAGCACAGCATTTTGTGCCACTCCACTCAATGAAAAGTCTTGCATTTTTATACTTCACCTAATTTGTTTAATTTAGGACATGGCCTTAAATATTCATACATTTTAAATGTCGTGTGTTTTTTTTACAGAAGAAAGAGTTTAATGGAGCAGCACAGCACATGCCTCTGTGATAAAGTAAAGGTCTACAAGTTCAGTTCCAGCACAAACCATATTGGCTACAGGAGTTTTCCTCACATATCCAGATCATTTTATATGCACATCGATGTGATATAATCATCTGCCCAGAGATTTGCACTTATACGTCTATATTATTTCAGATGTTTTACACTCCTTGCGGTTCTTAATTTATGTTGACAATGCTTTAATCTTGTCATGGGACAATAAGGCTTGTTTTAAATATTACAGATAGTAGTTGATTTATCTTTTTTTAGATTTCACTATAAGGGTAGAGAAAAAGAGATACTCCAGATTTCCAAAAGCTAAATGAAATGCTATTTTATTCAGTTTATTTCAGAAGTTGTCATTGATTGACTTCTTGTGTCGGGTTGTTTTGTTCGTTTTTGATCTAAATGATAATTTAACATTAAAATACTATATTCTCTGTCAATAGCATGACTAATGAACGAATGTCTTTGAAATATATTCAAAACATCTGCAGACCCATTTTAACTTAACATCTGCTACAACTGCAGTAAAACACCCACCAACTCACAGACTTTGCCGTCTTGAGCAGGTTCGACTCATTGCACACATCAAACAAAATCATCCAGTTTAGATGATAATATTAAAGCATTTCTCGCAACTGTTATGACAACTGTTGATCATTTTCTGTTGTGGAAAATGCTCACAAAATGCTCTTAAAATGAAAAAAATGACAAAATGAACTAACAAACTGTCATGGTAATTGTTATTTATCACAGTCAGATTGCTGTTCAAAAAGTCATCTTCACTTTTGTTATGACAATTATTTTCCAAAGTTTCTGGTTCATAGTATACTGATTTACCCTGTCTGCCATTTATGAACTTATTAAATTCTCAGTTGAATTATTCAAATTCTACTTTTTTGCTGCCTGTCAGTAATCTAATTTCATTTTGATCTGACCTACGTTTTGCTACTGAAGTCTAAACTTACATCAGAAGTTGCCAAAATATGTTCAAAACTAAGTGGCGACAGTGGCAGTGAAATTCTTAATCCATGTGATATTGGTACATTTTCAAATATAAATTAGAAGAATATCATTTGAAAATCTGAATAAACACAGATATAGAAATATAGTAGAAATATATAATAATATACACACACAATATAGAAACCAATGAAGTGTCAATACCTCATTAAACAGCAGCAGAGAAATGCATCAGAAACGTACACTGTCTTTGACGTCTGTACTAGCAACAGAGATTTGGATGAAATGCCTAACTTGCGCATCTAGCGTAACTAGCTTAACTTGCATAATACACAGCTGGCGTATCTGTAATGCAGGCTTTAATGCAAAGAATTCACAACACTTAAGTAAAGGAACAATTATGTAAAAAAGACTGTTCTGATGGCGCAGATGTTTACAAAGAATCTGAGGATTTTCTTTACCAGCAGTCTGGTTTCACAGCTTCCCCCTTTCCACTGTTCCTTCAGTGTTTGGCCCATGAAATATGAAATATATTACATGCCCGTTTATTTGTCGAGGCCAACATACAACTAGCAGTTAGGAGTTGCAGCACTAATCTACATGATATGCATATATCAATTATATTACCGGTATACGTATATCACCATCGTCATACATCATCATACATCATCTAAACTCTTTGTTTTGGAAATTTCGATTTTTAACGTATTTATAATTCAGGTAAACACTTGAGCTGAGTGTTTAGTGCCTGTAAGTGTGTAGGTCAAAGGTTAAGTGTGTGTATTTTCTCACTGAGAGAGATTGAGGGAGAAAGAAGATGAGGAAAAAAACAAAGACAGGTAGGCGTGGCTATTTATCTTCATGAGCTGGTACTGTTTAGGCTAGGTGCTGTAGACATGTGTGAATATGCTTTCCATATGTCACGTTACGTTAGTGCTGTGTGGTTGTGTATGGAATTCCAGATGACAGTGGAGTATTTTCACGCACATATGTAGATGACAAATGCAGAATAATCCTCTAATCGTGCAACAGTAAAACATTCATTATAATCCATGCATCCTATGCATCTTGACTTCCACTTTGAGCTAGTCCATATACAATAAGGTAGTTAACCAATATTTACATTTGTGTGGACAAAAACATGAACAGAAAAGCGTGTATTCCTCTGCTTTTCTCTAGGCCTGTCACTCAGCATGTCACCCTGATGTCTGGAGTATACCTACCTCCACCCAAATTAAAACAAGGAGGGCAAAAAGATATTTTCCAATTCAGCAGATGTGAGTCATTTCATCTTGTGATTCAAATGAGTTTGGTGTTTTGTGTGAACAGATGTCCGTACCCCGCCTCCTTTATCAACATTAGCTGATTGGGTTTTAGCATGCAGTTCCCGTGCCTCTGCCTCACAGGTACTAACACACTAATCTGCCTCTGCACAGCTGTGCAGCACAGTGGAGGAGGGAGAAGTGGAAAAGCAAGAGAGCAGGGGCAGAATAGAAAGATGGTGAAGGGATGGAGAAAAAGATGAAGAGGGGAGATGGAAAGAAGGAGAGAGAGCCAGAGGGTGGCCTGGAGAGAGGATGCTGGTGAGAAAAACAGATGCTAGAAGAGGGAAGAGAGGACAAAAGGAAAGGGAAACAAAGGAAAGGTGGAAACAGAAAAATGAATGAAAGATCTGTCCAAAGTTTGTGGTTGAGTGTGTTTATGTTTGAAGGAGTGTGTGTGGCGAGGGCAGTGTCTCTCAGATAATCCCTCAGCGGAGTCTTGGTTTGTAGCGGTTCTTACAGGGAGCACCTGCAGCACAGCAAGGGTCACACTGCGGTGACACACTTTCTGCTTTATAAATGTGTGTGTGTGTGTGTGCGCGCGCACGCGCTTGCAGGTGTGTGTGTGTGTGTCGCTTCTTCATTGTAATGCAGCTTTATGTGTCCCCCACAGCCATCTTAAACTCAATTCTGCACTCCAACTCCTCTGAACTGAGATGTTAGATATCTGTGAGTGCGCATCTGAATGGTTACTGTGTGCTTACGTGTGCGTGTGTTTGTGTGTGAGACAATGTGGCATGGACCTCTGGTGAGTTTGTTTACCCAGCCGTCATGCCACAACAACGGGGTTCTTTCTGTCTGCGCACCTGTTCAGCAGCCCTGACATCAGCAGCACTCAGCGCACAAAGACCACCTCTGCACCCCAGAGGGGAGCAGCAGGAGGGGAGAATGAATTAGGGCTTTGGGAGGAGCAGAATGGAGGGAGGGAAAGTGGATGTGATGATAAGAGAGGAACGAAAGAATGAGTGAGAGACAGTGAGGAGATGTTGAAAGGCAGAACGAGAGAAGACAGAGGATGAAAGAGGGTAAGAGAGGAGGTACAGATAGTGTATAAAGTTAGTAAGAATAGGGTTAGGGTTGGTTAGCATAAGGCAAAATTTGAGACAGAGCAAGAGCAGGTAGTGGTGAGGGATTGATGCTAAAAGGGGGAAGAATTTGTCAGTGGGGGTGACAGCAAGGTAAGGCGGTTGGGTGCTGTGTCCCTTTGCGTCATTCTCCTCCACCCCGGGAGTTGATCGGGTGCACTCAGCTTGTGAGCTCATTAAAAAGCACCCATTATCCCGACATTTGCACGCATCGCATGCAAAACTAATTTACTTGTAAGAAATTAAAAGTTCATTTTAATTGAGCTCGCACTGCAGTATGCAAATTAGGAGTACATAATGTACATTGATGCGGAGCAGACAACACACTGAAAATGGACTTAACCCTTTCGTAACAATATAGGGAATCCTTAAGTCAGAATCATAAAAAAAAGGACAAGTATTGCCTTGTCACCCAGAAACTAACATTATAATGTAAACTATATGACATGTCTATTTGTTCATCAACATGACCAGCAGTTTGGAGCTAAACACTGACACTGACACTCCTTATATCAGATATGTATATCCCCAGCATCATCAAAACTTTTGCTCTCTTTTACTTTTGAATGAACCTAATGTTTGAAAAAGATGCAGGTGCACATTTTCCACCCATGCATGTTTATTAAATACCTTTGGATGTATAAAGGGGTTTTCTGTTTATGTTTAAGTGTCCAGAGTTTTGCAGCAGTGTTCACAGCTCAATAAGTCAGTGGAGCAGTAAGGATCCATACGTATAATCCCCAGGTAGAGGTCAGGGGTGACGGACAAAGATTGGGGTCAGGTGATAAATAAGATGGAGCTGAGCTTTCATCTCCTATATGTGAGTGTGTTTCCCCAGAGTGTCAGCTCAACCTGGACCCTGTGCTGTGACCTTTTTAACCCAGCCCACAGCTTGTCAATAGCCAATAACACGTCAAAGAAATGGTACAGTCACCTAGAGCGTTCCATTAGTGGAAGCGCGTGGTGTACCAGTGGGCACGTGTCAGTGGGTGCTGGAATGTGTGAGACTTCAGTAAAATCAACTTACTGTTATTCCTGGTACTGGTATTCCTCACTAAAACATTCTTACCTTCTTTCTGTCATCATTTCTTTTAACACTCAAATGTTTACTATAATGTGCACTTTTATAATGTGTCATAAAAAGTGAGCCATTTTGCCATTTGGTGCCAACATTTTCACACAAAACAGTGGATTTAGCTGTCTCGGTGGGAGAATAGCTTTAAATGTCGTCTAACATCGGGAAAGTGGGAAATAAAGTGGGCGAGGCTCCGAGTGCTTCGTAAAAGTTTGAGGTGGAAATTATTTATGAAGACAGAAAGTTTGGGATAATCTGTCGTAAGTGATGTGAATGGAAATGAACAGTAAAGAGGTGAACTGCTATGAGAGCATGTAATGTGAGGAGGGTGGGGTTCAGATATGAGAAGTTAATCAAATGAAGGTGGTTGAGGACACAGACTTTCTGAGCAGAGGGAAAAACTGAACAGTCAAACAAGACACATGAGTGAGCGTGTCAGACAAGTAAGTGTAACATTGCTACAATACATTACTCACTTGTTCCTTCTAATTATTTCAGGCATTCGGGAAGAAACTTATTTTCATAGTACAATACAAACACAGCATGTCTTTGGGGCAGAGTTAAAAAATCCTTAACTGAAATAAAAATGACCGTTTTCGAAAACATGAAAACATAAAAACTACAATGAACAATGCAAAACAAACTATAACAAAATAGAAATGCAAGTACAATCATTTACTTGGTCGTTGTATCACTTTGGTTCATGGTATACATAAATATAGTTGCTTTGCACAATATGGGGCCTTTAATAAACAAAGATTTTGTAAATCATAGCTGATGTCATGCGTTAAGTTTCATCATACCTTTCTCAGCTTCTATAAATCAAGGCTTTCCTCATAATATATGAAACACTAAAACTAGCACTAAAACGGTATAAAATAAAATAGTCAATTCTCCTCAGAATAAAACTAAATCTACCTAAGCACTTGTAAACTAACTAAAACTAAATTGGCCAAATATTTGACACTGTAAATGTTGTTACAGTATAGTATTATGTGTATTTTCATGCATACAAAAATGCATTAAATACTAAATGGTCTCTTATTATTGATTGTTGTTATGATTATAATGACACCAGCTTTTTACACAGTTATTCAGTTGATTTGTTCACACGGTAAACTGTAGTTAGACAGTATGAGTTAAAGACTGAATCAGCACTGAGTCAGCAAAGTATTTACATGACGACAGGTGAGCCTGGCACTCACAGGGCATGGTTGGTTGGCACAGAGGGTCGGGTACATAGCGGCATGGAAGGCGGGTGCATTGTTAGCTGGCTTGTGCAGGAAGCCAACACTTAATGAGCAAAGTGTTGATTTGGCGCGGATCCTAATAGGATCAAAGCTGTCATTTGGCTCCCCCGATGGCTGACAGGAGGCCAGGCCTGGCACGCCACCAAGAAGGAAGAGAGACGACATCACTTTCACAGGCTATATAAGCACATAGTATAGCAGCTTCTGTGTTTCTTTGACTCATGCAATTTCTATCTACCGCTCCCCGCTTTGTTGCTTTTAAACTCCATTCTTCCTTTTTTGACTTTCAGTCCCTTGCTCCCTTTTACAGTCACAGATGTACAAAAGAGGCTAATGGATCTCCAGCTCATAATGAGAATGTATGCCAGGAATGTGATATAGGGTCCATGCATGTTCATTTATGTTAGTGCCTGCGTGTTGGTCCACTCGAAAAGCCTCAAGGCTGTTATTTCTAGCAAACTGAAATCACTCACAGTAAGGGGAATAGGAGTGATGTTTATTGAATGTAGATGATACTGTAATGCACTAAGGAGCGTCTCAGCTGGCTTCAGCTCATTGAGAAGAATGATTTATTGTGCAGGAGTAAGTGGGGTTTATTTTGGCTTGGGAGCGCTGCATGCCCTAAGGGCTGGCGGTGGATTCACTTACACACATGCTTACTTTATCATTTATACATACACACACAAAAACAACTTAAAGGCAGATGTAGTCACGTTAATACACAGAACATACAAGACAAAATAAACTATAAAATCCAAAACACAGATTTGATAGAGGAAGCAAGGGCAAGAGAAAGGAGACAAAGACAAAGAAAAAAACCCTGATTGAAAAAAAACAGTCCCCCCTCGGCTTCCAAATTAAAATGCAAATGTTTTTTTTTTTTTGTTATCATTATTTGCCTCATCCTCTTCATCCCACATGCCACCCCCACCCTTTCACCCTCCACCCCTACCACACACCCCCCTTGTCTCCTCCATCCTTTTGTCTCAAAATTAGTGAAGCAGAGTGCTCGGGCGGCTAATTATGTATTCAAATGAAAGAGGCTCGTTAATGTTGCACTGGGGAGAGGCAAGATGATTGGGAGAGGGTGATGGAATTGAAATGAGTGCTGGGGTGTCGTTCGCTTGCTCACTCGCTCGGGTGGCAGCGGCTGTGGTGGTGGTGGAAGAGGCGGTGGTGCATCTGGAACCAGCCGAGCGCATCCCGGCAGATGTCACCTCCCGGGGGGTGATTGGAAAGCAGGGTGGGAGAGAGTGGGAGTGTGCTGGGGGTTGAGGGGAGGCTTGGGGTAAGGTAGGAAGGCAATGGTTGGAAGTGGGGGGTGTAGGGATGTGTGAGGCTGGGGGGGGGGAGTACGGTCAGACAGGAGACGCACTCTTTACAATGACAGGATGGGTGGGGAGAAGGGAGGGGAAGTAAGGCAGGGAGGGAGGGGTAGTTTGGAGGAGGAGTTGGGGGGGCACATGGCTTTGTTTCTGCAGAGGACACACAAAGAAGAGAAATGGGATGGTTAATTTAGCTCAGCAGAGAAAGAGAAAAAAACTGAAATGAGCTAATGAGCACGTTGTTGTTGTTGTTGCTCTATATGGTCGCTCTGCTGTATGACCTGCTGCACTCATGTCTGCAAAGAATCGCGTGAAGAGGATGACAATGATGCTAATTCTGTCTAATAGACTTCTGTCTACACACCTGCAATCAAACAGCAGGGGAAGTTGTTAGCCAGACATATATGGCTTGGCGAAATCATTGCATGAGAAAGTGTAAATATTGGACCTTACAGTTAGGGTCCCTTCCATACAACAAATACTCTCCCTGGCTGTGTTTGGAATCACATACTGGACACTCCATACTGCATAAAGACTGTAAACTATATGCTACCTCCTATAGAAGTATGCAGTGCAGTATTTCACGTGTGAAAAATAGCATAGTGTGTTACACAGTCATGTGACCACAATATTTATAAAAAATCCAATGAAGCAGTTATGGGGCAGCTGTTGGCAGACATTTGCTGAAATGTATGTGATATTTTTATATAGAAATCTATGTGAAATTGTTCATATTAATTGCCTATCACTAGCTAGTTTATTAGCTATCATTGCAAAGCATACCACAGCTGTTTTTGCCTAAATTTCCTAAGTTACATGTCACCACTGTATGTAAATTGGAATTTGTGGTTCACACTCCAGCATAGTATGTGGCCGTAATGCGCCTTAAACGCTGCTACCCACCATTAAACAAAACAAGAAGATGATGATAGTAATGTACTGTGGGATGTCATGGAGATAAGATACAGTGGTGTGCTGTGAAATTTCACCAGTGTAGTATGTCATCCAGGTACTGTATCACTGGAATACAGCAAATTTTCATGGTTGTCACATACTACTTACATACTGTTTTTGGTCAGAATCAGTTTGCCTGTAGTACATAGTATGCTACTTCAAACACAGCCTCTGTGTGTATACTGTGGGATTCAGCGGTGTATTGGGTTGGACTGAGTGAACAGGTTCACTGAATCATCCTGCAGAGGAAAAAGCCCAGACAGAAAGAAGCACAGAGACTGAAAGAGATGAGGTGAAGTGTTCATACAGCACCAACCAGCCATCTGCTCTTTGTGTCCTTCATCTGACATACTTCTCACCCATATTGGCCCATACAGGCACATGCACAAAGACACACTCGGCCTGTACATAATACACACACACACACGTGCTTTCCTCCAGTCTTATCCTGTATTCATGAGGGCTGTCCTGCCAGCTCAGTACCCTGAGGCCCTCAGCCCTGTGGCCTGTAGCTATCATTAGAAAGAGCCTGTACTCTCATTATTGATCCACTGACTGAAGCATGCTCTGTCCCTAGGGGGCACCACTGGGACCGGTGGGCCCCACCAGCTCCGCACCGCTGCTGTAGGGGTGTTCCATCAACGACACATCAGTCCACACATGTGCTCATACACACACATGCATACAGTATATACTTGTGTATAGTATAAGCCAGTCAGCACTGTGGCATGTGTAACATCTACCTAAAAAACATACGTAACTGTGACATGAAGGCTTTCTCAAAGCAAAGAGTTACATATAGGAGGATTATGAGATTGATTATGGGATGTGTCAATCTTTATATTCTATGCATACATGTGCAATATCTATATGCTATCTATCTATCTATCTATCTATCTATCTATCTATCTATCTATCTATCTATCTATCTATCTATCTATCTATC